>VZTB01010981.1:373582-459672 GCA_013397245.1 Thryothorus ludovicianus
AAAGGAAAAGGGCTGGGTGGTTACTCCCCAGCAGTGCAGCAAGAGAAACACGGCTGCCCTGACTCTTACAGATGTCACAGCTGGAAAGCCTGTCCTGCTTTGGTGGCATCACCGTTTGTGCCACTTGCCCAGACCAACACCCCCAGAACTCTGAAATGCAGCAGTGCCGGGCTGCTCTGTGGGAACTGGAATCACTGCAGAGACAATGGAAATCAAAGTAGAGGGACTGGGAAATGACCTGTCCTGGCCTTCCACAGAGGATGAGCCAAAGCTGGGCTCCAGAAGGCTCTCTCTGGGTCAGTGACTCTGACATCAGGATTTGTTTGCACCTTCCTAGCAGGCACAGGAGAGCAGGAGCCTAAATCCAGGGACATGGCTCACCTCTCCAGAGCCAGGAGCAGTGGGAAGGGAAGCTAACAGGGTATTAAATGACTCTCAAGTCAGGTTTGTTTAGAACATTTTAGTTTGAAGGAAATTTCTTCTTCTTTTTTTTTTTTTTTTGGAGGAAGCTTTGAATTTCAGCCCAAAGCCCATTAGTAAATGTCTCCTTGGATCTTACACCGAGCTGGTTTGGTTTGCAGAGTGTCCACAGGGACTGATCCCAAACCAAGCCACTGTCAGCCAAGGCCAATGAGGTGAGGAAGGGATGAGACAGGATGTGCTGGATCTACCACGGTGATGAGTCCAGACTTGGTGGCTTAGGCTGCCCAGAGAAGATGTGGCTGTCCCTGGATCCCTGGGAGTGTCCAAGGCCAGGTTGGAGAGGGCTTGGAGCAACCTGGGATGGCAGAAAATGTCCCTGCTCATGGCAGGGGGTGGGATTGGATGGGCTTTGAGGTCCCTTCTAACCCAAACCATTCTGTGATTCCATGACTTGAGGATATGCTGTTTTTCCATGTGTCTCTGCTTGGCAAATGAGGAATGAGACGGATCCTGCTCTCCTGCTGGGGGGCTCTGCAGCCCTGGGGAAGCGAGGAGCACCTGCTCCCCACAGTCACGCATGGAAGGGATTTGCAGAGTTAGCTCAGCTTTGAAGTCAACTCGTCAGCACAATTCCAGGTGTGGAGTGGGCTCAGGGGGGAAACTCAAAAAAATAAACAGCTGGGTGAGAGCAGCCAGCAAAATAAACCCACCAGAGCTCTGTGTGGGGCTTTGCTGCTCTGATGAGCTCGCAGAGCGGTGCCAGCGCAGGGAACAAATCCCGTGGCCCTGGTGCGAGCAGGAGAGGGCTCGGCTCAGCTCCTGGAAAGCAGGCGGTGACTACGGAGCTCCCTCTCCGTAAGGTGGGGACGGATCAGCGTCCCCTGTCACCGCCAGGACACGGAGCCTCGGCAGGGACGCTGCTGCGCTGGAGAGCCCCTCGCATCTCCCTCTGAATCGCGAGGGAATTCAGACGCGGCTTTGAGGGTCTGAACGGAAGAAGAAAAGAGAAGGAAGAAGAAAGGAGGTGAGCGTAAGAAGTTGGGTGTTTCTATAGCAGCAGCGGCAGCACCCCGCGCTCAGCGCCGGGAGCAGGTGGGAGCGCCCGTCACTCAGCGCAGCGTGGTGACAGAGCTGGCAGCCGCCTGATAAGAGCTGCTGCCTCCACGGCTGGGGTCCCACCAGCTCTGCGGGAGGATCCCTTCCCCGGGAAGCTGCTGGAGATGGGGGAGGAGGAAAGGATGGGCTCAGGGAACCTCGCAGAATGAGGGGTGGCAGCGCTGGGTGGCACCAAGGGGACAAAGCCCCGGGTTCCGGTGGCGTTTCCCAGCTGAGGGGAGCTGGAGCAAAAGGCTCTTCTGCCAAAGCCCCAAATCCCGGGAGACAGTGATGGGCGTGGAGGCCATGGAGAAAGGGGCAGGTGGGGGCTCTGTGTTCCCCCACGAGTGGGTGACAGGAGCTCCAGGGGCAGCGGGACTGGGACAGAGCAGCCAGAACAAACCTTCCTGTGCCCAGCAGAGTGTCCCGAGGACAGGAACTGCAAGAGCTGGTGCCGAGTCAAGAGAGCAGCTGAGAAAACACATTAATGCACCATAAAGAATGTCTTTTCTTCCCAATGATCTTTTTTATTACTATTATTTATTCATTTATACGCCACTGCTTTGCTTTTTTTTTTTTTTCCCCTTTTCTTTTTCTTCTCCTTTTTTTTTCTCCTCTCCCAGCTCTTTCAGTGCCTCATACCACCCTCTCCACCCCTGGAGACTGCATTCAAACACTGTCTGATGCTGAGGGCTGGCTGGGGGGGTCCAGGGCCATCAGCATGCCTGGCACACGCTGAGCCCAGCCAGCAGAGCAGTGCTGGGCCTGGCCACAGCTCCTCCAGCCTCCAAATATTTGGATTCTAAAAAGGCTAGGATAGAAACACCAAGAAAAATAAATATTTTACAAACACAGTAACCGAAAACCTAAACAGGAACCCGCCGCCTCTTTCTGCCCAGGGCACGCTACTGAAGCGGGGCTTGGATGTCACAGCTGTGGCACTGACACTTTATTTCCTTACAAAGGAATGTTCTGTGGCTGCAGCATCACATCAGGCCACTCTCATGGAGTTTGGGGAAGAACAAAACCTGTCTTGGGATGCTGGGCAGCTCCTGAGCTGGGAATGTCCCTCTGCTCCCCTGGGGGCTCTGGGCACAGCTCAGCAAATCAAATCCTTCCTCCTCCACACCCTGGAAAGGCACGAGGGGAGCCTGGAGCTGGCCAGGCTTGGGAGGTGAAGGATGAGGGTGGAATGTTCATTGCCCCTGGAGTCATGAGGGGAGCCCTGACCTGGCCAAGCTTGGGGACTGGAGCAGTCCTGCTCAGGGCAGGGGCACTGCAGGGACAGGACCACAAAGTCCTGATCAGGATCCTCCTGGGCAGGGCCTGGGGACCATCCCCACGCTTTAAAATCAGAGGAACTCCAAAACCTTCCACTACCCTCACTGGGGCCTGTGCTGGTGGCTGGAGGCATCTCCTGTGTCAGCCTGGTCTCTGTTCAGCATGGGAAATGCTCCCTTCAGGCTCAGTCACCATCCCATTTCTGTCACTGAGTGCCACCAGCTGGGACCATGGCCCTTGGGAAGCTGCTGAGCCCCTTCAGGCAGCAGTTTTTTGGCTCCAGTTCATGTTCTCTGCAGACCAAAGGAGACCTTGTCCCTTTGACTCATCATTTAGGGGTCCCTCAGGACCCAGAGACACAGATTCCTCTCTGGGAGAGGAGGAGGAGGGTTGGTGGTCCTAAACCAAAGAGAAACAAGACATTCCAGTGTGTGGTGCTGCGGTCACTGGCTCAGCTCAGCTGGGGACTGGCCACAGAAGGCCACCATCATGGCACAACTGTCCCTGCTCCCTCCAGATTGCTCCCTTAGCAGAGCTGTGGGGGAGTGAATGAGCATGAGGGGCTTTAGTGGCCTTTCAGCCCTGGACACAGGATAGGACAGACCCTCAGGGTCCCCCTGCTGCCCCTCCAGCCTCCCACCCAGGGCTCACACCCACCCCCTGTGCCCACTCCCCACTCTGGCTTTGGGGAGGGCTCCGTGTGCGTGGGGCTCTCTGGGGTGGTGGTGGAGCCTTTTTGTTGTGGTTGTTATTTTTAATCTGCGTATTGTTCTGGATTTGCGTCAGAGACAGCAGGTTGGAGAAACGTGCCTGGCTCTCGGAGCACAACGTGGCAAGGTTGGCAATGCCCTCCAGCTCCAGGAGAACGCGCTGCCTCCAGCAGCCGCCGGCTCTGGCAGGGCTGGGTCGACCCCCAGTGCTCACCCCGAGGTTTGCAGCACTTTTCAGTCACTCCTCACTTTGAGCCCCAAAAGCCCTGGGGATGAGCAGGGTGGGGAGGAAGGGGCTCTCAGCACCAGAGCAAGCACAGGATTGGGGCTGCCCTGTGGGACAGGAGCTCGTCCTACCCCTGGGCAGGGGGGATCTCATAGCACCCCATCCTCCACTGCACAGGGAGATGCTGAAGAACCAGCAAAGTCACATCCTGCCCTGGAAGCCCAGAAGTCCCAGCCCAGGGGGCCTGGAGCATCCCGTGTGCATCAGTGCCAACAGAGTAAATCCAGCAGCCTCCAAGCATGGCAGCAGTCAGGGTGGGGACAATTCCCCCTGACAATTCCCCCTGATGTCACTCTCCTGCTGGATGGAAACAAACCCTGGTGGAGTCAGCAGAGAGGGAGCTGCTGTGAGCCCCAAGAGGGAGGAACAGCCTTGGTCTCATGGGAGAGACACGAGGCTGGGACCAGGAGCTGGCGACCTCCTTTTTACTGGAGCAGTGTTTGCCTTCTTGCCCTCCTCACTGTGCTGCTCATCCCATCCCGTGGGAGCTGTTCCCCACTCGGGACAGGAGCTGCTCCTGCCTCTCCCAGCTGTGGGGAGAGCCCCCTGCTCACCTGCCCCTCCCTGGCAGGAACCCTTCTGCCTGGTGTTTGCAAGCCTCCAGGAAAGAGAAGGAAAACACGCCAGGATCTCACTGAAAGCACCAACTGTTCCCCTCGCATGTAAATGCTGCTGCTCTTTTGATTTTAAATGGCTTTAATGCCGAGTTCATCTGCTAATTCCCCTCCTGCCCCTTGTGTATTGTATATTAGGAGAAATGTTGTTCTGTATCCTGAGCAGTTTATTTTATCGAGTTTAAGAGAAAATCCCATACTGAGATGCTGCAGATAAATATTCATTGTCACATCTGCTTCGGTTTAAGATTGTTGCCTAAAAATGTTAAAAATACAAACATATTTAGTGGGGGAGAGGCTGGGGTGGGAGGGTTGGGGTGGGCTGCTGAGTCTGGGCCTTCAGTGCAACTCGTCAAATGTTTTATCACCAGCAAGGAGAGGAATCACAATGAAGGGAAATCACCCAGGGGAAGGAAAAAGGGAACAGCAGCCTGAGAAGACTCAGCCAGCCCCAGCCCTGGGGCCCAAGTGGGGCAGTCCTGGGTGGGAGCATCCCTGGCATCACCCCGGGCTGGGGGACAGCTGTGACAGTGCAGGGGTGTCCCATTCTCAGCTACTCAGAGCATCCTCCAGGATCTCTCACAGCACCTCAGTGCCCAGGATTGGGAGCAGGTCAGCAACAGGAGGAGTGGGATGTTTTCCCTGTCTCTGGAATGCTGCACTGTGGGCTGGCAGTGCTGGCAGCACCCAGGGAACTGCCTGGGGGATGTGCCAGTGCTGGGAGCCCCTGTCCAGCCTGGCTGTGCCTGGCAGTGCCGTGGTGGCCCTGCTTGGCAGCTGCTCCATCTCCACCTGATGAAAGCAGGATGGGCACCAGGAGCTCCGTTGGTGGCAGTTCCAGAAGGGAGCTGCCCTGGATTCTGCTGCCTCTGGGAAGGGCTTGTCCAGGCCACACTGGACACACACAGTGACAGGACAGCTTGGGACAACATCAAGGGGACTCAGCTTGGCACAGTCTATGCTGTCCCTGCTCCGGGGACACACAGAGCTCTTCCCTCCCTGCCTCTGCCAGTCCATTACTTCTGCTCAGCACCACAATTTTATTTTACATTTAAATAAAATAAACTTGACCTTATTTTATTTTTCTTTCAAAGCTTTTGCAGCTTCACCAAGCACAGCCAGTGGATATGGAGGGCATAGTAATAAGGATAACGCTTTCCACTTGCTGAGCACTTTATATTCTCCAAGCACTGTACAAACATTACCTAATTAAACAGAGCAAGGCAGCAGCCCTCTGCTCCGGCCTAATGCTGGGAAATGGAAACAGGGAAACTCTGAACCAATATGTCAATAACATCAAAGTCCCATTGTCCTGGCCTTGGCTTTGTTGCAAAGGAATCCGAAATTGTCTCAGAGTTTCCAACATGGCTTCGGGCTCTTCACACTTGGGAAACAAGTGTGAAAAAACTGTTTGGGAGTCAGACGACAAACCCTGATCAAAGTTGGCAGAAGTGGCCACGGAGACCCCGGGACTGCAGCCTCGCCTTTGATGCCGCCTCATGTGGGAGCCATCCCGGCGGCTCTCGCCCCCCAGCCCTTTCCAGGGCTGGCATCTTCCTCGGGGCCCTCATGTGCATCTGGGGAATGTTTCCTATTAGGGATTCACACTCTGGTTGAGCTGCATTCCTAATTGTGGAGACTTGAGCGGCCCTAATAGGAAACACACCCGCAGCAGAGTCCCTGTGAGTCATTCTCCCATCAGAGCCGTCCTTGGGCTGCTGCCACATGGCAGGGACAGGGCCTGGGGGACACAGGGCCAGGGCCCCAGGGGGATCCTGCTCCCAGCTGTGCCACTATCACTCCAGTCTCTCGGTGGGTGCCATGCCAGGTGCTGGGAATTCTGTGCCAACCCTCCATGGCACAGCACCTTCGGGAGATATTCCATGTCAGCAATCCTGTTCCCACAGCAGCATTGGCACCTCTGGGGACAGGAGGGCGCTGGGTCAGAGCCTGGTGCTAGATGGGGAGTGACCATGAGCATGTTCATGCTTCCATGTCATCTTCATGCCATGCTCACGTCGCCCACACGGGGGTCTCTGCCCAGCCAGAGCCACTGCCCATCCTCTGGGATGTGGCTGGAGTGGGACTGCCTCAGTTCCACCTCCCCAAGCAGCTTCGGGGTCCAGGCTCTGGCCCCAAAGTGCAGCCACCCCTTGTTTAGCAAACGGAGATGACCTTGGAGTGCTACCCCTTTGTGCCAGCACCCAGGTGTCCCATTTGTCACTGTGACAGCCCACACGGCTCTGGGAAAAGGTCACCTGAGCTGTACCAGCCTTTCCCTTTCACATTTATGCTGATGCCAAATTAATTCCTCATCAGAAGCCCAAGTGCCCCCTGTGCCATTGTTTGATGTTTTCCAAATCTGCCTGGGTTCAGGTGCTCCCCTCCCTCCTCCCCAGCACTGAGACACACCAAAGACAAAGCATCAGCCCCTGCATTTTTAGGACAAATTCCCTGATTCTGGGGATGTTCTGGCTGAATCTCAGCGCATTTTTCTGTGTCTGCTTGACAGCAATACCTGGTGATGTCAGACAAGCCTCTGGGGCCCTCGGCTCTCATTACCAGCCTGTCTAATTAAGGAGAGATGCTGCTGCTGACTGCTTTGGAGAACAATGTGGGGAAGCAACAAATGCCAATCTCCATCACCAGGGTCTGTGGTTTTGGGGTCTGGATCTTTAGAGACAGGAGGGCAACCCTGAGTGTGTTCCAGGCAGTGGAATGACAGGTTCAGCAGCAGGAGGGCCCTGGGCAGCAGGAACCCCTCTGAGTCCCAAAGGGTGCAGGGCTTGGGAAGTCAGGAGCCTGATTTTATCTGAGCAGACTCACTCCAGTTGCTAATAATTAGCAGGGGCTGGCTGATCATTAAAGCAAAATGAGCCACTCCCTGTCCATTCCACCCCAGCTGGAGGTTTGGGTTGGGAAAGTGAGGTCCTGCATGTTCCAGTTCAGATCCCTTTCAGCCCTGCAGCCCCTCTCGAGTTCCCAGTGAGGCTGCTCCATGTCCTCTTGCTCAGGAACAACCTTTCCCAGGACTTTCCCTCAGGTTGGGGATGTTTGACACAGGGGGGAAGAGGGAATTCTTGTTTTTATTCTTCTACAACAGGAATGTTTTTCCTCCTGTTATTCATCAAATTCTGCTGGAATTTAATACTCACCAGCTCTAAACAGCCTCTTGCACTAACAGTGATTGATGGTTTCCAACGAGTCCATAAATGCTGCCCCTCCTCAGCCCTGCACTTTCTCTCCTTTCTCTCCCTATCACTCCATCTCTCCTCTAGTCCCTTGCTCTCTCCTCTCTTCCGGGCCAGACAAAAGCTGATCATGCTGTTGTTATGTGGATTGATTTGTTTTCTGTTTCTGCTGTGTTTTGGGGTAGGAAGACATCAGGGATTTGTGAAAGAGCAGTGAAATGCCATGGCCAATGAAGCCTGACTAGAAATTCCTCAGGTTATTATCTCTTAGGTTAGGGAAATCTGGGCAAATTTCTGTACGGAAACACTTCAGGGGCAGAGAACAGCAGAGCTCAGCAGCAGCTGCCCAGTTCTACCAGTCTGGGAAAGCCTGGAATGGGGGGTGGTGTGTGTCTGCACACTCAGAACAAGGTGCCAGCACACATCCTGGGCTGTAGGAAATGTGCACGGGATTCCCAGCCCAGGGAACTGGTGTGGGCTTCATCCTGGGGCAGACAGGACAAGGCTCCTTGAGCACCTTTGTGCCCACAGGGGCTCAGGGAGCAGCAGCAATTGCTCAGTTCTCACCTGGATGAGCAACTTGTCATCCCAAGGCACAAATTCCCAGGAGTTCCGACTCTGGGGGTTGGAGACAGCTGGTGCCAGGGAACAACGAAGGTGGAGAGTGAAGCAGGTAAGGTGAAACCTGGGGAAATTGCCCTGTGACTCTCTAGAGACAAAAGCATCCATCAAATGCTGACGGGGAGGGCACTGTGGGATGCCCGGGATAAGCTGGTGAAGGTGAGAGTGCCAGGCAGGTGATGCTGAGGGACCAGGGTCCCCCCAAGAGGCAGAGCTCAGATCCACCGGGAAAGGGCTGCTCCAGGGCCGTATCCCTCACGGTCACGGGGATTCCAGGCCGTTTACTGGACTTCCCACAAGACTGGATAAATTATCCCTGCCTTTCCCCTTCCCTTGCGCTTTCCCGAGCAAAGCTCCCTCCTACCTGGTGGGGGCTGCCCTTCCCTTGGAAAGCCCGGCGCTCCGAGGAGCCCCGGCTCTCCTGTTCCAATTAAACTACCTGAGATAAAATCTGGGGAGCTCTTAGAGGGAAACAACTTAAAGAGATGTAAAATGGTAACTTGATTTACTCATTTGTTCCTGACCGTTTGATTCCTCCCCGAGCCGCCACCCAGCCAGCTGGGTTATGTGTCACCGGGAAAAAAATCCAATACAGGCAGATCCCTTATCAGATCAGTGCGTTAAAAGGATTTGGGGAATGCTAATGCAGGCACAGGGAGTGGGAGATGGGACTAGCAGGATACGGGTGGCCGAGCACGAGGCAGCACCTCGGCTCCCCCTTCCCCGGCTCCTGTTTCTCCTGGGATGTGGGAGCAGGGCTGGCTGGGCTCTTCCCCCAAAGCAAGGGCTGAGTGGGGAATCTCCACCGCACCCAGCCTTTGCCCAGAACCCCTGGGGAGCATTTCTTGCCCCGTTCTGCTGGATGAAGTCAGTTATCTTTCGGGGTGTGAGTTGGAGGCAGCTGCCTGTGCCTGCCTGACTCTGCTGCTGGGGGTGTGCTGCACACTCACTCCGGGCTGATGGGCATCCTGGGCTTCTCCAGGCACTAGGACAGGAATTCTGTCCTGTCACTGACTCCAAAGGCCCAGCTCAAGGGAGTTCTCTCGGTGCTGTTCCCCAAACAGCCCTGATCCCAGGAACCAGGGGATGGGGATTTGAGATCCACAAGGAAAATCAGAGAGGCTGTGGGCTTCCCATCCCTGGGAGCGTTCAAGGCCAGGCTGGATGGGGCTTGGAGCAACCTGGGATGGTGGAAGATGTCCCTGCCCATGGCAGGGGGTGGCACTGAATGGGCTTTGAGGACCCTTCCAACCCAAACCAGTCTGTGATTCCATGAAAACACCCCGGGATTAGGGCCCGAGTCACACCAATGACTGGGAGAATTGTTTTACAAATTAACAAATGCAATTTGTTCCCCAACCCAGCACAGGGCAAGGTCAGGCCGGTGGGAAGCCCACGGCTCATTCCCTCTGACAAGTGCAGCTCTGTTTCAATTACTGGTGCACATCCTCAGTCACCCCTGCCAGAGCCGGGAATTCTCGGTAACAGGAGCCCCTCATCCCGCTGGCTCTGCTGTTAAACCTGCGCTGGGATGTGGAGAGAGCCAGTCCTGGGTGTCCAAGTGATGAAGGGCAGATTAGCAAGGCCCTGCTGCATTAGCCTGGGAATATATTTAGCTCCTCAACATGCTATGGATTAAGAGCAGCAGGAGGCCTGGCAGTTCCACTTCAGAGGCTGGGAGGGAACATTCCCGCTCAGCTGAGCTGGCATTCCCTTCCCAGCACCTGTTGGATGGGTGTCCCGGCCTTCCCGGGGCTCTTCTGCCCTCAGGCAGGATCCTTCCTGTCCCTGCTGTCACTTGACTGCTCAAAGCAGCTTCTGCCACCAGTCAGACTCAAGCCATGAAGATTTTAAGGATTTTGAGGGTGTTTTAGGGCAAAGAGCCCCCTTTTAGAGTTTGTTCTTGTCTATTGCTGTGGAGTTCTTTTCCTTCCACCACTCTTTCCTTGGAGTGGCACAGCCCTTATCCAGGGGGATGAGTCCACATTTTGAGACTTGAAAATGTGCATTTTAGCCCATGAGGCTTTTCCCCTCAGGATGGCTGTTTCCTGCTCCTGCACATGCCTGCCCCTGTTCCTGAGAGCATTCTACCCAGTTATCCCCATGTCTGGCTCATTTATAAATTGTATGGAAAGAAAAATGTCCCCCTGTCACCCCACAGGATATGTTACCCTCCTATACCTTCAGGCAGATGCTCATGAGTGCTCCCAGCAGCACCAGATCAGAGCAGATCTGTGTTTTATCCTCACTGATATCCCAGGAGAAAACCTGTTTTCACTTTTACAAGGGAGATTTTCCACGCAATCCTCTCCACAGGGACCCCAAACCTGGAGACCCTGGACTGTTCCCTTGTGTCCCAGCAGAGCTCTTCCCATTCTGGATGATCCCATACAACCTAGGCTGGGAATTCCTGGCAGCTGGAGAGCACATCAGGTTATCTGCAGCCCCCTGGCCATTCTGGGGACTTTAAGAATTCAATAACCATCCCTGCACTGGGACATGGGGCTCTCCCAGCCCTTGGCAGACAATCTTTCCTCAGAGGTTGCAGGAAACTTGGGAGACATTGACAAAACCCAAACATGCACTCAGTAAAATGAAAAACAAACTGAAAAAATCCCCTGTCCCAAACCTGCCTCGAGTCAACCCAAACGTTTGGTTCAATCATCAAGCAAACATTCCATGTGCGCTCCAAGCTTTTCCTTTTTAAGCTTTTTAAGTGGGCTTGAGTTAAACACAGACAAATTTCTCCTGAAAACATCATTTTAGCCCAAATCACAGAACTTCAGGAACTCTTCTTCAAAGCCAGCAGAACAAACCAGTTCAACTTGGCTGATTTGATTGGATTTTTCCCTTTTTTGGGGATATGGGATGATTCCCGTTGTGTCAGTGTCGCGGTGGACTTGTGGCTGCACTTTTGGGCCAATGAGGGGTTTGGCAGAGGAGTTTCCCCCAGCTCTGCCTTCTGTGGCATTATTCAATGGCCAGTGGCAAGGGCTGTGCCTGCTGTCACCGCTGTCACCGCTGCTGTCCCCCAGCTCCTCTCAGCCGCCGCTCGGGCGCGAGTGCAGCCACGCCGAGACACGGCAAAGCCAGAATTTCTGGTTTCCATAAAGGAATATGGAGAATATTATCCAGTGAGATTTGAAACTGAGGTGGGAATGCTGCCAGCGTGCAGCATTTTCAAAGAGCCTCCTGTATCTCGTGTTGCTGAAAACTGGGAAGTCCCGTGGGCTCGGGAAGGGGAGGCGGGAGGGGTGGGGGGTCCCCGTGGTGGGCACAGGGATGGAGGCAGAGCAGGGGGAAACCTTCTGAAGGGGTCCTTTCATATTAGAATAAGTCATAATTAATGCTATCAGGTGGCAGAGAAGCAGTGTCAGGTAATGTGAGCAGGGCCTTATCTCTCCCTGCATCCCAGGGCTGCGGCTCTGGGCTGGGGGAAAAGCAGGAGACTCACAAGAAGTGTTGGGAGTGGGGTGTGGGGGGATTGGGGCACTGCTGCCTGAGGAGCCCAGGCAGGATATCCTGGGAGAGTTGAGGTAAGGCAAGCCCTGGATGGGTGGATGAATCCACACAGCTCCATCTTCATCCTGACTGCAGGAGGGAGTGGAGAAGGGGTGAGCACCCACAAGGTCCCGCAAGGTGGGTTTTGGTTGTCCCATCAGTATCTGTGGAAGCTCCCAGGCTCTTTTGTGGTGCCACCAGTGCCATGGTGACACTGAGGCACTGGGCTGGTCACTGATGTCTCTGGGACCTGAGCTCCGGGTGTGCTTTGAGCTATTTTTTCATTAGGGGCTGATAGAACCTTTCCCTGCCTGGGTCCCACAAGCCAGTTTTCCTTTATTGACCATTTTTTAGGCCAAGCTCTCTTTCTTTTGTCTCCTCCACTGTTGGGTCACCAGACACGATTCCACCTTAATTAATGACATCATCCCTGACATGGATGACATGACTTCCCAGTCTGAGCCTGAGTCATCTGGGTTGGCACATCCCTGGCCTTGGGGACAGCCTGAACAGGAGGGTTTGGGGCAAAACACTGGCTTGGGGAAAACTCTTTTGCCGTGTAGAAAAAGCATATTTAAAAACAAAGCACTTAAAACTGGTGGATCAAACCCTCCTCATGTAAAAGCCTGTGTGGGGAAAAAGCCTCTGTGATCTCAATTACCTTCCTCTGTGAGGATCCTGCATAGCTGAAATTGTTTAGTTTCTGAGCAGCAATGATAAAAAAAACACTTTAGGTTTTTATTTTCCTACTTTGGCTTCCCTTGGGAAAAGAGCTGGAGCAAGCGATTCCACGCATGCACACAGGCACAGGCACGCTGAGACACACAACAGCCAGAACAAAATCCCAACAAACACAACTTGTTTGCTTTAATTTTGTTTTCACTGGAAAAATGTGAACTTCTCCGAGAAAAGACAATGTGACGGGCTCAGCTCAGCTCTGTGGCCTGCCCTACTTTTGGGGAATTTGTTTTCCAGTTTGCAGCCATCCTTAGCCTTAAATTTCTCCTATTAAGGATAAGACTAAAGCAGCCCTAAGGCATCCGCCCTCGGAGGGGAGATGAAGAGGGATGGAAGCGCCCATGGGAAGCAGCCTCTGGTCCGGGCAGGAACACAGGGTGGAATTGTTGGAGTGTCCTGTACAAGGCCAGGAGCTGGACTCAGAGATCCTCATGAGTCCCTTCTGAGTCAGAATAATCTGGGATTTCATCCCCCAGGTCCTGGCTGCTCAGCCTTGCCCCCCTGTGGGGTTGTACAGGTGACGGATGGATCCAGAGATGGATCCGGGGATGTGATGAATGATCCACCCTCATCCCTCCCCACCACTGAGCGAGTTGTCAAAAGCAACAGCACTTCAAGACCAACCCCAAATAAACACAGGACTAATGGGTGATGAATGGTCCCTGCTCAGAAATCCATCTTGGGAGGAGATGTCGGCTCCCGAGTGCAGCGGCAGCCGCAGGGAGCTCCTCCATCTCGGCAGTGCCACCGCGGGAACGCGTCACCGTGTCACCATGTCGCCGTGTCACCGCTCCCGGGGCTGCCTGCCCGTGTCACAACACCCGGGGCAGGGCCCAGGGCAGCGGACCGGGCTGTGCAGGCCTTCTCCTGGGCATCCACTTGCTCCCACTCCTGTTCCCTCCGTGACAGCCATGGGAAATGAGCTGGCCGTGGAGCCGCGGGGAAAGCGCCCTCCGCCAGCGCTGCTGCCCGCATCCCTCTGCCGAGCGCCTCTCCTTCCCGAGCGCAGGGTCCCCCGAGGCCAGAGCTGACTTTGTTTTCCTGTCTCCCGCGGCACAAGCAGCCCTGGAACGCGGGATGAATAGGAATGGGAATAACAAATGGGCTGCAGATAAGGCAGCGTCTGCGGGAGTCACTGCGAGGCACCGGAGAGGGAAGGCGGAGGGGGAGGATGCCGGAGTTAGCAGTGTCCAAACGGGATTAGAGTGACAAATTTCGGGGAGGTGCGGAAGGTGCAGCAGAGGTGGAGCACCCTGCCTGACTTTTCCCGGAGCCAGAGCTGCCCCTGCTCTGCCAGGACTTGGGGACACACCCCAAACGCCAAAGGATGGAGGAAACATGGGCACGAGGTTGACAGGACAGGCAGGGGGAGAGCAGAGCCTAAGGAATGGCACGGGGAGGGCTGGAGAGAGAGAGGAGAAAGAGGAGAAAGAAAAGGAAGAGGAGAAAGAGAAGGAAGAGAAGGAAGGGGAAGAGGATGCCCATCTGGGTGGGGTGGAAGATGTTCTCACCTGTGCATGGCACAGCTGCTGGAAAACTGGGAAACCTCCACTGCAGGCAGCTGAGCAATTCACCTCAGGGCGTTTTTGTTCATGGCTCTCACCTGGGAGCCATGAACATGGAATCAGCAGTGAAAATCAGCTTTATAGTGGGGGACACCACATGGGGACAGTTTGTGGACTGGAACCTGCTCGTGTTGGGGTGGAAGAGGCAAAAAAGCAGGGGAGAGGCATCAAACCATTGACCTTCAGCTGGTTTAAAGGTGTCAGCAGGCAGAAGGGAGGGGAATGATTTAGAAAGGTGGAGGAATGTGGAGTTAGGAAGGTGGAATTGAGGAAAGGAAAACAGATGATAAATTTCAGGGAAATAATCCAAATAATCCAACAGAGAGAGGCAGAGGAGTCAGAAACTCCTCTCTGGGAAGAGATGGGATCATCTTGCTGTGGCCCAGGGAGATCAGCTGAACTTCCAAAATGTGCAGCCCTGCAGCTCCTTGGGGGTGGCACAGGGAGCATGGGTGGCTCATTGCAGCAGAGCCACTTGGAAAACACCAAATTCCTCTTACTGGGGACAGAGGACCCAGTTCTGATTGTGCTCCTGCATTCTGGGACCCAGCCCAGTCTGACAGGAGCTTCTCCTCCCCCTCAGTAACAAATCCTGGAGGTTTCCTTGCACCATCCAGGGGTGGACACTGACCACACACCCTGGAGCTGGTGTTGGCTGCACTGGGGCACAGGAGACCAGCCTGGTTTGAGGTAATTTCAGGCTTTTTTAGCTTTATGGGAGCATCTCAACAAACATTCAGCCTGGCCTGCTTCCCAGCAGCTGCACACGGAGAACTGGGAAGCACAGAGAAGCTTTATGGCCTCTGCAGCTCCAGGTAAGGGTTGATGGGATTGAAATGAGCCGAGGAAAGCTCCGAGCCCACAAGCCTGATGCTTCCCATGTCTGCTCCAGGGAAAATGGGGCCAACCCAACCACACACACTGGGCTCCCTGTACTGCCAAGCTGGGCTGAGTAAGGTCAGAGTTAGGCAGAAACAAGAGACAGAAAATGCTGATTAGGTCACTTATTTCATTCTCTTACCAATTAGACAGGAAATGATTTAACTGCTTTATTTATTTATTTAGGAATGTACCTCAGCAGGAAAACCCCAGGGGCAAGAGCTGCCGTTGTACAAAAGGAAGGGTGGAAGCCCAGCTCCTCATTCATAAACACACACTTGTAAAAAGCATCTTCTGAAGGAAAATCTGAGGATGAAACCTCTCCTGACCAGCCTCTGAGGCTATGTGGGCTACAGGGCCAGGGAGGGAAGTGGGATTTGCTGTGTCCTGGGTATGGGTGCTTTTCTGGAACATCCCTATTGCCTTACCACTTATTACTAGAGACATTTTCCAATTCCAGAGGGGTCCAAGAGACCCTCAAGCTCCCCCAGACTTGGGGCTGTGGCTCCCGGGGCAGCACCAGCCCCCTGCCACCCCTTGCTCACCCAAATCAGCCCAGCTCAGCCCCTTTCTGGGAAAAGCTTTGGCTGATGAGGAATTTGCAATGCAGCTCCTCCAGCGGGATGGGAGGGTTATCCCATTGGACAGCTGAGAAGATTTATGAGGTCCATAAATGGAGCTCTCTGGAGAGAGCCCAGGAATGGTTTGAGCTCTGCCCCAGGTCCTTCATCCACAGAAATGCAGGATTGCAGGGCCACGGTCACAAAGAGGGGGAGCGGTGCCAGCAGCTCCCTTCCTGCCTCGGTGTCATCAGCACTTCGCTCCCGCTTCAAAATGATGATGAAAACCAATTTCCAAACCTCAGGGTCTGTTGTTTTGGTTTTTTTTTTCCCTAAATGGGATTTCTGCTTCCCAGCCAGCCTTGGCTTACTCATGAAGCAGAAGGATAGGCAGGAGGGTCTCCTGGGTGGAGGTGGGCTGGAATGGGCTCAGACTTTGCCTTGGAAACCAGAGGAGAGAAACCCCATGGCCAGGGCTGCAGCACCCAGGGGTAGGAGGGGAGGGAGGGCAGGTCCCAAAGGCAGATGGGGCCATGATCAATGTGTCTGAGCCAGGGGGATGAGATGGAATTGGTGATGGGTGTCCCCACCTGCACACTGGCCCAGGGAAGCGGTGTGTGTGGAATGGGAGACGCTGTGTGTGGAATTCTGTGTGCAGGGAATGCTGTGTGTGGATGCTGTGTGTGGAATTCTGTGTGTGGAATTCTGTGTGCAAGAAATGCTGTGTGTGGATGCTGTGTGTGGAATTCTGTGTGTGGAATTCTGTGTGCAGGAAATGCTGTATTGTGGATGCTGTGTGTGGATGTGTGTGGAATTCTGTGTGCAGGAAATGCTGTCTGTGGATGCTGTGTGGGTGCTGTTTGTGGAATGCTGTGTGCAGGGAATGCTGAATTTGGGAATGCTGTGTGTGGATGCTGTGTGGATGCTGCCTGTGGAATTCTGTGTGTGGATGCTGTGCTGGAGGTGCCCTGTCAGAGCACACCTGTGCCCCACACACCTGTGCCCTGCTGGGCTCCTGCTCTGCCCGGCATGGGCAGGATTGGATGTGCTAAAACATTCCCACGTGTCAGGGCCTCAGCCAGGCAGGGCACAGCAGGTGGCCGTGTCTCCTGATGCTGGGGCTGTTTCCTCTCCTCACTCTCCCTCTCCCCAGCCCCTGGAGGACACAGCACAGCTGGGCTCTGTCCCCCTGGGTGGTGGCAGAGGCAGCTGGGCACCGTTCCCGAGAACAGCGCTCCGAAGGATCCCGGCTCAGGGACGCAGCTGCTCTGCTGTTATCACACAAGAGCAGAGATGAGACAACCCAGTTATCAAGGAGGGAGAGAGAGAGAGAGAGAGAGAGAGAGAAGCAGCTTCTCCCCACCGTCCCCTCCACCCCCCCACCCTTCTCCGTGATCATTCTTGTTATTCATTTCCCCTCTCTTCTCCTTGCCAGGCAGACGCTTTCACAGGGCAAATCCAAACGAAAGCCTAGCAAAGAGGATGCTCATAAAATATTTATGGAGAGCTGCGGTGAACACGAGTAGGATAATGAGGGTCTGTGGGAAATGGGATGTGTCCAAACTCGCACAGTGAAGGCCTCGTACGAGGCAGAGGCACGCGGTGGAGGCCATTAGCAAGTCCTGCAGGGTCTGCACTCATTTCCTTCTCAGTTGCCACACACGGCTCTGCTTTGGCTTTCCCTCCCTGGCACTGGGGCTGCTGCCTGCACTGCATGAGGAACTGGGATGGCTGGAGTGCACTGGGGGTCTGCAATGGTCTGTACAGTCCCACAGCTGTGCTCTCTGGGAGCAGGATGGCACACTGTGCCACCAGAGCAGGACACAGCCACCGTGTCACCTCTGGGATGCAGCTTGGCCACCAGCCCTCCTCTCCCAGTCACTTTTCCTGTGCTCCAGCCCCATGACTGCCCTGCACCCCCTGATGTGGCCGCACAGGGCAGCCAGGGAGGGCAGCAAGGTCTGGCAGAAGGATGAGAGTCTGTTCCTTTCCTCGGGGTTGCTTTGGGAAGTGGAAGGGCTCAGATCTGAGCACCTCCTTCCCCCCATCCTTCCCTCCCATCCCCTGCAGTCTGTGGGGCTCTGCTCCCACAAACCCTCACACACTCAGGCCTAAGGCCCAGAGCCCCGAGCACTGTTGCTGCCAAGAAGGGGCTCTGAGGCTCTGGGTGAGCTGCAGTAAAGTGCAAACCTATCCCATCCTGAGAGCAGAACCCATAAACACAGCAGCCCCCCTAGGGCAGGGACGAGCTGCCTTGAACCGTGTCTTGCAGCAGCTTATCCAGCTCCTTCTCCAGTTACCCAGAGTGGGTGTCCCGCAGCTCCCGCAGCTGGAATGCTGCTGACCTTTGGAGAGTCTCGCTGGGTCTGCCCCTGCTCCAGCCCAAGCTGCAATTCCTCTGCGGTTGGCCAAGAGGACCTCGGGGGCACTGCTGCCCCTCTTCCTCCCTCGACTCTCTTCCAACAAGCCCCCAAAAAGCCCTTGAACTCGTGTCAGAGCGCTGATCCCGCTGGGAGCCATGCCGCTGGCAGATGTTTGCTGTGATACAGGACACGACAGCTTTTATGACTTGTCAGCTGGAACCCAATCTTTTCGGGTCTTTAGGTTAAAATGGAAAAGCAAAGCTTGCACGCACGGCTGTGCCAGCAGCACAGCCTGCTGAGCCTCCCAGCAATCCCAGGACATTTTGGAGCAGGAACCTGGGTGTCCCTCGCCATCATCCAGCCCAGCACAGCAGCTCCAGAACCTCCTGGATCAGGAACCCAGCCTGCTCTCACCATCCCTCTCCAACAAGGCTGCTTTTCCCAGCCCCATGTCCCCTGTGGTGACACATCCACGTAGTTGGGATGTTCCTGACCCCAACCCAAACTGCCTGGGCTGGGCATCTTTCCTTTCAGCCCCACGAAGGAACAAACAAGCAAGGTCACACATACTTTCCTTATGATGACTGCAGGGAGATTCCCACCTTTTCCAGGCTGGCAAAGCACCACAGCTCTTCAGGCTATTGCACATTACCAAACATTACCAAATCCTGGAGAATTACAAGAAACCACACATCTGCTTCAGTCCCACTGCTGAAGAAAGGAGAATTATTCCCCCCCAGCAGCTGAGAGAGTTCCTCACCTCCCCAGAGCTGCCTGGTGGAATTGTGCTGTCTCCTGTGTGGGAGCAGGCAGGGATGGTTCAGAGAACCATGGAATAGTTTAGGTTGAAAAAGACCTTAAAGATCATCGAGTGCAGTGGTTAATTCAGCACTGCTGAGCCCAGGTTCAGGTTTAAATAAAACACTGCCAGATTTCAGGGCAGCCTCATCACCTGTCTTGGTGCTACCACAGCACCTGAGAAGGTCACGTGAGCTGGGTTTGCCAATGAATCAAATCATTGATCAGTGCCACATCACAGACCTCTGGGGGATGAGCACAGCGTGGTGAGAGGGAGGCAGAGAAGCTGCTCCCTCGAGGTTCCTAAGTGATGTCTCAGCCTGTAGACCAGCACAGGACATTCAGGAAGTGCTGCCTGGCTGATGGATCCCACCCTGCCCTCTCCCCCTCCATCTCCATCGCCCACAAGTCTCAAAGTTCAAGTGTTTCGGGACGGGGAAGAGTGTTGCAGACATGAGAGGTATTTCTGGGCATGGGGGAAGAAGTGATTAATCTCAATTACACGGTCGGACACTGC
Organism: Thryothorus ludovicianus; assembly: GCA_013397245.1. Classification (NCBI taxonomy): domain Eukaryota; kingdom Metazoa; phylum Chordata; class Aves; order Passeriformes; family Certhiidae; genus Thryothorus; species Thryothorus ludovicianus. The sequence goes on from VZTB01010981.1 coordinate 392,725, forward strand.
ATAATCTGGGGCAGCAGATTGGGTTACTGTCCTCCTTCCCAGGGCTCTTGGAGGAGGATTCCAGCCTGAGGAGACTTTGGAAAGATGTTTTGACTGCTGAAGTGCCAAACTTAACCCTGTTGTAATTGGGGCTGTGGTGAAACATGGATGTTGTTTTTTGCTTCCTGAGCCTCCCGGACAGCCCGAGGTTTATGCAGCTGCCATCTCTTTCCCATTCACAGTGTGACAGCTCCCACCCCAGCTCACTTTTCCCAAGGTCACCGTTCAGAAAAAAAAAAAAAAAGGGAAAAAAAAAGAAACCCACAGTGGCTGGAGCTTCCAAATTCCAGGAGTAGCAGGAGGGAACCACTGCTCACCCAGCTCCCAGGCTTCCTGCTGCTGGATCATGGTCTTTGTCCTCCAGCCTGGACCCTGCATCCCGCCGGGCCCTGCAGAGCTCCCACTGCCCCTTCCTGCAGCTCCACGGCTGAGCAGCCGAGAGTCCCCCAGACCTGGGGATTCCTTGGGATCCGTGTGTCCCAAACCCTGCTGGAGTTCTGGGATGGATCAGCCGCACGTGAGCTGCAGCACCAGCAGGATTGGAGCATCTGTCCCCCAGGAGAGCTGTGGCTGTGGGGTTGTGAGGAGCCCAGACACACAGAGCAAAGGGTTTCACCCAACAAAGCTCTCAGATCCTCCTTGCTATTTAACAGCCTCTTTCCCTAAAGGGGGAATCCTGATGTTCTGTAGGGACTAATAACAACTTAATCCCGAGTTGTGATGGACTAAACACACCCAGCGTGTTCTGAGGTTCACCCAGAGAGATCCCACATCCCCCCCGTGCTCTGCATCCTTTGTGGTGTCACACAGCACACGGCCCTCAGTGACATGAGACATTTCTGGGTAAGAAGTTAAAAATAAATATATTCCCAGGGGGAGCTGCAGAGGGATAGACCGAGGCAGGGTGTAATTACCTGAGCTGGAACAGAGCCAGGTTCTAACTTGTATTGCAAATTCTTTGCATTGCTTTAGATACCTGCTAACAAAGTGATTATAAAAACCATATTTATAGAAGATTAGGAGCTATGCAATAGATCCACATCCGTAATTAGCCATAATAGATCTGCATTGATTATTATTGATGTTAATCCTCTTCTAAATATGTGCACATTAATTAGTCAGCGTTTACCACAGACGCAATTATTTTAGGAACAGACACAGTTGGTGGGGGCAGCAGACAACAGGGTGTTTATTCCGATTTTAGTGTTTATTTTTCTCTCTGCAGAAGCACCTACATCAGGTTGTACAAGAACAAAGAGCATCTGAGTCCAAGGGCCTGGAGCATCCAGGCTCCCGCGCTGTGATAAGCACTTACAAGTGCCTGGGAAGGATCTTGCCAAAATATTATTTTTGATGCATAAAATATTTCCTCGTTACTATGAAACACAGCGCAGTGCCAGCCTCTGAGGTTGACACTGCTCCTTTTCCTGGCTGCCTGTGGGGGTGTTCAGCTCCAGCACCACGTGTGCCTCATCCCAGTGCTCCTGGTGGCTGGGTTGGGGGTGGGAATTGCTTGTTGGGAATGAAATCTGGGTGGGCTAGTGGGGGGAACATTTAGGGCACCTCCTGAGCAGTGTTCAGTTGAGGCTGGCTTTCAGGAGCCTTGGAATTTGCTCATCACTTTCCCAGCTGGGACACATGGGGTGTCCTGGTTTGGGCAGTGAGTGAATGGAATTCTTTTCCCATCATGGTGATCCGACCCCACCAATACTCGAGGACCTTCTGCACTCAATTGCCCCCAAGAGCCACTGGGTACCAGGGGCTGCATGTCAAGAGCTGCTTCTATTTGAGACACCCCAGAACCTCCCCAAAATAACTCTGCTCAGCCAACAGGCAAGCAGAAAACATTTGTCCTGTCTTCTTCCCTTTCTGTCCTTTTTCTTTTATTGCCTTTTTTCTGTTCTTTATTTCTCTCTGCCTTCAAGCAGGAAGAGCAGGAAAGAGAAGTTGCACCCCCTCTGAAATGTGCTGCTCCCATATCTGTGTCCCACTGTCCCCTCTCTTCTCCATTGCCATTCCCATGGAGATGCCTCCCACCAGCCCAGAGCATCTCCAATGGTGAAGAGTTTTGTTCAGCTTTGGGTGAGAAGAGTCCACGAGCATCCTATCACCCCAGAAAGGGCAGGAAGCAGTGCTGGGAGAACTGGAATGAGGAGCTGGAGGTGTTGGGTGAAGCTGCAGGACCATCAGGTGCTCCAGCCTAGCATGGAGTGGGGTCACAGCTGCCACCACGGGACGTGGTTGCTCTTCAGAGGAGGAGCTGTCCTGTCTCAACCCTGCTGCTGGGGCAATGCCGCATCCCAAAATCCCTGTCACTGCTCCCTATCCTGCACACCTGATGGCTAAAGCAGCTTCCCTCCAGTGCTCACTCGTGCCCAAAACACAGCAATCATAACCCAGATCCTGTTTCCTACAGTGTAAACCCCCTCTCCAAATCCAGCAATTAGCCTCCAATTTGCTTTCCCCATTAATGGCAAATGGGGTCTCTCTGGGACACTCTGATGAGACCCTGTTTTCTTCATCAGTTCAAAACCTTTCCCTCCTATTTATTTTTCATCCTCCCCCCAGATGCTTTTCCCACCACAAAAATAACATTTTTCAGATCTTTGCAATTATTTATTCCACATTTTTCTGTCACAGCTTTGCAGGAATCAGCATTTCTGGTGGGAGCAGGGAGGGAAGATGAGCAGCTCCAGCCTCTCCTTCCCCAGCCGATGAACTGGGGTCTCGTGTGGGGTCGGTGGTCCAGGAGGGCCCCCGTGATACCCACAGAGTTCAGGCCAATTAGGGACTTCTGACTGGGAGGAAAAAGGGAAAAGAAAGAGCCAGGAAGGTTGAGCTTGCCTTTTTCTCCTCTTGTCTCATTCCTCGCCTTCTTTTTAATGGCAGGCCCCCGGGGGCTCGGCGGCATCCTTCAGAATGGAAATCCTTCCAAATGGAAATCCTCCCTGCCCCTCATGGCAGCGCCTGAATGTCACAGAGGGGATGAAAGGGAGCCAAAGGCGACCCTGCTCCCAATGGCATCGTGGGGGGGGGACCGAGCTAATGGGAGGACAGGAGACATCAAGGAGGGGTGTTCAGGGGCAACCTGAGGGGTTTTCCCTCCTCCTCACTGGGAAGCAGCTGGAAGAAGGAAGAGAAGCAAATGAGAGACACCAGAACTGTGACATTTTCAAGGAACTGTAGACAGCGTCACCCACGGAGGCACAAAGCTTTGGAAAAGCAGGAGACAATGTGCCAGACGGGACCGGGGCTGACATCACAGCCAGCCGGAAAAATGGTGAATATTTCTGGTGGCCTTTAAATCCTTACTTAAAATAAACCTTTGCAAACTAAGGAGCCCTCAGAGACCAATGTCCTCTGGGATCTCCTAGCTCAATGCCCAAAGCAAATTAGGGACCATGCTGGACAAGGACAATCTATTCCCTTTAGGAAATCCCGGATTTCCTGGGCTGGGGCTGCTCTGTGCCGAGAGGGTCTGCAGGCACATCCCGTTATGGTAAAATCTGCTGTTCCTGGGTTTCAGCTGGGATAAACCCCAGGGAAATATCTTCACTTCATACCCACGGAACAATGCTCCAGAAAATGGAAACAGCTTTCCCAAGAAACCTCCTTGGTTTTCTGGCTTTGTTGTGCTGCTCTGCCAGGGCTCTGGGGTGGGGGATGAGTTTCACCCCACTGGTCAGGTTGGTGTTGGGTTTGGGATCAGATTCTTTGGGCTGATGGTCATTCTGTGCCACAGCCCCACAGGATGAGCACAGCTCCGTGTGCTGCTCAGAAAGAAGGAAAAATCCAACAGAAAAGGAATTCCTGAAAGAGGTGAGAGGCAACTGGTCCCACCAGTACCTTTTGGTGTGTGTGAAATTCTCCCCTGGAAAAGTTATTAGAATATCCAAGTTTAAGGGACTGGGGAAAGCAAATTATTGGGGGTGATTGTGGGAGTGGATAGAGGCTTTTGTCCAAAGCTCAACTCCAGCACATGTTCAAATCTGTTGGTCACACATCCCAGCCTGGCCAGGGGTGCAGGTGACAGCCACGGATGCAGGACCGGGCTCAGCCAAACCCTGCTGGTGGTTGGAGCAGGGTGGGGAAGGGAGGGCTGTGGAATCTGGACTTGCTCCCAGCGCTGTGCTCCTCCAGCTAAAGCTGGGGGCAATTTGTTTGGAAAGAAAATGCCAGTTCATTGAAACTGAAATATTTCATTAAAATATTTTGGGTCTGGGAAGATGCTGCCAGCGGACTCCCAGCCACACCTCACAACTGGGTTACTTTTGCCTGGTGCCTGGAAACCCAAAGGCACTGCCCAGAGCTCCGGGGTGGCTCCCTGGGTGTCCCACACTGCTCTGACACCGGGGCCAAGGCTGAGGGTTGTCTGGGAGCCCCACACACAGCATTAAGGAATCACTGGATGCTTCGGGTTGGAAGGAATCTTTAAGCTCACAGATCTCTGGCAATTCAGAACTGCCTGGATTTGCCACGCTTTCGGTGGGAGATGGGGACAGGGGGAAGCACAGCTCATTGCACTAGAGAAGTGGAGCAGGAGGGAGAGGCTTGATGTTGATTGAGAAGGAAGTGTTTGGGATGGAGAATTTAAAAAATGAGCCCTTCCCCGTAGCCGTGCTGCTGTTACAGGGACTGCAGAGAGTGAGGAGGGGGTGGAGGGCTGCTCCTTCTTGAAAGTCTTCTTGGTTTCAGTGGATAATCCCAATTTACAAAACAGCTGACTTTTAAAATGCTGCAATAATCCACTCATTAGCCCTCGCTGCGAGGCGGCGCCTCGGGGCATTCCCAGAGGAAGGTGGGACGGGTGGTTCAGCAGATAATTACTGCACACTTGAACCCCTCCGGAGGTGGCGGATCCACTAATTTTGGTGAATTCCTTTGTGTCCACGGGCAGCTGCCCCGCATGAGGGCTGTGCCGTGCCATGCCGTGCCGTGCCATGCCTGCAGCAGGACTCCCAGCGAGGCTGAAGAGCTCCACGCAGGAATTCTGAGCTCCAGCCCTTCCTGCTGGCACTGACGGCTCCGCAAGGAAAGGCAGAGCTGGGAGTCAGCAGAGTGCCTGGGGAGGCATTTCTGGCATCAGTTGTAGAAGCAGAGAGTTGGGGAAGAGCACAGAGCTCCTGGGGCAGCTCCTGGCTGGAAGGGGACGATGGAGAACTGGAGAAGCCTGGTCTGGGCTGCTGCTGGGGGTGCCAGGGTGAATCCCCTGAACAAACCCCAGGTCATGGAGCTGTGGCTGCCCCTCCCTGGAAGTGTTCCAGGCTAGGTTGGACAGGGATTTGAGCAGCCTGGGAGAATGGAAGCTGTCCCTGCCCGTGGCAGGGTGTGGAATGAGAGGGGCTCTAAGGTCCATCCCAACCCCAACTGACCCAAATCATTCCATGATTCAATTTACTGCACTGGCCCTGAGCATTCACAGGAGCACCCAAAGAGGTTTTCTGAGCAGAGTTCTGCTGCAGGGGTGGCTCTGGACTCAATTCTTGTTGCTGGTGGTCCCTGTCTATCCTCCCAGTTCTGCCTTTCCTCATCCTGGTGGCTGACTGGGTAAACAGGCAGATGTAAATATTTTGGGGGCAATTTAAGACAAATAAGCTCAAAGATTGTTTGTTTTATAAACACAACCCTTAGTGGGGTTTTGCGAAAACTACATTCTAAAAATCAGGGGTTTTTTTCTTTCTCTTTGCATAGCAACCTGTGAAACAGAAACACCTGTGTCTCTCATACATGAGTAGGGCTGGAGGTTTTTCAGTGAAATCTCATTTTCCAGACCAAGGATGCAGGAGGAGTAAAGAAGCTACTGAGAAAAGACCAGAAGTGGTACCTGACAGTTGGAAAAATGGACTCAACACAGCTCAGCCTTGAAAGACCTTCAAATTTCGGGCAAGGAGGTGGTTGTTACACAGGAAAAATATTACAAAGCAAGAGGGGTTGAAATAACAGACATTTCTTGGCCAGTTGCTGGGAGAATGACAGCTGGGAGGTGATGGCACCGGGGAGCGGATGGGAACACGCTGGAGCCATGTCACTCTTCCCACAGTGAACATCCTCCACCCACTCTGGTGCCCAGAGCCTCAGATTTTCCTCCCTAAATTGTCACCACTGTCATTCTCTGTGCCCAAGGTGGTCCCCACATGGTGTGAAGGTGATGGATGGTGGCTCTGTGTCACCCGGAGTGAGGCGATTCTGTCCGTGCTTTGAAATCAAATCCTCGGGAACCAAAGTAGGAAAGCTGAGGGTTGTTCCCCATTCCTTTTCTCGCCCAAATATGTCCAATCTCATCAGCATTCCCCTGCAGCTGCTTGAGAAATTTCCAAGAGCGCCTTGTTTTGGTTTGGGCTTTGTCAGAAAATGTGGAGCTGTCAAAGCCGAGGAGTTGTGTGGAAATGGAATGGTTTTGACGAGACTGTCATCGAGGGAAGTCTCTGAGCTCCAGGACGGAAGGGCTGATCAAACCCAGACACATTGGGGGAGACAAACGACCCTGAGCCAGCTCAGCAAGGAGAGCCAGACCCTGGGCTGCAGTGAGGCTGAGCCTGGGGCAACCCCCTCTCCTCTCCTCTGCAGAAATTTGGAACAGGTTGTCCAGAGAAGTTGTGCCTGCCACTTCCTTGGAAGTGTCCAAGGCCAGGCTGGGCAGGCTTGGAACAACCTGGGATAGGGGAAGGTATCACTGCTCTGGGGAAGTTTGAACCAGATGAGCTACAATTTCTCCTCCAACCCAACCATTCTGGAATTCTATGATTCCATTAAATATTTAGGGGAACAGCCTGAAATGAGTGTGCACCCCAAAGCTAAGCTCATGGTGAGTCACGGAAGGCACACCCAGAGGAAGTGAAAATTCCTCTTGCTGATTCCAAACAGTTCCAGGTGTCTCTACCCAGACAGACCTAAAAAGGGAAACTTTTCCTTCTCTCCAGTAGAATTTTTTAATGCAGGGCCTGGGAGAGTTTTGCTGGCCTCTATTTTCACCTGGATCCATCCCCAGCCCATCAGGGACAGCAGAGTCTGCAGGGATGATGTGCCAAGGACGTGGCATTGGGACACCGGGAGCTGCTGGCAGTAGAACATCGGCACTGCGAGGGCTCAGCCCCGCTGCTCCTCAGGAAATGGATGCAAAGCATTTTATAAACAGCAACATTTGCTTTTCAAAGCAGCACCTGTGTAAACAGCCCTGGAGCGAGCACATCCACCGGGAGCCTCTGGCGAGCACCCAAAGCCCATCCCGGAGCAGGGCCAGCATTTCCTGCAGCCAGGCTCAGGAGGGATGTTGGACCACTGTCCTGCTGTCCCACTGTCCCTGCTCCCAGGCCCACACACAGCACCTCTGCTCTTCCCCTGCCATCCCAGCATCATCCTTCTTCTCCACGGGCAGGACAATGCCAGCATCACTCTCCAGTGGTGGCAACAACCACGAGCTGGAACACAAGGAGAATATCCACAGAGAGGTGGTGCTTGAACTCAGCAGCACCCCTGGGATCCCCCAGGACAGCAGCATTCCCAGATTGTGCATTCCTGTGGACATTCCAGTGATCTGCCAGACAAGGACATCGGTGCTGAGAGAGACAATCGGTGTCACATCCCCTCTGTCTGGGCCTCGCCAGCTGGAACCCAGGGTTAATGATCTCTACTTCAGAAAGTGCTTCAAGATCCTGGGCTGAAAAAATGAGCTCAAATGCAAATGATCCTGCTCATGCCACGGGGAGGTTTATGGCCTGCACGGCTCCTAATAGCACATTAATTAGGGCGCAGGATTAAAAGTGTGCTGTGATTAAGCAAATAATTACTGAAAGAGAGGAGTGAATGGGGTGCAGGGTGCAGTGCTGGTTCCAGGGCTGCTCCCACTCCACACATTACAGGTCTGTGTTTGCATTTGCTCTCGGCTTTGCCAAACTGGAATGATTGGAGATGAAATTTTCTGGGCCGCTGTCTGCCTGGAGCAAAATCACTCGGAGAAGTTTCAGCCAAAATGCTGAAATCTGCTCCCAGGAATGAAGCTCTTGAAGAAATGTGCTGAATTCTGGCAAATGTTTCTTTACGATCTTTCCCAGGTCTCTTTGCAGCAGGAGCTTCCAAACTGGGAGGATGTTTTTGTGCCTGGACATGCCCTTTGTGTCCTCCTGCCTGGAAAACATGGCTGGGCTTGGCCATGAGCAAGGACAGCTCATCAAAATTTGCTGTATCTTTGCCATTAAAATCCTGATCAGGATGGGGGCTGTGAAGCAGGAAAAGGAAGGATGTGAGATGGATTTGGGATTCAGGCAAACCAGCATCCTTCTGGGGTGCAGTCCCCAGCTCAGGCTGTGGTGTCTGCTGGTGTCCCCAGCCATGATTTTTGCTGGTTAACAGAACATCTCATGTGAGCCTTGTGCCTTAAATATCCAAATCCAAGATCCTGGGAGCTGAATTCAAAGTGCTGAACATCCCTGGCTCTGGGGAAAGCCATCAGGAGCTGGGCTTGGGACAGTCAGGCAGTTAGAGAAAAGGCCACGTGCAATCAAAAACATCCTCTGCCTCAAACCAGGCACCCAGAATTGCCAATTCTTTTAATCCTGGGATATCTGCATGGCAGCACTTGGTCAGCGAGTGGCAGAGCTGGCAGGAACTCACATCCATGGGGGAATAATCCAGCTCCAGGCAAGTGGAGGCTGTGGCAGGGCAGGAGCAGGATCCAGAGGGAAGCCTGGGAGGAGAGACTGAGCAGCTCCAGCCCTGGTTTGGTTTGAGCTGTTGCATTGCTGGAATGTGATAAAGATCCTTCCATGACCAGTGATGAGCCAAAGTGGGAATGGCAGCTGGGCAGTGCGATGAGGGACCCCTCCATCTGTGGGATCAGGAGGAATTTCTTCATGGAAAGAGTCAGGCCTTGGAAGGGGCTGCCCAGGGAGGTTTGGAGTGCCCATCCCTGGAGGTGTCCCAGGAAGGTCTGGATGTGGCACTCAGTGCTCCGGGCTGGTGACAAGGTGGGGATTGGTCACAGCTTGGAATGGATGGCCTTGGAGAACTTTTCCAACCTCAATGATTCGGGGATTCTAGGATTCCATGATTCAGCGTTGCTCCCAGCCCACACAGCTCAGCTCCTGCTGTCACAGGACACATCAGCCCTTGCTTCCCGAGGTATTGAGTGGTCAGGAACTCCTGGACACATCTCAGGATCTCTCATTCCCAGCCACTGGAGGTGCTGTGTCTTTTGGAGCTTCTCCGTGCCAGGGAGCTGTCAGCAGGCTCAGGATCTGCCTGCAGGAAAGATTTCTGAGGCAGCTGCCTACATTTTAACTCATCTTTATTTATCTCAGCCGTATTTTGTTTTTAACCAGAAATTGTTTTGGACAAAAAGGCAGCAGCAGTTGCAGTCCCTCTCTCTCCTGGCAGTCTGGTTCTCCCTCTCTCCAGGCAGCTCCAGCTTCCCTGCTGTGTCACATCCGAGCATGAACAGCCAGGGAATGTTTATTGTTTGTCACACAGGTGCTCTGGGGATCGTTGCTGACACCGTTTGTGACACCCTGCGCACACCATGGGCAGGACCTGTGCTGGTACAAGCCCCAGAGTGGCTCCAAAGAAGGGACAGAGGCCAATGTCCAGCTGGGAATTCACCTTGGAGGATGTGTGAGGGATGTCTGGTACTTTCTTCATCCCCCTGGGGCTGCTCTGCTCACACCTGGAAAAAACAGACCCTGAGCTTTGGGAAGGGGAATCTGACCCCATCCAGACTCTGTTCCAGACAGCCTTTCCAGGATGGTCAGCTGTAATTCCTACTGGAATAATTCCATCTTGTCCCAGCAATGTTTTTCTTTTTCCTTTTTTTTTTTTAATGTTTATTTTAAAGGGCCAAAATAATAATTGCAACTCATTAAAACAGCACAAACCCATTAGAGTCCTTTCCAGTGCTGAAAGAGGCTCCAGGAGAGCTGGAGAAGGACTGGGGACAAGGGATGGAGGATCAGGACACAGGGAATGGCTTCCCACTGCCAGAGGGCAGGGTGAGATGGGATATTGGGAAGGAATTCCTGGCTGTGAGGGTGCTGAGGCCCTGGCACAAGGCGCCCAGAGCATCTGTGGTTGCCCTTGGATCCCTGGAAGCGTCCAAGGCCAGGCTGAACGGGGCATGGGGCACCTGGGATACTGGGATAGGGGAAGCTGTCCCTGCCCAGGGCAGAGGATGAGATTTAAAGTCAAGGGGCTTTAAGGTCAGAGGTATCAAACCAACAGTCTGTAAATTCCAACTTCCACCACCAATTAACGTCCTCTCAAAATATTCACCCGAATATGTGTGGAAAACAGAACAAAACAAAGCCTCTTAAATGCCTTCAGGGTCCTGATCCCACACTCAAGGAAGTAATTGAGAGCCTTTCTTTTGATTTCAAATGGATTTGGTCAGCTCCAGCCAGAACTAGAGAGATTGATCATTAAATAATTTTTGAAGGATTCTCCCAGTGTTATCCATGCACAAATGGCTTTAGCATCTGCCTGGCTCAAGTCAGCAATCCTGGGATTTTTTAAGCATTCAGGTCAGCCATTAAAATACCAATTGAGAATATTTTTGCAGGTTTTATTTTCACACCAAGCTGGCAGTCAAGCTGGCACTTCTCTTTTCATCTTCACTTCCCATCGCCTCAATATAGCGTGTCCATCAATTTGCTTTTATTTATTTTTTCCAGGCTATTTTAGACAATCTGCTGAAGAAATCTCACTCAGCAACGAGTGCTGACCTTGAGCCGCTCCCTTTCTCTCCCGCTCCTTTATTTAAGAATGTGCAATGAATTAAGACATCACTTTATCCCCGCGCTCTGTGCAGGCAGCAGCGGCTCTCCAATGGAGCATGAATGGCAGGGCTGCAGGCAGCACTGGCCTGGAAATGTGATCTTATGGAAACGAGGGGTGACCTGCTTGCAGACACAACAATGTGACGGGAAGAGCCCTGCCTCCCAAATGGGACATGACGGACGCGCCCCGGAGGGGCCGCCGTGCGCAGAGCGGGGATGTGGAGCATGGAGGTGCCAGGAACAGGGATGGGGCCGCAATCCTGCTGAGCTACAGGGGGCTGGCACCCAACCAAGGCTGCTCTGCACCCAGGCGTGCAGTCTGGGACATGACAGCTGCGTGTGGCACTGGCCTTTGGGATCAGCCGTCAGGGCCAGCTCAGCCAGGCAGCCTGGCGCTACTTCCCCCTCCAAGCGCCCTGTCCCACCTTTTCCTGCTCTTCCCAAAGTGCTGGCAGAGTGTCCATAATCAGTGGTTGCCTCGGCCCCCTCCCTCTATGGAGCTGAAACACCAGCAGAGAGGGATCCCCACCCCAGAGAGTGACTGAGGCATGGCAGAGAGTGCAGTGGGGCCCTGCCACTGCTGGTGTGTCCCACACCATTAACTCCCAGGAGTTACCAGGAGCAGCTCGGGAATGAGCCTGGGTGGGAAGCAGCCACCAGCACTGCACTGCCAGCACCACATGTCACAGCCCCGCGCCGAGGGGACCTTGGTGTTTAATTGCATTTGGAGCACAGAGGAAGGGAAATTCCTCCAATCACTCGCTTTTTTCCCAAATTTCTATACCCAAGTCTCAGAGGTAACGAGGAATTAGCACAAAACCCTACCAAACAATAACAACGGCATTCAATGTGCTCCGAAACTCCTGGGAACTGGAGAGACAAAAGGAATCCGTGGCATTGGGCTCAGAAAGGCTGGAGCTGTGAGAAATTCCAGCATTTCTTCTCTCTCCTTCCAGTGCTCAGCGTGAGTGGCTGCAGATTCAGGGTTCTGAGCAGGGCAGGAGAGCAGTGTGTCCCCAGGGACTCAGTCCACGGCTCCCCAAAGTCCCATCCCAGTCCCTTCCCAGTCCCAGCCCAGCCCAGATGTGATCAATAAAGCCCTGAGCTGTGGCCCTGGCTATCAGATTGCTCTGCTTTGATTTAAGGAGTTTCCCTGCCACCAGGGACAGAACACTTGGGATGTTTGCCTGGAAACGGGATCTGTGTTTAAGTCATTAGGCCAAATTCACTGCAGGTGGAGGCAGAGGCAGCCCAGGGATGGGGCTGGGGTTGTGCCCAAGTAGGGCTTCTTTCTCTCTGTGCTGTGCTCCTGCACCCCAGGCAGAGCTTTTGGAGCTCCTTCCCTGCTCCCAGACCAGGCTGGCTCTGCTCCAATTCATGTCAGCCTTAGGAATTTCTCTGTGGAGTTCCATGGGGTCCCTACACCCTCCATCTCACCCACCAGCTATTGCCTGCACCTTCCACACTGAACCATGATCCCACCCCACAAGGCCCAGGTGGTGCTGCTCCCTCCAGCTTCCCCTTTTCCCTCCTTCCAATTCCAAGGAAACCCTGATGTCACTCAAATCAGGAGTAACACCACTGCCCAAGGCTGGGAAGGACTCAGTGCCACACACTCAGTGCATCCTCTGGCTGCATCCCTGATATCCCATGGAGCTCCCACTCCCTCGGGGACCTGGGGATATCCAGCACCCCCGACTGCACATGTGACTCTGGGATAGGCTTGGGTCCATTGGCACATCCCATCTTCTCCTCCTTGAGCCCTCACACCTCCTCATCCGCCTCTGTCCCCCACCACCACCCCATCTTCCGAGTGGCCTTGAGCCTTCAAAGAGAGGGGGAGAACTGGGGGAAAAAAATCCACAGAGATGACTTTTAAAAGATTTAAAGCAAAATATCTGGTCTTGGCTGCTGTTAAAATCGGAGCATTTCATTAAAAGGCTGCAGGGCTTTTAAAGACAAACTCTAAGCAGAGGCATGAATAATGCAGCTCCTATTCAGAACATGAAGATTTTAGCACATCCATAATACATGGGGTCAACCTGGGAAGAGGCTGCTAATGCACGGGAATGCAGGAGGCAGCAGCCTCGGCTGCTCTGAAAGGAAAACAAACGCGGGAGCTGGAAGGAGCTCTCCCACTGGCCAGGCACTCTGGGGTACGGCGAGACTCCGAGGGATTTTGAAATCCTTTTTATTGGTGTCTTTCTCAACTAAAATAAACTTTGTAATCTCATTAAGAGCTTGGAGGCTGAGGCAGCCATGCTGGATGTGGCCCATGGAGCTCTGTAAATAACTGACAGTGGAGCTGGCTCCACGCTCAGGGCTGGAAACTGGGGGGGCACAGACAGACAGAGGTGTCCTGGAGTGCTCCACATGCTCCGGGCTTTGCTGTGGCACCCTCTGGAAAGGGAGAAGCTGGACAGGGCTCAGATTGGACAGACACCACCGGCCCTGAGGTGCTGGCTCATCCCTGGGATGAGCTGGTGGTGCCTTTGTGGGCACTGCAACCACTGGGTGTGATGCACTTAATGGAATCACAGAATCCCTGAGGTTGGGAAAGCCCTCCAAGGCCATCGAGTCCAACCTGTGTCCCATCCCCATCTTATCACCAGCCCAGAGCACTGAGTGCCACATCCAGGCCTTCCTTGGACACCTGCAGGGATGGGCACTCCAAACCTCCCTGGGCAGCCTCTTCCAATGCCTGACCATCCTTTCCAGGAAGAAATTCCTCCTGCTGTCCAAGCTGAATGTTCCCTGGTGTGTAGGATCAGGCTTTCCCTGCTCCTCCAGGCTCTGCAGCGAGCACTGGATGAGGCCCTGGGTGAGCTTTGGACGTGTCTGAGCTGCGGGAACAGAGCCAACGGATAAACATCACCCTCAGGAAAACACAGTCGCTGCAGTGAGGAAAATTGATTCCTCAAACAGTTTAATTTGCAGAATGTTTGGTGACTTTACCAGAGCCCCCAAGTTATCTCTCTCCTCTGCTCTTTAGTGCCACAGAGAGTGTTCTCTCAACCCCTTATCTCCTTAACAGCCCTTCCTTTGGAGAGAGGAGATATCAGCGGATCTGCCATGGCGTCACATCCCTCAAACATGGGCTGCTCTTAAAAAACCGTCCAGTTTCACAGAAAAAGCTGGGAAGAAGTTGCTCGTGCCCATAAAACGAAGCTAGAGGGAAAAAGGGGTCTCAATGGCTTTTGTGGGACTGATGGGAAACAATCCATCCTTTGCATCGGGGCTGGGTAAATCTGGTTTGGCTGCAAACCTGAATTACTATTTGCTTTTCTTATTTTTCCAATGAAAGAAGATTTAGTGGCAACCCCCCTGATGTTGGTTTGGTGCCTGTGCAATCTGTCAGCAAGGACAAGTTCCCCACACTTAATCCAATTACACAAAAATTCCCTTGCAGAATTATTTGGGGATGAAATAGGCAAAAAATGTCATGGGGGACCCTTCATCCCCTGTTTTACATCAGTGCATGAGCTACTCCTCCTGTCTGGTGGGGGGCTGGAAGTGTCACCTCAGCACAGCCCACACAGAGGGTCCCACTTGGGAAGTGCTGGTGCAGAGAGAGCTCTGGATGTTCCATGGAATTCCCACTCCCGCAGCATGAAAACTCCCACTGAGAGTTGAGGTGAATCTCAGCAGGAGCTGTGAGGAGTCTTTAACTCCCAGGGCTTGGGGGACACACAGGACCAGGTGATTGGAGGTGGACAGAACCCAGCTGTGGCTCCACACTGTGGGAATCATGGAATCTCAGGCCAGGTTTTCTTCAAAGGGACTTCACAGCTCATCCCATCCCAACCTCTGACATGGGCAGGGACAGCTTCCCCTGTCCCAGTTTGCTCCAAGCCCCGTCCAACTGGCGTTGGAGAATTCCAGGGATCCAGGGGTAGCCATAGGTCCTCTGGGCACCCTTTGCCAGAGCTTCAGCAACCTCACAGGGAACAATTCCTTCCCAATATCCCATCTCACCCTGTCCTCTGGCAGTGGGAAGCCATTCCCTGTGTCCTGCCCCTGTCCCTCCGTCCCTTGTCCCAAGTCCTTCTCCAGCTCTCCTGGAACCCCTTTCAGCACTGGAAGGGGCTCTAAGGTGTCCCTGGACTGACTCCATCAGGTTGAACACCCTCAGCTCTCCCAGCCTGACTCCAGAACAGAGGGAATTAAGGTAGAAAATGAGCTGAACCCATGGATCCTCATCCCATGGATCCTTCTTTACTCCAGGGAGGGAAACAAGTGGATGCTGGTCCCAACCTGGCCAGTGAAGGACCTTGCAGATTTTGGTCTGCTCTAACTTGAATCTCCCTTCTTTTCCCAAGGCGTGGGGCTGGTCCCCATTCCCGGGAAGGCAATCGCTCTGTCTGACACCTCGGTGTGCTCAGAAGAATTTCCTGATGCTCAAATTTCCTCTTCCCCGCTGCCTTTCTCACACTTCACGTCTGCAGCTCTGCCTCCATCTGCTTCCCCTCCTTCCTTTCTCCCTCTCGGGCAGGTGGGGAAAAGAGAAAGTGCCTGTGGACAGAGAAAAAATTCGCTGTGGCAGACGTGGAGCCGATTTCATTCCTGGGGTAAACTTGGGAAAGGCTCCAGGGCTTTCCTGGGGGGGAATTCGGCCAGAGGGAAGAGCAGGCATGGGGAATACATTAGGAGGGTCACCCCACTGGCTACAAACAGGCTTCGTATTGTTGCCAAATGTTCATTAATCCAAAAACAGAATTTCAGAAATGTGCAACATTGCACAAAGAATTCAGACAATCCAGGAAATCCAGAGGTAGCCCCGTGACCCAGAGAAAGCCCTGGGGTACCCCCAGGAGCGGGGCGTGGATCAGGCTGGCGGAGCAGCTTCAGAGGATGGAAACCCAGGACTGTTCATATATCATCGCTCCAGGGAGAGCCGAGGGGCAAAAGGCAGGAATAAATATCCTGTTTCCTCCAGGTCCTGACGTTCCGGGCAGGAACACAGTGGAGAGGCGGCCACTGCCATCGGCTCCGTGCTGGGGGTACAAAGGAGAGGCTTTGGGGTCTGCTGTCCCTGGCTGTCCCCTGGTCCTTTGGCGAGGTCAGGAACCCTGTCCCCTCTCTGGACCCTGCAGTGCCACCTGCAGGGACCCTGAGAGGTCCCCTGGGGGGTTTATTTGCCAGAGCCCTCCTTGCATGAGGCCCTGTGCCCACCGCAGGAGCTGCCCTGGTCCCATCTCTCTGCAGTGCCAAGATGGAGCATGGCCATGATGCAGGCCATGTTCAGGCTCTGGAAGGAAGAGGAAAACTACAGTCAGCAGACAGCAGGAAGGTCCAAAAACTGATTAATAGAATCATCCCTCAGCCAGGGAGGGTTACAAGGCATGGTACACCCCAAGGTTAGGGTGAGAAAAGCCTCCTTCCCACAGGCCTTTACATTCATATGTTAATTCTTTCTTTGTTCTGTTCTCCCATTGGCCCATCGACCCTGACCACCCCTGTTCAGCCTCATCTCCATTTATGTATATCCTCTAGAATGTTCTCCTTTCCTTGAATCCCCATTGGTCATCTTTTGCACTATAGCTCCACCCCCGTTACCCTTTGGTTTCCCCAATCCCTAACTTCGCCTATATGCCATTTTTCCTTTATTCTGATTGGACCTTGACCCTCAGATCCGCCCCCTCTACTCCATATATAATCCTGGACCCTCGGCTCATCAGGAGTCTTGTCCATGGGGTGGGCTTGGAGTTGTGCCTTGTTCCTCAATAAACCACCCTTTGGATCCCCAAACAAGAGCCCATCCCAGCACCATTCTGGGATTCTTTAGTGGCTTTGTGCTGCAGACCCGAAGGCACAATCTGCTTGGGGACCTCCCCTGCTTCAGGAGAGAGGACAACCTGAGCTGGGGGAACCGGGACCCACAGCATCCGCCCTGGGCCGGGTTTCCCTCTGCTTTCCCCAAGGGAGCAAGTCCACCCCCAAGCCGGCTTTTCCCACATCCGTGGGCAGCCCCCGGGCTCACATCCTTGCGCATCTTCCTCATCCCAGCTGCTCTTAAAGGCAAAGCTCCATGCAGTGAACCGAGGGTCAAACCTCCCCCCTGCGCCCCCCGGGAACATCCACGGGAGTGCCCCACATGAATGAGAAGGGAGATAATGTGAAGCGAGTTTGGAGAATTAACTCCAAGAGACGCGAATATTGCTGCCCCCCTTCCCCCGGTGGCTTTAATGCGTTCTGCCTTCGGCCCTGCGTGAATGACAATGGAAAAACCATCGCGGGAAAGCTCAGCCGAACAAAACACGGCGGGGCTGGGGATGGACTGAAACACAGGAAAAACCGAGAACACAAAACATGCTCAAGGGCACCGATGGGTACGTGAGGCTGGGTAGAAACCCCGTGTTTTCATGTTTTTTCTCTTTTTTCTTTTTTTTTTCCCAATTGCGGGAAGCGTTGTGGGTGTTACTTCTTTGGTAGGAAGCATGCAGTAGGGAAGTGTTGCTTCAGAGGCTTGGCCGCAGCTGATAAATGGATATTGTAGAATTTGGACAGATGCATCTATCAGCAGTTTATGAGAGGTGCAAAATTCAGATGAAAAGAAAAAGAAAAGAAAAGAAAAGAAAGAAAAGAAAAGAAAAGAAAAGAAAAGAAAAGAAAAGAAAAGAAAAGAAAAGAAAAGAAAAGAAAAGAAAAGAAAGAAAAGAAAAGAAAAATGGGAGTTTTCCACCTATTTCTGTATTTGCTTCTTTATTCTATCTCCCTTGCTCCTAAAGGAAAAACAAATTGGACTGAACTTAGACATTTCAATATTTCTTGCAAGGGGAAGCTTTTGACTTTTAAATATAAAATGATTTTCATTTTGTAATCATCTAAATTTTTGTTTTAAAAAAGGACTTGAAAATCTCCGTGCTCTCCCTTAAGCCCTGTGGCTGTGGGGCCACAGGCAGCAGGGACAACTCTGGCAGGCACCTCTCTCCTGGTGTCACCTGAAAGCTCCACGAAGTGACATTATTTTGGCAAGCTGAGCACCAGGACCTCTGTGCAGAGCGTTTTTCTGGTCTCCCCCTGCTCTGTCCCCACACCTGGCTCAGCTTGGGGCTCACAAACCAAGTCCAGGCTCAGGTGTCTGAACGAACAGTATGGAAATATTCCCTCAGTGCTGCTGGGTGTTCCTTCCTGTTTTACAGGGAGAGCTCTCCCAAACTGAGAGAACCTGCCAAGCATCCTTCCCTTGTGCTGGCTGGCAAAGAAATCCAGAAAGTAGATGTGGAGAACTTCCAGAGAGGAAGCATTGAGAGCAGTCCCAGCAGAGGGAGGTGGCTGATGGTGTGGTGGCATTTCTGTCCCTGCTGTGACCTGGCTCTGCCATCCAGAGGTGAGGATCCAGAGGTGAGGATCATTCCTGCCAGCTCAGGCTCAATGAACAACCTGGGGACTGGGAAGGAACAAGATCCTCTGGGAATAATTGCAGGGATTGGAAGTGCTCCACCACCCCATCATCCAGGAAAAGGCTAAGTGGGATGACAACAATCCCAAATACCTGGGAAAAGCGAACATGGGAATGAGCCAATGACTGCTGTTATCTGGGGAAATGAGGCACAGATGCCCATTACCTGGGAATAGTGAAGATGAGAATGAACCATCTGTTCCTCCCTGAGAGCTCAGGTGCCCCCTCAGCTCCGTGTCCACCAGCATTTCCTCTGTCTTGGGACGGACCTGGAAGCCACCCTACACAGGAACTCCAGTCCTGCATGGATTTGCCACTACAAAACAGCTCAAAAACAAGAGCAGAGCCCTTTTCCAGTGACTACCAAGTGCAGCATTTGGCCACCAGACAAAACCACCACCTGTCTCCCCCAGGTGGGGTTGACTTCAGGCTCCTGTGGCTGAAGGATGAGGAAAGGAGGCCCCGGGGCTCACGGCTGAGCTGCAGGGGTGGAGGATTCCCAGGATAATGACAGCTGTAAATCAGGGAAATGGATCTGGGAAAGCTGCTGAGCCCAGCTGGGCTTTCATCTGGAGAATTATCAGACACTCCTAATGATTTGTGCCAATTCTGTCCCTGTTCCATCACTAATAACAGCAATAGCCAGTGGCTCTCTGGGATCATCTCCTGGAGGGAACACCATGGATGGGCAATGAGAGAGACAAGTTTAATGAGACCTGGGGAATGTCCTTGACCAGATGCTGCCCTGGGATGAGATGCTCAAGCTAGGTAAAAGTGTAAAAGTAATGTGTAAAGATGTAAAAATGCATCACTACAGCCAATAATTCTAATTTTTTTTCAGATCTAGATGATTCTTGGTTGCTTCCTTTTCACAGTGTAAGACAAGGAGCTCTCACTAATCCATTTCAGAGATTCTTTAGGATGAACAAACTCTTTACGCCTAATTTCAAACCCACTTGAACATTATGGGTTTGAAAGTTTGTCTAAAGGATCAAATGTTTCGGAGTTCCTGTTCCAGGAGAGACTGGGAAAAAGGGCACAGAGTAAAGTATGCTTCAGCTAAAATAATTCCATACATTTTACACCACACCCTCTGCTCGCTGAGCTCCAGCAGAAATCCTCCCCCCAGCATATAGAAAATTCCCTCCATCACATTTTAATTTTATTTTAAATCCAATTTGCAGAGGAATGGCTTGAAGTCTTTGGGAAGGTTATTGTTCTAAAAATCAGCGATTCAGGCAAACTTCTAATAACATTTCAAGATAGTCACAAGTCCTTTGGGTCCCTTCTGATCACTCTACCAAAGCCAACAGATTGGACACACATCTGAGACTTTTAAATCTTTGTGGGCAACTGTTAACAAGCAGAACATGGGGAAATGGCATTCCATGGAGTTCTGCTGGCACGGCCCCGGCACGAGACAGGAGCCGAGCTGCAGATGAAGGGTGGGGGGCTGAGGCACCTGGCCTGGGTCCAGCCCAGCAGTGCTGGGGGTGCTGAGCCTCTCAGGCAGACTCTCCTCTCCTGACACGTCCTTTGGAGCAGGAGGGTTGGGACAACCTCCTGGAGACAATCCAGGACATGGCATTGCTGGATCTTCCTGTCTGTGCAGGGAGATGAGTCAGGAATAAAGGGAAAAAGGGGAATCCATTCCGGCTGTGGGAATGGCGATTGTACTAACTGGAGGTACATAAAACTCCCCTTTTAAATTAGATGGGAAAGCTCTTCCTGCATTGGAAAGCAGCTTCTTTGTGGATCAGAAACACGGGTGTCCCAAAACAGCCCAAAAGATGCCAGAACAAGCCTGGAAATTCTCTGAACTCGTAAATTCACACACCGAGATACTGCCTGTGAGACTGTGGCGTGTGGGACCCTGGCACGTGTTTGGTTCCCTGGGGAGAAGAGGACGATTATGGAGGGTGGAAAAGCCGAGAGAAACACGTTCTTCCTCTTGATCTTTACTGGAGAAGACAATGAGGGGAAACATTTCCATTTCAAAGGCATTGTGCATAGGAAATCAGAATGTGACCTTAGCGGGCAGGGCAGTCTCTAAGGAGGAAATCAGGGAGCAACTGGAGAAAGTGTAGTAAATCCCCCGGCCTGGATGGTATTTATCAAAGATTTCAGAGAGAAATCAAGTGTGAATGCCCGGGAAGGCAGCGCCATGGATACTCAGCACAGTCTGGATCGAGGGAAAAGAAACCATGATAACTCCTCTGGATCAGAAGGCAAAGATGACACCAAAATCAGAGTAATATGAGAGGCAGGCACAGATGTTTCCAAATTTTCCAGAAAGAGAGAAATTAAAGCACAGCTTGGGAAGAGCTCTCCGTCATTCCGTGGTCAGTTGTGGATCACCAATGGTGTTCGATTCTGACAATATCCTGTTACTTGCAGGGTTTATGCTCACACGTGGTGTTCCCGCAGCAGCATCCACAGGCGGCTCCTGTCCCGCCTCCCCCGGACGGGGACAGTCCCCACGGCCCGGCCACGGGTCCCCCCGTTCGGGTTGCAGCCTCCAAACTGCGGCACAGCTGCCAGGAAGCGTTTTCCCGACGTCAGGCACGAACTCCCTGACAATCGATACCACAAACCCCACAAAGGGAGCCCCGCTCCGAGCCCTGCCAAAGCCCCCGCGGCGAGCTCGTCACCCCACGCACAGCCCCGGCAGGTGTCACCTTGTGCTGTCCCGGCCAGGTGGGACACAGGGGCCGGATCCATCAGCAACACTCAGAGGCCGGAATGGCGGGATGGAAACGGGACCATTACATGCTCTAATTCCTGCGCCGTGACTCATGCGACAGCAGGGACCAGGTGACAGAGTCTCCATGGCTCCCACCCCGGGAAGGGCCCGTGGGGGAGGAAGAGCCGGTCCCCACTCCGGGGGTCCCTGCCCCCCTCGCTGGTTTCCAGTAAAACCAGACACCGAAACATCCCAGCTGGGGGATCTGAGCCCGCACAGGGCCGCATTCTCCCTCCTCTCCTGCTTCCCATCCCGAGGAATAAAGGCTCCCGGTGCCGGGGCACGGCCGCGGGCATCGAGGGCCGTAATGGGAGCTGGCAGCTCCGGCGGGCAGGCGGGGAGCTCCGCTCGCGTCCCCCTGACAACGCCGGCCCCGGCTCGTCGCGCTGCCTGCGAGAGGTTGAACACTTCCCTGCCTTCCCTCCTTTCCACTGGCAGCTTTTGGAACGCCATTGTCCCCATTGTGTGGTGCGGGGAGCAAAGCCGAGCCGTGCTGGAGAGTCCTCCCGGCAGGAACTGGGAACCCCACGAGTGCTGCTGAGATCCCAAATGGCACGGCGATGTTGGAGTGATTATCCCGGCAGCCACGCCGAGGGGAGCTGGATGCTCGAGAGAGGCGGGAGTGGGGGGAAAGGGAGAGGGTTGGGGGGTAGCAGCCACATCTCTGCCGCCTGCTCCTCCTTGGGAGCCCCTCACATTCCACAGGGAAGGAACACACAGGCTGGCAGGCGCTGGTCATCACCAAAAGGCAAAGACTGGAAAGGACCAGTGGGATGCACCTGGAGGGAGAGACTGCTGGAATCCTTGGTGCAGCCCCCAGGAGGGCCCTCCCTGGTGAGGGATCCAGAGCCTCTGTCCAGGTACGGAGCGGTGAAGCCCCCCAGGAACTGCCGTGAAGGAGGGGGATGCTGCAGTGCCATGGCAACAGCCCTCCTCTATATAATGGGCAAGCACGGCTGAAGTGGTTTTGAGGGCTTTGAGTGCAATTTGGAATATAAAGGAAAGGAAAAAGAGAAGTCTGAGAGGTCTGTGAGGGTTTGGAGATGCATATTTCCACAAATATTATCCTTGGGTGTGGGAGAAAGGTCCACCTATCAGCTTCCTGGGACATCCCATGGACCTGTGTGGCCACCCTGAGCACACTCCAGCTCACCGACATTCCCATCTTGGTGGGCTTTTGGCTGGTTTTAATTTCAGTTTGGGAGGAAAGAAAGGAAAAAAGACACCATCACCCTCCCCCACTTCTGTATCTGCTGAGGAGAGGAAAGGAGAGGAGAGGGCAATAAATTCCAGCTCAGAACCAAATCCCTGGATGCATCCCATACTCCAGCAGATGCCCAGGCACTGAGGAATGGCTGCACAGCATTCCCTGTCCCTGAGGACATTTCAGTGGGACAGACTGTCTGTGTGGTACAGCTCCAGGCACTGAGAACATGGCCCACACCACCAAGCACTCAGAACCTGCTCCTGCCCTCCAAAGCTCTCAAGTTTTCTGGAATGTGTGGCTCAGGAGATGTCCTGCAGATGCTGTTGGAGTTTTTCTGCTTGTTTATTTTCCTTGTAACAGCCATCACGGGGAGGAGACTCCTGTGGTTCGACAAGTGTCTGGGGACCACAGATCCAACCTCTGCAAATCCACAAGTGGATGAGAAGAAACGCAGGAGATGTGAGAAGAGCCCTTTCCACTCAGCCTGTGCATCTTCCAGCTGCCAGGACCAGCCCAGTTGACTGCACAGTTCCAGTGGCATGAACTGATGAAATTCCAGGGGGAAGGCCATGACTTACCATCCGTGTGGCTCCAGCACAGAGGTGAAGGTGTCCCGGGGAGGTGGCACTCCTCAGGCTCTGCTCCCAAGCAGATGAAGTCCAGACTTCCCAGGAAAACCGAGAGCGCTCAGTCCTCCCCAGCGAGGCCATCCCACCGAAGGATAAACTTCATCCCAACAGCTCATTCCTGCTTTGGCTCTGCTGCCAGAACAGCCCACAAGCAGGACTGGGAAAGGGGGAAGTGGTGGGACAGGGACAATTAGAGCCAACTGCGGTGGAGGGATTTTGAGTTGATCTCTTTTTTCCCCTTTTAATAGCGCTGGATTATAAATATGGCAAAACCACATGTTATCAGACACAATGAAACAATTACCCTCGGCTTCCCCACCGTGGGGATGGGCCTTGGCGGGGGCCTGGTGCTCTCTGATGTGGACACCTGCTCTCGAGAAGTGTGATGGGTGAGCAGCAACTCCACCAGGATGTGGGGCCCAAAAACACCCCAAAGTCAGAGCACGTTTTAGTCATGACCAATTGGGTGCTGCTGAAGGATGGACCCATCCTGCCTGCTGAGTCATTTTAATCCCAGGCAGCAAACAACACCCCACCACATGGTTTGGATTTCTCTGGAGGTGGCAGAGCTCTGGAAGGTTTAATGGGTGTCCAGGCAGCTCACCTTGGCCTCTCCTGAGCAAGGTCTACTGGACACAACATCACTGATTTTTCTGTCCCATTTGCTCTGCACAGTTGCGGTCTTGTGTTCATCAGACCCCACTCTGGGTCCCCCTGCCCTGTGTGCATATTCCTCTCTCTTCCCTTCCGATGTCAGGAAGGTTTTCCTCGAGCAGGGCAGGCTTCCTCCTGGCCTGGGCTGTTATTTATGGGGCACCCCCGCGCAGAGCCCAGCCAGGGAGGTGAGTGAATTATGGTTCTGGGTGACATCATGGGCTGGACTTCATAAAGGGGCTCAGCCGATGGTCTCTGAAGACAGCTGCAAAAAAAGGCAGCCCTGAAGGAGATGATGGAGTGGGTGAGACATAAATTTCTTAGGACAGGCAGTGAAAAAACGTTTACAGCCCTTCTTTCCTGAGTCTGGTTTCAATCAGAGCCGCAGCGGCTGCAGCGATGCCTCGCACCGCGCGCTCGCTCAGACACACGCTCTGTACGCTCAACCTGCCTTAGTTCTTGGATTTTATTCCCTTTTTTACTGGTTTGAAAATGCCCTGATGCAGGATGGCTTGCAGATCCTCAGGCAGCCAGCTCCCATGTCAAGCAGCCAAAGGCTGGATGAGGATCTGGCCTGCAGACGGGAACCGAGTAAGAATAATATTGATAAGGGTAATGAGGGGCCGGCTTTATAAACCCATCACATTGCAGTCGCAGCCTATAACAAACGGGGTATTAACTCTGACATTCATTAAGGCACTTTGCCATTTCTTCCAGGCTTAATGGAAAATCTGTCTGCTTAGCAGGGCTTGCTGCAGCGCCCGGGGAATGGGGAGGTTACTGATTAGAACAGCCTCAAGTGCTTGGCTACCCCAAAGGGCATTTGAAGTTCATTCTTGAGCTTCTTGTTCCAATTTTATTTCATTTTATATCTTGGACCAACTGTTTTTTACATTTACTGGGTCTGTCCTCAAGCAGGCAGGTGAGCTGTCCCCATCTGAGCCTTCCATGGCTTCCCAAACTGCTCCAGGGCATGGATGCTCCAGGGCATGGGATGGAGGCTCCATATCTGAGGTCACCTTTCCAGGCTGGAGAAAACATTGCTCCTTGTGAACCCATACATTTGTTTTAGCTACAGCTTTGTCCCATGACTTCCTGCCTTCCTCCATCCCAGATATGGAGAAGATGCTATTTCTCTCTTCTTGCTGCCCGATTTTAGAGGTTTGAGGAGCCTTTGGAGCCTGTGGAGCTGTTGATTAAACAAGTTCATTCAGCCCTTTCAGTGGCACTTGAAATTCCATGGAGAGCTTAGGGAAAATGAAACACCCCAAACCTCCCATGTGAGCAGCAAGTCTTGCATTCCCCGCGTGCCTGGTTCCCTCTCAGCTGTGACAATCACTGTGGCTGTGCCTGATTTTTGGGTGAGGAGGCATCATTTTCACCCACATCCTCCCCATACTCCCAGGGATCCCCCAAGAAAAGCCGTACAGGTGTACGGGGGGGTGATGGGGGGCAGGGCTGTTGCTGAAGCTCACCTTGAGTGGGGCCAGGTGATGCAGAGCCCTGAGACCTCCCCCTCCCTGTGCCTGCTCTGGGCAGGACCCCGCTGGTCCCTGGGTTGAACATCCTTTCCATGATCCCGAGCTTTGCAAATCCTATGCTGGACCAATCCTGGAGCCAGGAGGGCATGAGCACCTCTCCAGGAGAGCAGCATCTCTCCCAGGCTGGGCCAATGCTCTCCCAGGATGTGCCACATGGACAGGCTGTGCCTTTTGGTGTCAGCGCATCCCAAAGCTCTCCATCTTCCTGGAAAGAACCAACTTCCAGTCAGTTTAGCGAGTTAATCTCCATCTGCCTCTCCTGTAACCAGCCCGAATTTATCAGCGATCTGCATTTTCTGTGGATGTGCGAGGCATTTAATAAAACCCAGAGCGAGGAGATGAAAGATTTATCCGTTTGCCCCCAGAGATGTCCCTTGCGAGGGCAACGCGGGACTCGGGAGCGGAAACCTGGATTGTTTTTTATGGCAGCTGCGTGAGGAGATACAGAGCCTTTGAAGTGCTCCTGGCCCCGCTTCCTCCCGCCTGCCCCGGTGCCACCGGCGCGGCACAGCCGGGTCCCCGTGCTCCGGCACGGCGGGGTCACGGCACAGCCAGGACGGGCAGCTCGGTGGGCAGAGCACGGAGGGGCTGGTGGGAAGGGCAGGAGGGCATGGAGAAGGGAAAGAAATCAGGAAGGTGAAAAGGAGGAGCAGGAGGCCAAGCTGGCCATGGGCAGAGCTGGCTCAGCCAGCTCCGCACAGCCCCGAAACTTGTGAACAAAACCCTGTGTTAGAAATTTTCGACAACAGACGATAACGTGGAGCCACTGCCTGCCCAGGAGGTGTGAGATGGAGAGGAAGAGACGCCTCTCCACCGTGCTGAGCCCTGGGACTGCTCCGGGAATGGCCCGGCTGGGGTGCACGGCCACCAGGTCACCTCCTCGCCCCTCGCATCTTCTCCCCCGAAGCGCAGCGAGCCGCGGCTGCTCTGCGGCTCAGCCGAGCATCCCGAGCTGCCGGCTCCGGGAGGAGCGACTCGGGAGGGGGAAGCAGTGATCCGGGAGGGGGAAGGAGCGCTGACATTTCCCCACAGTCCCCCCGTGCCCATCTGCAGAAGGGCAGGGAGGCGCCGGGCAGGTGCCAGCCCAAATAAAAACGAGGCGAGTGGTCCCCACGGAACCATCGGGGCTCTGCCAGGGAGGGAGGCACTGCCGGTGCCGTGGTTTCTAATGAGCAATTTTAATTTCTTCCATAAACAGCTAATAAAGCTCATCTCTCTCTCCTTCTCTCTAATGCACCATTTATTTCTTGCTCTGAAAGGCGAGCAAGGAAATTCAGGCAGGAGATGGGAGGGCGGGGTTGATGCTAAATGTCAGCGCTGCCTGATGAAGCCTAATTGTCCCTCGGAGCTGCTGCGGCAGCATCGGCACTCCCAGGAAGAGCCCACGGGCCCTGGTGGCAGGGGGCTGGCAGAGCCTGCCCTGGGATGCTGCTGGAGCAAAGGGGCATCAATTTTATCCCTGGTGATTATTAGGAACAGTCTCAGAATGGGCGTTCTCATTACTCTGCAGGGAGGCTGAGGGCTCATTCCTGGGCAGGGACAGCAGAGGAACAATGGCCAGCCCCTCACCATCCCTGGAAGTGTTCACAACTCATGGGGATGTGGCACTTGATGTGGTTTAGTGGGGAATACGGGGGTGCTGATGGGCTGATGGTTGGACCTGAAGATCTTCTAGGTCTTTTTCAACACATAAGAGTCCATAGTTCTGTGATTCCATCATTCTCTCCTTTGCCCTTTCAGCAGCTCCAAATCTATCTGGGCTGTTTTCTCCTTTTCCATTTCAAGCCAACTCTGAGCTTTGCAAATACCATCAGAAGGCTCGGGAATGTTGCTTGTCCTTGTGGATTGTGATTATTCTTGAAGTTACTGCAGGATAATTGTCATCATGCCAAGAGGCTGGTGATGATCTCCCAAATCCAAACTCACCAGGCTGGGCAGGGAGAACATGGAGCTGGTTATCCAGGAAAAACCAGGGTGTTGCTCTGGTGTCTGTGATGGTGAAGGACAGGAGGAGGTTTCCAAACGTGCCTCAGTTGTGGTTTTGGGGCCAAAGCAGAGCAGTTTCCCATGGAAGTCTCTGAACAGTGGGAATAGTTGAGATACAGGTGTCCTACCAAGGAACCTGGGAGCCATGTGTGGAATCTGGGCCTGTGTGCACATGGGATGTTTGGAATATCAAAGAGAGATCCCTTTTCATCTCTCAGTCTGCCTGGGGAGGGAACATGGGACAAATATTTGCACCATTTTTTCTGTATTGTCAGTCCTTAGCATGAGCAGGACAAGGAGGAAACACATTGAGGAGGCACAGGAGGAGTTGTGGAGCTTTGGGCTCATCCAGAGTTTGGCTTCCCAGGGGATACCAGTGCAAATAAAATACAAACCCTGCAGGAATGTGGGGTCTGGAGCTTCTGAGGCTCAGGGAAGTGTTAGGGCTTAAAGGATTTGACATGTCTGACTCTTTCGCTTTCTTGTTGGTTGTTTATTCTCCAGAGCAGAACTCCCAGTCTGGGAAGTGGCACTGATTGCCTGTGGCTAAACATCTCTCCCTGTGGTGATTTTCAGGCTGGATACCCCTCACACCCATCCAGCATCACCAGGCTGGGCCTGATCATGCTCTAGAAAGATCTATAGGTTCAATACAGACATCCATAGATATTCCTGTGAAAAAAAACTATGGCCATCCATGCACAGGACCTGAGTTCCCCAAACAGCTGAATTCTTGTTCTGCACAAGGCTGCAGCCATTCCTTAAATCCATGAGACAGCCTCAAGACTAATAAAAGATAATATAAAGGTGTCACAAAACTGGGGATCTGGTCTGTGGCAGTTTTAGGCAGCCTTAAGTTGTACAAGGTGAAAAACTTCCCAGTTGGAGCTGTTTCCCACTGTGTGCAGAGGAGCTTTGGAATATTCAGAACACGAATGATAAAGCTGAGAGAAGACTGTAAATCATTTTCTACTCCTGTTAACTCAGGATTTTCAAACAGTTCCTTCAGCTGCACTGGAGCATTTCTGTTCCTTTTGGGAACTTTGAAGCTGTTTCCACTGGCATGGATATTATCAATATTTTGTGTCTGGAACACACACATAGAGCTGGGTCACAGCCTTCCACAGCCCACCCAACCCTGTGCTGTCCATGGGCACAGCCCAGGTGGGAATGGAAAAATCCAGGGGTGGAAGGGCCCAGCCCGACCACACTGTTCCTCATGGAAACAGCATCCTGCCTGCAGACATCCCACAGACCGAGGAGGGAGGAAAATTTGTCAGGTGAATTTGTCAAGCAGGGGTGATAATCATTCATTTAGCCCGTAATGACATGGCACTTACCATGTAATAACCTGGATATTGCATGGAAATTACCATGTAATCCAAGGCTTGGGAGCTGCCATATTGTCAGGGCCTCCATGGTAATTTGTACCCTCTCATTTACAGCCCTGAAACTGCTTTTATTGTGGCAACAAAGCAGAGATTCACAGTTTGCCAAAAGGAGAATCTCCAGAGGGATGTTATGAATAATTAGGCAGCCACGGTGGTTTTGGATAACATCTTTACTGTAACTCCATTAACGAACAATTGATTGCTTTCCTAGCTCTGACTTGCCTCCAGTCCTTCCACCCAGAGCTGCTCTCGCCACTGGAAAGCCGGCTCTGGAAAGGCGGATCCACTGCGGGATAATTGCCACGAGAGCTGAGCCGGGAAGCAGCACCCTGGAAGAGGCAGCAGCTCGAGCAGCCCAAGGTTCACTGGAAAGCAGAAAGGTCTATGGAAATGTGGGGTCACTCCTCAGCTGCTTCAGTGCTGATTTCCATGGATTTTGGAGGAGACGCTTGTGGAGAATCTGGCCCAAGTGCAAATGGCATTGGAACAAACATCAGCCACCAAGTGGATGCGACCTCCTCCAGACCAAAATCTGCCTTCAAATCCCACCCTCAGGTCTCTCTGTCCCCAAGAAGCTCTTTTAGAGCTCACTGATCTCTCTGTCCCCAAAAAGCTCTTTAGAACTCACTGATCAGGGTCCAAACCTGACCCTTGCCACCTCCAAATGCACATCCCCAAGCCTGCCTTTGTGTGGTGATAAATTGTGTTTCTCTGACCCGCCACCTCACTGAGAATGGGTTATTTTTGGGTGGAAAATCGGGAGGTCAGAGGGAATGTTTTGCATTTGAGGACAGGAGGGAGACATGGCCCGCGCTGCCCTTCTGGCCTCTCCCTCTTCCCTGCCCCTCATCCTCCTCCTGACCCGCTGGTAACCCCCTCCCACGGAGCCTCCCCATCCTCCTCCCTGGGATGCTGTGCTTGCCAAGGGGCTGGGCAGCAGCTCCCAGGCCTTGTGGAATCATGGAATCATTCAGGTTGGAAAAGACCTCTAAGATCATTGATCCAACCTGTGCCTGCTCCCGGCCATGGGGTCCCTGCTCTGGACTCCTCAGCTCCTTCTCCTCTTCCCTGCTCAGCTCTGCCATTCCCTTGGGAGTTGATCTGTGCAGGGAGCAGCTCTGGTGTTGTTGTTTGCTGTACAAACTTGGAAACCGAGCTGTGCCTGCGACGGGAGCGGGATGAATGTCTGGGGGAGGTTTGCAGTTCCCAGTGATTGAGATCCTCTGCTTGGAGAAGCCTAAACAAACTCTGTAACCTCAGGGGAAATTCTGCAGCATTTTAGTTTTAAGTGTTTCCTCTAAAAAAATAGCTGTTTGACCTAGAAAGCTCCCAGGGAGCATTCCTGGGGCTGGAGAAGCTCCGGGAGCCCGGCCTGGAGATTGGATTTGGAATTAAAATGTGAACATAGAGAACCCCATCTCTGCTTTGAGCTCAGACTGGAAAGTGCTGCTCACCACAGACTCACCTCTGGTTTACTTCCCACCAGGGCAAGTCAAGGAAAATCCACCTGGAATCACATCCTTTATTTGAGGACGTGGGATTCTATAGGAATTTCTATAGAAATATTCTATCCATGCCCCAGGGTTGGTGTAGGGATGGGGTGAGCTGGGTTCAAAAGGGGAGAGCCCCGAGTGTGAATGTTCATTCATCTCACTCCCAGACCTGTCTCACCTGAGGATGGAAGAGGTGTCCCCCAAGCCCTTCTCTCAACCCTTTTGAATGTCTCCCATCTGTGGTTCAAATTATATTTTTTTTCAGGAAAGAAAAATCCCGGAAATTGCTGACCCATTTAGAGCTCTCTAAAACTGCCACTTTTAGAGCCCCCAAAATAGCTTTAGTGAGTAGCAGATGTGCCAAAGTGGAGAAATAAACACAAGTGTGCTGCTTTTAACCTCCAAACTGCTTCTTGTGCAAGGCTGCAATGAAACCTCAAAGTGGGCTCCAGCCCAGAATCCAACCCTGCACCCACCACGGGTCCTTACCCCGTGCTGGGGGATGTTTCCCACGGGGCTCTCAGCCAGGAGGAACCCAACTGCTCCCATGGCCATAGAGCACCAATTAAACATGGAATTAGATAATCAGAGAATCTCCTGAGTTGGAAGAGACCCACCAGGATCATCCAGTCCAGCTCCTGGCCCTGCACAGGCACCTCAGCAATCCCATCCTGTTCCTGGGAGGAGTGTCCAAACACTCCTGGAGCTCTGGCAGCCTCAGGGCAGTGACCATTCCTTGGGCGGCCTGGTCAGTGCCAAAACACCCTCTGGGGAAGAATCCTTTTTTGATATCCACCTAAATCTCCCTGATACAGCTCCATCCTTCGCCTGGGTGCTCATGTCCCTCCTCACAGAGAGCGGAAATCAGAGCTGCCCTTTGGAGGAGCTGCAGCCCCTGCTGAGCTCTGCCCTCAGTCTCCTCTTCTCCAGGCTGGACAATCGAATTCCCTCAGCCACCCCCATCCCGTGTGGCCCCTCCAGACCCTCCCTCATCCCTGTGTCCCTCCTTTGGACACTCTCTGACATCTTTAGATCTTTCTGATTTTGATGTGCCCAAAACTGCCTCAGGGCTTCAAATGAGGCTGCCCAGGGCAGAGCAGAGCAGAGCAGGACAATCCCTCTCTCAGCCAGGCCCCCATGTCCATGTCCCAGCCTGGACACAGCGAGAGCAGAGAATGGGATCAGCACCAGCACTTTGTGCTGAGCACCAGGGTGCAGGTGCAGGAGAACACTTCAGGTACCCAAAGAAAGGTGAGCGTAGGAAATGCCTTTGAGTGCTTTGCTGGGATGGCCCCAGGAATTACAGCGGCTCTCTCAGCCCTGTGGCTTTTCCAGCCAGAGCTGAGCCTGCTTCCAGCCTGGCTCCTTGTCTGGAAGCTCTGCAGCCAGCAGTAATTGCATTTTGTCAAGTGGTTTTAGCAAAGCAATCCACATTTATTAACCATCTGGATTAGAGAAATGATCTTCCTGATTCCAACTGCCAGCCCAGCCAAGGACTTATCACAGAAGGGAATAATGGATCCCATTCCTCCCTCCCCACATCACCAAGGGTCTGTTCCCTGCACTTTATTTACTTGCTCAATAAAGGAGTCTCACACCCAGGTCACTGCTGGTACCAGGCTCCTGCATTCCAGGTGACAGCCTCAGTCCTGGATCTCTCCAGTGCTGTCCCCCTCTCCTGTCCTCACAGAAGGAGGAAGGAACTGGGACATCAGAGTCAACATGGATTTCACAAAATCACCTCAAGCTAATGGGAAAAATTCATTAGAGGAAGGAAGGAGGGGGGGAACGCTCCTGTCTCTCGTACATCATCCCTGTCCTCCCTCCCCTGTAATGCCCTCTGCCAGAGACAGGAACTTCCCTCCTCACTTTAATTGCATTTATTTACTGCAGGTTTCATCCTGTCAGCCAGTGTGGGCATACAAAGAGCTCTGTGGGCACAGGGAGCCAAAATTCATCCGTGTTTCAGCTGGAGATTTCTCCCAACTCCATCATTCCCTACTGTGTCCCTCCCTCCTGCTCCTATTGCTGCCGCACCCAGCGCATTCCCAAGCTCGGGAAGGTTCTGCAGGCTGCTCTCAGAGCCAGTTTCCTGGGGATCCGGGGTGCTGACAGGTCCCATGCAGACACCTGGCTCCAGGAGAGCTCTCCAGGCACAGCAGCCTGGGTTTGATTGCTCTGGGAGCCGGGTTACAGGGACCTGCTGTTCGCTCCATCCAAACCCACACTTATTCCCATTCCCACGGGGTTTTCCCTTAATTGAGCTGCTGACTGCATTAACCTGGGAAGGGAATATTGATTGAGCAGCCAGAGGAGCTGAGCTCAGCTCAGGGCTCGGCTCGTTACGGAGATGTGGTGGGAGCTTCCAAACAGGGACACACAAGAGCTCATTGGGACTGAGATTTCCTTGGGGGGAGAAGAGAAGCCCTTATTCCACACCTGGAATAAGACTGATCCCATTTTAATGGAAATTCTAAGGCTTTGCCTCCCTCCATCTACCTGTGTTCACAGCATTCCCAGCCCCTCCCAGCTCTCCCAGCGGAGCTGCAGCTGAAGGAAGGGAAATGGGGTTTCATCCCCTGCAGCTTCCCAGTCCCTGACACCTCGAGGACTGGGTCACACTGGAGGAGCAGCTGTGGGACCTGGCAGCAGCCCCCTGTGCCAGCCCCCCCCAGAGGGAGCACCCAGCTCTCCCTGTCTCTGCAGCTCAGAATGCCACAGCAATTCAATGAAATTCCTCAAATTATTAAGTCCAGCTCATTGCAGGAGAGAAGAGATGTGAGAAGGGAAGTCCTAAAATGAATGAAGTCTTCCAAAGCTAAAAACATTGCCCCAGCACATGTGAGGACTCAAGCCAACAGGGATATTCCCAGAGTTCCAGGATGGTTTGGGCCAGAAGGGACCTTGCAGCTCATCCCATCCCACCCTTGCCATGGGCAGGGAACCTTCCACTATCCCAGGTTTTTCCAAGCCCCCTCCAACCTGGCCTTGGACACTTTCAGGGTTGGGCACTTTCAGCTTCTCTGGGCAACCTCTTCCAGGGCCTCCCCACCCTCACAGGGAAGAATTTCTTCCCGATATCCCATTTAAATCTAAAGTCATTCCTGCAAATAAAGTTATTCCCAATCAGATACAGCTTGGAATGCTCCTAAAGCAGTGTCCAGTAAATTGGGGTTCAGGAACAGCCCAGTATGGAAAATATTGACGTTCCCAGGTTGTAGCTCACTGCAGCATCCTTTCAAATATTTCTATCACTGCAAACCTCTGGAAGTCACCTGAGGAGTCTTCTCCTTCCCCAGCTGCTGCAAACCTACATTAGGAATTTTGTTCTGGCTTTCTTTGGGAAAGTGAAAATATTTCTCTTTTATCCTCTGCTTGGAGGGGAATAAGACAAGGCTGTTAGAGCTGGCTGCAGCACAACATTCCCAGTCAGCCAAAAACACCACTGTTCCAGTCTTCTTTCATCCCAGATTTGAGCAACAGTGTCAGCAGCTCCAAATTTCCAATGAAATAAAAATTCCAAACCCCTACTATAAACACTGGAAAGCCTTCTCTAAATATTTTGCTTCAATCAGGCTAAAATCGCTCAGCTTTATCATTTCATGAACTCCAGCCTGTTATGAGATCTCAATGATCTCGTGGCTCAGTGACAACGCCAGGCCAGGGCTGTGGCTGAGGGACCTCAGGTGACACAGGGACGGGGATGCTCCTGACACCCCCAATGCTCCTTGATTTCTTCCATGGGTTTTGATCCTTTTTTTTTTGAGCTATTCCACAGAGTTTTGGCTCCTCCAGGGAGATGGGAAGGCACCTTTGGCTGGGGATGGGTGAAGTGAGGGCTCTGCAGACCCCTCCATTCCAACCACCTTGGAAACATCTCACCCAGGGAATATCCCCCTGGAAATGCTCTGATTCCTCTGGGAACAGCACTGCAAAATCTGAGCGAGTCAGTTTGTGAGGAACGAGGCAGGCAGGGATAATTGGGAATATTTCCCAGGAGACAGATCCTGAGGTGAGTGCAGAGTGCCCGCACCGGGATGCAGCAGGAATGAGCCTAAAATCGGCCAGATTACCCGGAAAACAGCGTCATTTGCATTTCAATTCCAGGTGAGGGAGGGAATTCAGCACCTTTCTCATTTCAGCCTGTTCGGGGCTCATCATACTCGGGAAGTTCAAGCCCATCCATCACCCCGCCCATGCAGGAGCAATTCCTCACACCGGGGAAATCCCGGCGGAGCCCATGGGATGGCTCAGGGAATGAGGCGTGCCCAGGCAGGGAGAGCAGCAGGCTCTGCCCTCAGGTTTGTTGTACCAATTCCCAAAACTTTCCCAGTGATTTGCAGGAACATTTCTGCAGCCGGAGGATCTCGGGGAGCTGCTGTTCTGTGTGTTCGTGTGTTTGAGCTGTTCCGCGGCGCTGTTTACACCTCAGGCTTCCTGCTCTCCATTTTCCTGTGTTATCACTAATCCTGTTTAATTGAGGCTTCCTTGGATTCATGAGGACGAGCGAGGGGGTGTTGGCAGAGTCCAAGGGCAGCTGGTCCTTCTGTGGGCACGTGGGAATGCTGGTCAGGGCAGGAAGAGACAGATGTGGGACCAGCTCCAGTGAAATCATTTGGTAACAGAAACAATTTAGACCCGAGGATACAGGATACCCCTGGGGGCGTCTGCAGTGTTCCTGATGCCCTTCAGAACACTAAAATCGGGATAAAGGCACGAGAGAAAGTGGCATCCCAAGATTGCAGAGCCACGTTTCCAACAAACTGTCCTGAGGGGCTCTTGCAGGTTCCCAAATTGGGATAACCAAGCTCCTTGGCAGAGCAGCGTCCAGCTGTGCATCTGCCAGATGTGCTCAGTGCTGCCATTCAAGGGCTGTGCCTGGAGAATCCCGGAGTCACAGAATGGGTTAGGATGGAAGGGACCTTAAAGCTCATCCAGTGCTACCCCCTGCCCTGGGCAAGGACATCTTCCACCATCCCAGGCTGCTCCAAGCCTGTCCAACCTGGCCTTGTGGCTGTGGCTGTCCTGTCCCTGGAAGTGCCCAAGGCCAGGCTGAACCTGGGATAGTGGAAACTGTCCCTGCCCATGGCAGGAGTTGAAACAAAGTGGTCAGTGAGGTTTCTTCCCACCCTAACGATACTGTGATTACATTATTTTGTTATTATTATTACAAGTGCAGGGCAGGAGGGCCATGACAAGGAGAGGGAAAGGGAACCTTGGCCATGGGGTCTTTGCACCCAGGGTCGAGCAGCCCTTGAACGAGGGTCATGAAGAAGCACCATCAGCAGTCTGGGAGCTGCCTGCATCTGAGGCAAGACGAAGAAATACAGAGTGGTTTGAAAGTGCAGGTAGTGAGTGATAAAAGCTGCTTATCGCAGGTTGGGAGAGGCAGAGCTGACCCTGCACTTCTGTCTGGGAGAGTGATGGGGGGAGTTGGCTCCAGGAGGGGCTGAGAGATGAAGACAAACACCTTTGTGGGTGGGAGGGAAAAGGTGGGTGAGGGAAGGGAAAGCTGTGCTTGGCTGCAGTCCCAGCCGAGGGCCAGAAAAATGAGCTTGGTAACAGTGCCTGGCTGGCTTTGAGCAGCCAGGGCTGGCTTTGAGCAGGCTGGGCTGCCATCAGTCACTCGAGACAGGGATGTGTCAAACCAAGCCTCGGAGAGATAACAGCCTGGAAACTGGGCTGGGGATGGACAGGCAAGGTCACCCCTGGGAGCTGGGAGAACAGAGGGG
Organism: Thryothorus ludovicianus; assembly: GCA_013397245.1. NCBI lineage: Eukaryota > Metazoa > Chordata > Aves > Passeriformes > Certhiidae > Thryothorus > Thryothorus ludovicianus. The sequence goes on from VZTB01010981.1 coordinate 428,305, forward strand.
CTCTGGGTGCACAGCACGAGCCACGGCTGAGGCAGATGATGCCCAAATGATGGGGGAGAGTGATGGAAAAAAGGCTTAGGCAGCACAAACATCCTGCTCCTGGGAGGAAAAAGACAAGGAGAGGTCACTGGCATGAAGGAAAACCCAGGGTGACAGGCAAAATTCAGTCATGAGGACATGGCAGTTCTTCTCCTCTGATTTCCTCCTCATGCTCAGGACTCCGGTCCGGTCCTCACTGCACATCCCAGCCTCCTCCATCCCTGCATCCTCCTCATCCTGCTGTGCTCTGGGCTCCCCTCTTGCTACTGCTTTTCCTCCCCTTAGACCCTTCCCTGTGCCACCCACCCCTCAGGGGAGCTCCCTCCTTTCTCCTTCCTTGAAACCAGCACAGGCAGAGCCGTGAGCCAGAGCCAGCAGCTCAGGCTGCTTCCCACTGGGAAATTACCTGTCCCAGCAGGAGCCCGACCCCTTCAAAGAGCCAGAAGATCCCTGCCTGGTGTGAAACAGGCTGAGAAGACACTGAGGGAGGATCTGGATCCTCTGAAGTCAGCAGTAAAAGCTGTTTGGACTCGAGAAGAGCCGGATGTTTACCTGGGAGAGAGATTTCTTCCCGGGAGTTTTGTTCAGCGTGTGTTAACCCTGGAGCAAGGGGTGAACAACAAATACCAACCACAGGGTTGGTCTGGCACTTTCTTTTGGAAAAATGTTTCTGCTTGGCTTCCTTGGAAGCTTTGCTGTGCGCACTGGGAAAGCTGGACCTGGCAGGGGGATTTGTTGTGCTGGGGGAAGGACAAGACACAGTCCTGGCTGTCCCCAACCCTCCCCTTGCTCTGACTGTTCCCAATCTCCTGGGACTGCAGAACAAGGGTTCTGTGAATCATGGACAGTCCTTGTTGCTTGGCCTTTCCAGGTGATGATGGGATTGCATAGAGGGGTTTGGGGTGGAAAAGCCCCCCTTGACACCCCATTGTCTCCCTGGGTCTTGGGGCTGCAGAGGAGCAGCATCCATGGCCCACATCATCATCCCTGGATTCTCATTCCCTTGGTGGTGGGATGGACTGGGAAGGGCAGTGAGGACCTCCTCAGAGCCTCAGCCATTGCCCTGAGCTCCTGGAATTTCCTGAGAGGGAATTCCCTCATTGAGAGTGAATTCAAAATCCAGGCTGTGAGCAGGGCATGGAGATAGAATTCCCACCCAGTCTGTGAATAGGGCATGGAAAAGGGATTCCCATCCCAGGCTGTGAGCAGGACACCTCACCACAACTGGGAGCTCTGGATTTCCCAGCTCTGCAGCAGAACCATGTGAGCACAGAGCCCACAGCAGAGCTGCTCCCACTTCCAAAGAGCCCTTGGATGGCAGCAGTGCAGAAGGAGTGGAGCAGCTCTGTTAATTGAAATGTTTTTATTTATTTCCACTTCATTTTTCCTCAAAGCCGTGTTTACAGCGAAGTTTCAAAGCTGCTAAACCATGGAGCCTTCAACCCCCCTTGATGTGTACAGAGCTGGCAAGAGCAAACACAGCCTTGTTATTGTTCCTTCTCTTCCCACCCTTCATCCCTCAGCTGCTCCCATTTGTTGTGTCTGATCTCCTGCTCAAGGGCTGTCTCCTGCTCCGTGTCACTACAAAGCCCAACACAGGGATCCCTTTCTATCTTCCAGAAGTCCCTGAATGTTGCCATGGTAGAAATGATAAATAATAACTCAGAGAGGTTGTGTTTAGCCGGGCTGAACATGTGTTTACTTGTTTGCTTTCAAAAATAAAGCTGATTTTCCTGCCCCGTGGAGGGAGATTTCTTTTTAATGGCCCTGAAGCCTTCCCCTTCTCTCTGCCCATCCATCCTCTCCCTGCCTGTGTCCTGCTCCCCCAAATGCTCTGGGGAACTTTCCCAAGGGGCTTTTTTCCCCCTCTCAAAGCTTTTCTCAGCTCAGATCTCAGCTGTGAGCACTTCTCCCCTTTGCCAGCTGGGATCCTGTGATTCCCCCTCCCAAAGCTGCTCCTGTGAGCTCTGTTTCCCTGCACAGCAGTGTCCATTCAGAGCTTTAGGGGGTGGCTGGAGGCTTCACAAGGAATGCTGCTGTCCCCAGAGCTTATCCCTGAGCTGGGAATGAGCACGGCCCTGCTAGAACAGGAGCCAGACTGTCTCCTCCAGGCTGGGCAGGTTGTAATTCAGAATTTCATCCCACATTTCTTGCCATGTCCCATGGACAGCAGGGACATTTGTTCAGGGTTGTTTCAGCCCAGGCCAGGCTCTCCATAGGGTCAATGTTTGGAAATAGGAGGACACCCAGCAAAATCCTTGGGTCCTACATCCCACTCCCCTCCCCTGCCATGGGATGTGACCCCCCTGCTCTGCAACAGACCGAGGTTTTGGGAGAGGGGGGAGAGGGATCAGCTTCTCCATCCCCCATCACTCAGAGCAGCTCCAGGCCGAGGGATGCTGAGAAACCCCAGCACCTTCCTCTGCAACCCCTCTGTGTGTCCCAAACCCTCGGGAACATTCCAAGTGCCCTGGATGCCACTGCTGGAGCTGCTGGGATGTGGAATGCGAGGGGTGTCAGGAGGAGTGGGGACAGCGATGAGGAGAACCCAGCTGGCTGCTGTTTCTCATAAGCCGTGAGTGAAAACCCCTCAGTTTTTCCTAAGTGGGAACATTTGCCTTTAATGAGCTTGAGAGGGTTTTTCTTTCTCTTGCTTGCTTTTTTCTTTTTCTTTTTTTTTCTTTTTTTTTTTTTTTTTTTATTTAATAAGGAAATGGAAAAAGGTTCTTCCCTAGTAAATAAAATATCAGACCCATCTCTGAGTGTTGGAATAATGGCCCTGCCTCAGTGTTGGCACCACCTGCACTGGGCTCTGGCTGCTGCTCTGGGCTGAGTCCACTTCCCCCTCTTTGGGTGGATCCCCCTATTCCTCCCTTTCTCCTCCCAACCTTTCCAAGCATTTTCCCCTTCCTTAACCTCTCACAGTTGCTCTGCCACTCCCAGGGGTCCCAGCAGCCCCAGCTGGCAGTGCCAGTGCCAGGGCACCTCTGTGCCCCACCAAAGGAACTTTCTGAAGGGGGATGGATTTAAAGACGTGGCAGAGCCGAGCCCAGCGCGGTCCCACGCAGATCATTTTCCTGGAGTTAAAATCTTGGAGCCACTTCTCCTTGTGCTCTGCATTTGCCACATAAACTCCCTCATTTTGGTTTATACTTTGGGACATATTTGCTCTATATGTATTTATGTGGCAATTTTAGGGCATTTCTGCATTAGGCATGACCACGGGGCTGCTGGTCAAGGAGCATGGGAATATTGTTCTGTATGGAATCATGGAATCCTGGGATAGTTTGGGCTGCAAGGGACCTCAAAGCCCACCCAATCCTGTCCCCTGCCAAGGGCAGGGACACCTTCCACTACCCCAGCTTGCTACAAGCCCCATCCAGCCTGGCCTTGGACACTTCCAGGGATGGGGCAGCCACAGTTTCTCTGGGCACCCCCAGAGCATCCCCACCAGGGCATCCCCACCTTTTTGTGTTCCTCAATATCCCACCCAAATTTCCCCTCTTTTAGTCTGAACCCATTACTCCCTGTCCTACCACTCCAGTTCCCAACAAAACTGGGAACAGACACATCAGATCTGACCAGAAAGGAGATTTTTCAGTCTGAAGGCAATACCAGTATTTATTCTGGTTTTCTGTAAATAGCTAAGAGTTCCTGGAAAAAATAATCCAATAAACTTTCTTCAGCAAGAACCAGAAGTTTGTTTTAATAAGAGAAAGTGATTTGGTCTTGCTACAGGCAAAGCTTAATTCCAGTGATATCAGAGCCTGCTGATGAGAACCAATCAAACAAGGGCACAGGAGATACAACAAATATTAACAATTTCTGTCACATCAAACTGAGAGCATGAACTGAGAAAACAACTCCAAAGTGATTCCCAGGGCATGGCAGGGGGATGCCAAGGAGGAGGAAGGTGTGGCAGCGAGGGAAGTGATCCCTGTAGCCCCAGGATCTGTCAGGATCAGCTGGCTCCAGGCCAGGGTATGGTTTGTGTCATGTTATGTTTGTTTGGAAATCTCCATCCCAGTTTTGTTCCCACTCTGCCCGAGGGTGTTGAGTCCCCCACGCCCCTCTCAGCGTTCATCTGTCACCACCTTGTCTGCCAGGGCTTCTTCCAGAGCGTTTTCCCTTCAGCCTGAGGTCTGATCCCTGAGGAATGTGGACTCAGAGCGCAGCCGGGGACGGGCGCTCCTGGCCGTGGGCTCCAAGAGGAATTTTTTGGCATTCAGTGAATAAGAAGTTTCAATGCTGAGCACTCAGCCAGAGGCTCGGAGCGAGGGGTTAATGATGGAGCTTGACCTCCAAAGGACAGGGCACAAGGCATTTCCAAAGCTGCATTGAAATATTGGTGTTATTTCCAGGAATTGATGGATTGATTCCAGAACAGGCGCAAGTCTTGGCTTGCTCCAGTGTTCATTTGTTGATAGCAGTGATTTGTCCAAGGCACTCCTCCATTAGGGTCAGATCTGTTTTTGGATCAGGGAACAGACCAAAAGCCATCGAGGTGCTTCTGGTTACAGCATCCAGCCTTCCACATTCCCATCCCTGCCCCTGCATGTCCCCATGTCCCTGCTCTCCCACAGAGCCAGGATAAGTGTCCCACTTCTGCATGGAAGAGATTCAAACACAAACCTAAACACAGCTTCTGACCCCGCTGGTGTGGGAGGATTCAGCTCTAGATTTAACACAAACTTGGCAAATTCCAGATGGAATCTTCCCACTCAGGGGATGGAGTCCTTGTGGTGATCTCGTGTCCGAGCTGGTCCTGACTTCTAGGCCCCCATGTCCCTGAAGCTGGGTCCCCACAGCATCACTCCCAAAGGAATGGGATCTTGGGTTAATTCCCAGAATTAATGGGTTTAGATGCGCCTGAGTTTTCCTGTTGGACATTATTTTGTAAGTGCTGCCAATCCTTGTTTCCAACAGCAATTTGGGGCTGGTGGTGGCTACTCAGACCCTCCTCACTCCTGAGGCACCACAGACAGTGCAGATCACCGAGTTTATTACCCAGGGAAAACCTGGACCACATTCAGGAATCACAGAGGCCTTTCTAAGGAGCACCATCATTGTGGAGCCAGCTGGGCCTGGAGGAGAGCTCTGCCCACAGAACCCAGCAGGAATTGCTCCTCCAGACTCCCACTATTCCGTGCCAGATCGAATTTGCAGTTGAGAATGGGAAGAGATGAAAGCTTGGCAGCAGTGCGGTGACATTCCCTGTAAAACAAGGCCTCCGGGAGTAAAGGATGCTATTTAGTGGTCATCTCTCTGCCTCCACACATGGAGACCACACCAGCTCCTGGCACCCTCTGGAGACAGCCCTGGGCAGCCACGGGGTCTCGGGCTCAGCCTTCCCTGCTTCCAACTGGTGCTTGGCTTCCCATGGCCCTTCCCGCTCAGCCCCATTTCCCAGACTGTTTGTGGAATGAGGAGCGTTGCTATCATGGTTTACAGGCTCCGAGAGAGGGAATGAGAAAAGGGAGGGAGGAGGGCGGGAAGAGAGGAGGAAACAAAGACAGCATTGTTATCTCTTCCAAAAAACTGCAGACAGCGGGGCAGGGCAGAATGAGGGGCTGGGGCTGTGGTTTGCCTCCACATCTGTGTTTAACCTCGGGGAAGAGTCAACAGCCTGGAAAGAAAACACCACACTCCAAGGCACAGCCTGCCCCAGCTCCCAAACCGTCGGCCTGATTTTCCAATTTGGGGCACTTGGCTGGAGCCCAGCCTGGATCCCAGGATGCTGCTGGAGCCGGTGAGGGAAGAGTCCCAGCCCCAGCCAAAGGCATCGTTCTCCTGTCCAGCAGGAGCAGCACATCAGCCTTATCAGCTCTTGTCTTATCAGTTCCCAGCAGATGCTACAAGAGGATTTGTCATCCCAGCCCAGCCAAGCTGCCGGGAGCGCCAGGAATGGGGGAAGAGAGAAAGGACAAAAAAAGGAGCGGAACAATGCAGTGAAAAACCAGGAATTCTGCACTGTCTGAATGGGACCGGGAGCCGTGGGTGCCGTGCCAACTTTCCAGGGTTGGGAGCTCAATCTCTGCTGTGGCACTGCCGCTCCTGGTGGAGCTCTCCTGATGCTTCCCATCGGGAGGTTCTGCCGAGTGCTGCCAACCTCCGATCAATTGGGCTGAAATTTGCCATGTTTGGTATCTCCCTGAGGCAGGAGCTGCAGGAACAATTCCCTCTTCATGGCACAGCCTTTCCTGGAAGCGCAGCACACACAAACCCCCTGTTTTGCTGCTGGAAAACAGGAAAACAGCTCCATTTCCAATTATATTTAGTTTATCTCCCTGAGAAGTTCTTGCTCTCCCGTGACGTGGAACGGATCCGTTGCGTTTTCCAAGACGCGGCTCTGGTGGCAGAGATATGTCTCCTGCTTTTCCCATGGAAATCTGCCCCAAATTTGACTGATTTGAAGTGCCTCTGGAAAAGATCCACCCTTCCCATGGAGCTCACTCTGGTCATTCCCATCTCTCACAGTGGCTGTAGGAGGGGACAGGAGTGGGATTTGGGGACAGGCAAGGGACACAGTGTGGAGAGGGGATCGTAGGGAAGAATGAACCCAGGACTGGGAATATCAACTGAATACTATTTTAGGGATGAGAGAAGTGGTAGGAGGATCTGAGCCTGCATCCCCATCAGGGAAACCCTGCAGGAGGTGAAGGCTCTTGGAGCAGAATCCAGGTGGGAAAGGGCACCCCAAAATGGGACCAAACTTGGGTGCTGGGGTGGTGACGTGATGGGATGGATCCCCACAGCACATCCTGGGAGCAGAGGGAGCACAGGATAATGTCCTTTAAATCCTTTTGGATGGAATCAGATGAATGGAAGTGCCTGAGCTCCACGCCTGCTCCCTTTCCCTGTCTCTCACAACCCGGAGTAGGAGCTATATTTAACTTCCTCACTACTAACTGCAGGGTGTCAGTGGCTTCTCCTTCCTCTCCAGTGATTCAGCCGAGCACAATCGCTCATCCAAGTGGAAGCAGGAAAATGTAGAGCCAGCACAGCACGGAGGGTGCTGGGCCCAGCCCCCACCAGCCCTGCCCTCCCTTTCCCTGGCTCCTGTTTCAGCTCTCCCAGGTTCCAGAGCCCCCCAGTTGAGGCTGATGAGCACAGACCTGGCTCAGAGTCTCCTGCTCAGCCTCTCTGCCGCGTGGCTCATCCCTCAGCACCGTTGGGATGACAGGGACAGGGTCAGCTGGAGATGCTGGGAACTGGGCAGAGCAGACTTCCGGAGCTGCCCTCCCTCCTTTGGATGAGATATTCCATCCCCACCGAGGAAATCCTCACCAACCTAATTTTCATTGAAACCCTTATGTCTACACAAAAGGTTCTGATTTTTGTGGATCAGATTTTTTTAACAACAAAAGGAAAAAAATTGTTGAAAAATTCCCGCTATATTGGGAGAGGTCTCTGTTGGAAATGCCCCAGGCTCCAGCAGGAACTGCACCCCACCACCACCATTTCAGGGACCACAGCAACCATCAAAGGTGACCTAATTGTTTTACCCTCATTAATATTTGGGGTGTGTCCTCCCACCCCCAGCTCAGAGCTCCTGGGTGGCCAAGGGACAGCAAGCTCAGCCTGGATGAGCATCAGGGACCACCTGGGGCTGTGCCCTCCTTTAATCCCAGTCCAGGAAAGGGAGAAGCAGGCAAGGGAATGAATCTGCACACTCTGGGAAAATCAAAAGGGACAGAAGTGCCTTCCCACCAGATTTCCCCCCTTTCCTGTGCTGTCTGCAGCTGGGGAAACCTCTGCCATTCCAGCGGGCGCAGGCTTTGGAAACGTGCAATTCCATCCCCAGGCCTCCCTCTCCTCGTGGCTGCGGCAGGTTTAAGGTTACAGCAGGCACAGGAAATCTTGGCCATTTTCTCCCTTCTTTCTGAAATGATTTTTTCAAGGCATTCCCAGTAAAGTTAATGAATCCCTCCCCCAAACAAGGCTTTGATTAGGGGCCACGCTTTGGCCCAGATTGCTTTTCCTGGGGCACAAAGACGCCAATTCCACAAAAATGGTTTATGTGAAACCTCCAGCCATTGCTGTGCTGGAGTTTTATCTTCACACAACAGAAAGAACAAAATGAATTTTCCTTTTACCTTTAGTTTTTGATGGTCACAAGTAACCTCCAACCAAACCCCACCCAAAATCCTGCTGAGGGTTTATTTTCCTCTGCTGTGCTTCCCACTTGTCCAATGACCATGAGCCCTCCCTGCAGCATCCCATGGGCTCCCTCCAACCCTCAGTGTGGGGGTTCCTACCCCAGGACACCTCCCATGTCTCACCTTCCCCATTCCCATAAGGGATATTGCCCCTAATCCATTATTCCACCCAAGCTTCTGGGCTTTGAAGAGGTGGGAAATCCATCACCAACGGCTGCCGCTGCCTCCAGCTTTGCAATAACACCATTGCTTTGGAAAATCTCAATGAGAATCATGCAAGTTTTATTAAAAAAGCAGAAAAAAAAACCATAACAAGCTTCCCCTTTCCCCTCTCCCAGCTGTGGAGCAGCAGGTGTGTGTCACTCGGGCCGGCCGCAGAGATTTACAGCCTGCTTCAGGATTTCTCGGCCAGCCTTTGGTCGTGGAAGTGTTTTCTGCTCCCAAACAAAGGAGCTGGAGCGAGGGGCCCCAGGGGACACAACAACCGGAGATGAAAACACAAACACATCCTTCCCTAATGCCATTAAAACAAAACAACCCAGCGAGGCAGCAGGGCCTGATGGCCAGGATAGGACTTGGAGCTCTCTGCTGCTTTTTCCCTTCCCACCTGGCCCCATCCCTCCCTCCCTCCTGGCAGGAGCAGGGGTTGCAGGAGGGGATGCAGTGGTCACATCCTGCCCATTGCTTCCGTGGCTGGAGGAGCCCGGCCGAGCCCCCTGGCCAAACCAGGGGCCACTGCCAAGCACCGGTGACTCAATTCCCCGTGTTTCAGCAGTTTTCCTTAAAAATAGATCAAAGCTGCGGCCGAGGAAAAGCCACGGGAAGTGGTTTGGCCTGCCCTGGTCCTCACTCTCCACCCCACACCTCAGTGCAAGCTGAGGACCAGCAGTTATTCCCATTGTTTTCCATGTTTTCCATGGGGTGACCATGTCTTTCCTCCATATCCACTCATGCCCAGCACTGTCACCACAACCCCTCTGGTGGGAACCCTGGCTTTTCTTTCCTGGTTTGGCTCTCCTGGCTTTGCTCTCATTCAGCCAGTCTTCAGGAGCAGACCTGGGCAGCATCTTTGATGCTTCCTTAGTGGGATCCTTCCATTGGGAGCAACTGGAAGCAAGGAGAGGGAAAAAAAAATCCCAACCATTTGTTTCTCTGACACGGATCTCTGATTTCTGTGTGTGGCAGGGGGAGCATGTCCAGGACATGGGATCCGTCCCTGGAGAACTGGGAAGATCCTGGGGGGAAGAGAGCAGAGGCCTGGAGGGACCTGCGGATGGATGCTGCATCTGCCGGGACACCTGGACGATCTGCAGCACCCGATCCTCAGGGATGATTCCCAGCAGCTGCCAGGCAATGCTGCCTCTCCCGGTCCTCCCCAGGGGAGCTGCTTCCCTCTGGAATCGCGGTTTGTGCTGGAATTGAAGCTTGCTCGGAGCAGCAGCCTTGAAACAGGGATTGCAGGATCATCCTGGCAGGGTCAGGGACTGGGTAAGGGCACAAATCCCCCAACCCTGCGGGGTGAGAGGTGATCCCCGCTGCCTGCAGGTGCCTGCGGGAGGCAGAGCATTCCCACACGGAGCCGCAGGGCAAATCCAGAAGCATCAGGGTGAGAACGAGTTCGGGAAATCTCAGCTTACACAGCAGAACTGACGTAAGAGGGGATAATTAGGCTGGAGGTGCCTCTGCCAAAGGAAACACTGCAAGTCCCACTCGCCGGACTTGGAACTCGTCAGGGTGAGACCGGGGGGAGGCACCGGGGATGTGGTGCCTTGGCAGGGACCCCTGGCCGGCGGCAGCTCCGTCCCGACAGCCCTGCCACACGTCACGAGGTGACAGCGGGGCCGGACAGAGTGACATTCCCTGGATGCGATCCCTGCTCCCGGAGCAGCCTGGCACACGGCGGGGCGGCGTCGGGAGGGGCCCGCGGTGTGCGCACAGCTGCGCACATCTGGAGCAGGCTCTGCCAGTGGGACTGCCTTGCCAACAGCCAATGGCTTGGGAAGAGCCCCAGTGCCGGCTGCTCTGGCCCACGGCACAGGGAATGCCTGGCTGGAGGCCTTGGAGAGGGGCTGGCACCGAGGGAGCCGGAGCAGTGAGATACCACAGCCCCCACACTCCCAGCTCAGACCCCACTGCTGGGCACCAGCCAGCTGATCCCAATAAACAGAAATGACAGGGAAGTCCCCTGGCCCAGGTGAGCCCCACTGGCCCCCAGGAACCCTCCCCAGGCCTCCTCAGCAGCAGTCCTGGCTGCTGGGACTCCAGAGTAGAAAGAAGCACAGAGAGAGCTGGAGGAATCATCCAGGAGAGTTACTGCCAATCCAGGAGCCAGAATTCCTGTTTTCCACATCAGCTGGGAATGAGGACCCTGACCCCAGTCCTAACGTGGCCAACAGCACCAAAAGAGCCACAAATGGAGCAGGGTGTCCCCAGGGTGTGATTTCAGAGAGGTTGTGGACTCCCCATCCCTGGAAGCGTCCAAGGCCAGGTTGGACAGGGCTTGGAGCCACCTGGGCTAGTGGAAGCTGTCCCTGCCATGGCAGGGGTGGGGCTGGATGGGCTTTGATGTCCTTCCCAATGCAGCCAATTCTGTGATTCCATGGTTTTATGATGATCTCTGGAGACGGTGGAAGAGGAGCTGGAGCCACCAGCACAGAAGTTCTCTGCTCTCCTTCCTCCGAGCCCAGCCCCATCCCTGAACAAGCAGAGCTTTGTCCAAGTGTTTACTGCAGGCAGGAGATGAAACCAAAGGAAACAAAGCAGCTCAAAGGCTTCAGGCCGGGCCTCCTGCTGAGCCCTTCCCGGGCCGCCCTCACTCGGCGGTTGCTGTCTCCCACATGAAAAATGGCAGAATCCAAATAAATAAATAAAAGTCAATAAATCTCCAGCAGCAGAGCTGGTGAGTGATGAGGGAATAGAAAAACCTGTTCAAACACAGCGGCGTGTTCCCGGCACAAAATCCAGCGTCACATTCTGGAGCTGAGAGGGGACACTCTAAAGGGAGGAAGAGAAATAAATACATGTTTCCCAACAACTGCCATGGCTTCCAGAAAGTATCAGCTGGTGCTGGTAAGGTTTGTGCTCAGGGGGGCTGAGGAGGGGGAGCTGGGCAGCAGCAAGGAGTGCTCAGGAACTCTTGGATTAGAGGGATGAGAGGGTTCCCATGAAAGCCTCTGGGAAGGTAAATCAGGTAGCATGGCAGGAGAGCTTTTGTGGGCTTCTATCAGAGAATCACGGAATGGAGTGGTTGGCAGAGACCTTTAAAGAACATCCCATCCCATCCCATCTCATCCCATCCCAACCCATCTCATCCACCTGCCATGGGCAGGGACACCTTCCCCTGACCCAGTTGGCTCCAAGCCCTGTCCAACCTGCCCTGAAATCCTTTACCTCCTGTGAACCACAAGATATGGGAATACTTGGTGACCCTTTGGCTGTGCTTGGAGCTGTTTCCACAAACCAGAAGAGTCACCAGGAATATCAGGACACTCCTCTGTCCCTCTGGACCGTGGACACAGAAGGAATCATGCTTTCCAAGCTGGAATAGAAGCTGACAGCCTGTCCAGCATGGATTGCCAAGCAGACACAGGATGATGTGGAGCTGAGGATGGAGTTACCTTGCTACCAAGGGCTGCATGGGCAGAAACCTTAAATTCCCACAGGATATGTCCCACAGATCCCACTCTGCTCCAGTTACCACCCCTAGCACGGAGCAGGAGGAACACACAGATGGACCCAAGGACCTGAGGCTGCTCTTTTGCTGAACCTTGGATCTGGAAGCTGCTTTTTGCCCTGGCTGGCTTTATCTCCCCGCAGCCCAGGGTACGGCTCTCAGTGGGAATTGTGGTGTCTGGAGGCAGGAGGGAAGTGGCTCCAGCAGAAGGAAGCAGTTGCAGCTTTAAGTGCTGGGCTGGCCTGGCTTGTGCAGGAGGCTGGGCTGAGCAATCCAATGGTCCCTTCGGCCTTGCAATTTGTGAAACTGTTCCATTCTGGGAGATACTTGGCTCTGCCTCTGAATCATCCTCTGCAATCCAACAGCAAAAAGTTGGGAAAAGCAAAGACTTTTGGAAGGGCCCCAAGAAGCTGTTGGAGTGGTTTGTGATAACATCACCAGCCCCCAGCCTGTTGCTCTCAGCGAGGTTTGATTCCAGCCCGGCTCCCTCAAAGCAGGGACTTCACCCCAGGGATCTGGGATCCGAGAGGAATTCCGCAATTCCTGTGATTCTGGATGGAAGGATTTGGGCACAGGCGCTTTCCTCGCCTGCATCCAGCCCAGTTTCCTTGACAGTCAGAGGAGCAGAGTCCAAGCCTCAGCCAAGAGCATTGTTTTAGGAGGATCGGCTGTTGGATGCAGCCCTTGGATGCGTCTCCCCCGCTGACTGCAGAACAAAACCCTCTGGAAGCACCCAGGGCAGCGTGCGCCGGCTGCAGGGGCCCAAGACCTCGGAAGTGGCTCTTGATCAGCTCTGCTGGGCTCAGGATGCCTTGTTGGGATGCCAAGACAAACAAATAAATCATATTCCAAGGCATCTGCCCACAGTAGTGCTGAAGTCAGGGAAACATGAAAGCGGGAGCAGGGAGCCGGGGCAGGATTCCTGTTGGAATCAGCAGCCTGGCTCGGGGCGTTCATTTGATTTTACTGCTGCTGCTGCTGCCGCTCGGACCAGAGGGATTATTGATTTTATAGCCTTGCCTTGGCCTACTTTCCCAACAGGAATTTGGGAGACTCTTACTCCATTCCCCGGCACAGTGGGATGATCTGCAGCCTTGCAGGGGAGCTCCCACCCCGCCAGGGAGGGGCACAACCTCCCGTCCCCATCTCCCAAACACCTTCCCTCCGGTTCCCTTCCAAAGCTCCTCAGGGGGGGTCGATCCAGCAGTCCCAGGAAGGCAGCCACTGATATGAGTGATATTTAAAAGCATCCTGGAACAGGATTGGAAGAACACAAACTGCAGAGTTGGACTTCTCTGGGGGCTGCTATTTTTACCCCAGGTAGGATTTAATGAGGACACTCCGAGTGTTTTTTGCCTGGAGGATGAAAACATTTAAGTCTCTTTAAACCCTGTAAGTGGCAATTTGCCACCACCAGCTCTGCACGAGGAGCCTGGTTTGGTGTTAATGAGAGGGATCCCCAGCAACTCAGGGAATTCCTTGGGGGTCTCGGATGCTCAGACTGGTCCCACTCAGCCCCCAGCCTGGTGGGGAGAGGGTGACCCAGCCTTGGGGTGCTGCCAGAGTTTGGGAAGGGCTGAGGGGGGGTGTGAGGCTCGGGGGGCTTGGGCAGGCAGCTGTGGCAGCACAGAGAAATCCAGCACGTCAGCTCCAGCCCCAGACTCCGGGTTTGCCAGAGGTTTTGTGCAAAGGACTGGAGGAAATGAGCTCGGAGCAATCAGCTCGGTCATTCCTCAGCCTCGGAGAGGCCAAAAGCACCTCATTGGGAACTGATCTCAGCTGTTTGTTTGCCAGGACTCTGACCAAAAAAAGCTCTGTCTGAATTAAAAGAAAGAAAAAACCACCAGGAATTTCCTTCCCCTGATGGTTTGGATTGTTTCTTAATGTTGTTTTAATGTGGGGCTGTTTGGTGTTTATTTGGAGCTGGAGGTGGTGGAAAATCAGCTGTGGATGGAGCTGGGCATCTGCTGGGGGTGATGGATCCTCAGGAGATGGGAAAGGTGAATTACCTGAGCTTGATTTCCTCCCAGTTGTTCACAGGTGTGGAATATTTGGGAGGAAGAGCTCTTGTGGGGTGCTGGCTTTGGCTCCTGCTGCTCCTGGCACAGGGAGCTTGTGCCCTGCTGGAGCATCCCGGCCTCCTCGGGAATACACAGGGATGAGCAGGGCCTTTGCCTTTCCCTCCAGATATTCAGGCAAATTATTACTCATGCAAGAATCTGACCGAGTTTGGGGACCTGTGACTGGTTTAATAAATCCCCAGGGATTGTCTGGCTCTTCACAAAGAGCGAGGAACAGGATCCATAAATCAAGGCAAAACAAACTCAGCACTCTGGGTCAGGAAAATATTGAGAAATCTGTGGGTTTTTCTCTAATCCTCCCATGGCAGGAGCCCTGGAAATGCACTTTTTGGGGGGGTTTTGGCATCCTTCTGGCGTTAAGACCAAATTCGTTTTCCAGCTGACATCCTGCCAGGCTCAGCAGTGTCCTGGGTATCCGAGGTCCAGCTCAGCACTGCGGGAAACAGGAAAACTCCCCAGGGATGCGATGAGCCTGGCATTTGTCCCAGCTGGAGAGGAGTTTGCCCACAGGCTGGAGCTTCTGGGCTTCCACTAATCCCTGAGCTCTGTGCAGCCTCCCAGACCCCCTCGGGAGTGTCCCAGAGCCAGGCAGGGATGTGGCTTTGGCTGGAAGCTTCTCCCTGCTGGCACTGCAGGCTTACACCCTGAGCATGCCACCAGGACATGTCCCTGCAGCCTCAAGTGAGGGGTTGGACCTTGAAGCTTTTCTTCTCTGCTGTGTCCTTGCTTTGCACAAGGATTTGGGAGTGGGATTTTTGGAACAATCCGAGCGTGGAACTTGCTGGGGTTGAGGGTGGTCACGATCCTGTGGTGGCTTTCAGGCCTGTGGCTGCCACAGGCTGTCCTTGGCAAGCGTGGAGCAGCTCATGGCAGAGCCTGGATGGGTGGTCTGGATTCTGCAGCAGCCCAGCCCTGGACCTCCCACCTGCCAGGAACATCTGCTGGCCAGAGGAGCCGGGTCCTGGCAGCTGCAGGGGGACAGTGCCACCCAGAATGCAGCTCAGAGCGGGGCAAGGAGGGATGCGACAGCCCAGAGCATGGTTGGAAAGGGGAGAGAAGGGACATGTAGGGGAAGGAAACCCCAACTGGGCTCTGGAGTTCATCCTGCAAAGCCAAAGGGCTGAGGGGTCCTTCACAGCCAGGAAGGAACTGGGGATGTAGAGCCAAGGGGATGTCTCCAGAACTCCTCTCCCACCCCATTCCTACCCCTGGCACCCTCAGGGTGTGCCCAAGGGAGAGGGACATGGCGGGGACACCACCATCCTAATCCCAGCACATGGCTGCCTTTTCCAATGACATGGCCACCCTATTCCCAAGACATGGCCACTCTTCTCCTGGGATGTGGCACCCTTCTCCTGACCTGGGACTGAAACTCCTCTCCAGGGCTGTTTTTCTGGGCCAGATTTCTCCTTAGGGAAGGTTTCCAGCCAAGGAGCAGGACTCTGGTGCAGGCTCTGACCCTGTCCCCATCCCCCAGCTCCCTCCCTGAGCCCTTTGGTCTCTCCTTGTGCACGAATCCAGTGGTGACTTCAGCTGGAGTTGGCTGCAGTCTGGCATCAATAAACTGAAACATTTATTGCACCATTTAAATCTAATGCAGATTATGGCAACCCAGCTCCGTTTAATGCCCGAGCCAGGAAGCAGCTCCATGAATTCCTGCTGGACGCTTTTCCCAACCCCTGGAACTCCCTCCCAGCCTTTGGTCTGTCTGGTCCCCACCTCCTCCATCACTGTGGTCACTCTGTCACTCTCTTCATCCATATCCTGGGTCCTGGGATGAATGGCCAAACATCCCCAACCCCTCCCGCTGTGGGAAGGAGATTTCCTTAATCCCTGTGACATCCAAACCCTGCTGCGGAGCATAGGTGGGGGCAGAGGGTCGCTCCTTATCTCTGGATCTGCCCGGCAATCTCTGCCTCATTGGCCATGTCTGCCCCAACCAGGAAATCTGATTTGCGATAATAGAATGTTCCTTTAAGTAACATTTGCTTAAAAGACATCAGTGAAGTTTAAAGTAGGGGCCGGGCAGCAGGGAAGCTTTAATTCCACATTTTGCAATTATTTCCCCAGCTACTGTTGTTTAACCCTTGGGAGACTGAAGCTCAGCTCCTCTCTGGACTGTGGAGGTCCCCATGGCAGGGCTGGGATCAGCCAGGGGGGCTCCAAAGACAGTTTCCAGCTCTTTTTGCCCCGACGTTTGATTTTAAAAACCCACCTGGGAAGACCAAGGAAGTATTTCAGGACCAGACCCAGCATTTTTCCAAGAGCACTGAGGTAAATCATGTGCACAGCACAAACCCCGCCGCCTTTTAATGAACTCAGTGAGGTATAAATGGCAAATGCCTCGTTTGCTCCTGATTTACACAGCGGGTCGGGAAGGCACTTCCCTGGCATTTGGAAAAAAAGGGCAAAGCCGGCGTTGGGAGCTTTGTGAGGCTGGAGCAGAGCCCACCCCGATCCCGCTCGGGGGAGGCCCGGCATGGATGGGGGCCAGGAGGAAAATGAGTTGGGAGCGATTGGGTTTCTCGCAGACACCCAGTCCCGCTGCCCCCGCTCCGCAGCTCCCGATCTGATTAGGCTTCCCGGGATTGTCTGCCCGCTCCCGCATGCCAGGAATCGCTAACAGGGACCGGCTGGAGCGAGGGGGAGCCCTCGGTCCCCGCCCTCCCTTCGCCATGGTATTACTATCAGAAATATCAGACGTTTCGCCTCAAATTAAAGTCAGGTTAAATCTCTCAAATGCAAAAAAATCCCACACGGTTCCAGATGGGAAGCGGTTCCTCGCCTTCCCAGCGACCCAAAAAACTGAGGACCCTTTCAGCCCCGCGCACCCCGAGCCGGGGAGAGGCTGAACCTGAGAACTTTGAAGTTCTAATTGGGCTGGGCTAATGCAAAGCATGACCCACTGCCATGGGGGAGAGGAGCGGATTCCTGCTTCACCCGGTGGGAAATCCACGGGAACGATCCTTCCCAAAGCAGAACCATGTGTGGGGGAGCACCCGGGTGGCACCACCAGCTCCCACACGGAGGCACATGGGTGAATCCCCCCAAAACCCCCATATCGAGGAGCCCCAGGGCAGCCCATGGGCACAGCTGGCACTTGGGGTCACCAAGGTGCTCACGGTGACTGGAGGGGAACAGGAGCTTTAAACACCAGGATGGGGTGTTGATTTAGGAGGGGTTCTTTACATGCTCTTTTTTGTTTGTTTGTTTTTTGGTTTTTTTTTTTTTTGTCCAAACACAGCTATCCCCAGGGAACAAGGGAGGAGAAGGTGAATTTTGGTGGGATGCTCCCAGGACACTCAGCAAGTTCCGCCTCCCACCCCTCCCTGCTCAAGCCCAGTCCTTAAAGTTCAGATCTTGCTCCAAATTTATCCCAAATCAGATGGAGTTGAGGAGCTGGGGTTTGCCCTGTCCCTATTGCTATGAGACCAGCAATCCCAAAGGTGTCATTGGAGTCCACAGGAATCCTCAGGAAGGTTTGGATCCCCATGGCCAGGGATCATCCAACCATCCCAGCACAGCAGACCTTTTTATCTTGTCTCTTTTCTGTTTTTCCAGCTCCTTCACCTTCCCCTGGTATTCCTGACCTTGCCCTTTGGCTGCTCTATGGTCTCCAGCTCTGCATCCACACCTGGCCAGGGCTGAGATGTCTCCATGTCCCTCTGCTCTTGGGCTGGGATTCTGATTTCCCTCTCCTACCCTTGTGCCTTGGCTGAGCCCTGGCCTATCTCTCCTCAGGTTAATCAGTGGATTAACTGCAGCTCTCCCTCCCTCTCTCCTAAATCCTTATCCTTCATCGCAT
Organism: Thryothorus ludovicianus; assembly: GCA_013397245.1. Classification (NCBI taxonomy): domain Eukaryota; kingdom Metazoa; phylum Chordata; class Aves; order Passeriformes; family Certhiidae; genus Thryothorus; species Thryothorus ludovicianus. Next base: position 446,062 of record VZTB01010981.1, read on the forward strand.
ATCTAGGAAACAAAACAGACCAGGTATTTTTCCATGGAAGCAGCCAAACTCTTCTCTCCTCTCAGCCAGCCTCTCCCACACCTTCCTCAGGGTCTTTCTGGCTCCAGGGACACCTCTGCCTCCCCACTGTGCTGCTTGCTTTAGGGATTCCGGCAGTAATTCCTCCTGGGGACACCTGCAGAGACATCCCCGGGCATGGAAAAGTCAGGACAGGACTCAGACTTCCAAGATGCCACCTGGGCATCACCTCATTCTGCCTCAGCTGCCCATTCCCTGACTGCCTTACCTCCTCTTCCTCTGGGGCTCCTGGCCATTCCCTGAGTTCCTCCTGCCCTGCACCCTCCTGACGTCCCTTTTCCACCCTCTGCTCCCAAAGCACCATCACTGTCCCATTATCCCTTCATTCCTTCCCACTGGTCTCCCTCAGTTCAGTGGATAACTCACCCCCCTGAATATCCCCTTCCTGAGGCTCCAAGACTCAACTCTGCCCCAGGAATGACCCTGGGATCCGGCATCTCTCTGGCCAGTGGGATCAGTCAGAGCCATCCATCTCCCAGCACTAGAGAGGGAGGAGCAGACAAGAGCTGGGATGCACCTGAAGGTTTAAGACCCATCATATTTTCTGCTTTAATCAGCAGCTCCCAGTGCTGACTGAGGGTGAGATAAACTCTGTCAGCCCTTCTGCAGGTGGGAAACCAGAATCTCAGAATGAAAAATGGAGCCAGGGGAGAAATGTGTCAGGATCCCAGGAAATACCATTTCCTAGGACAGCAGTGTTAAATGGAGGGAGCAAATGCTTCTCGTGGAATCCATCGAAATACCCTTGGTGCTGAAGAGCTGTTCCAAAGGGTTGGGGACCAGATGGATGGATGGATGGATGGATGGATGGATGGATGGATGGAGTTTTTATATCGGAAGGGAGGAGAGGGCCAAGCCAACCCACCCATTCAATAGCTCCCAGTGCTGAGACTGTGCTCCTAATTCTTCCATGGAATCCTGTATCTCCCACATTGCTGGACACCTCCCTGGCTGCAGAACAGGTGACAGTGATGCTTTGGGGACGTCAGTCCCTTTTGCCTCTTCTGAGCACCTCCATGGGCTGTGCTGGCCCTACCTCTCCCTCCTGTCCCTTCTTGGGGATTCTCCTTCTGCACCTGGAGGGTTCCCATTCCTCCTGCCTCTGGATTAGGACCACACACATGGAGATGATGGAGATGATAGAGATGATAGAGATGATGGAGATGATGGAGATGATGGAGATGATGGAGATGATGGAGATGATGGAGATCATGGAGATGATGGAGATGATGGAGATGGAGATGGAGATGGAGATGGAGATGGAGATGGAGATGGAGAAGCAAATCCCATTATAGGGAGAAGATCATCCCAGGGAACCTCCTCGGAAGGCCGGGGTGCTGGAGATCCAGGAGGAACCTACACCAGGAGCAGGATGGGGTGGGAAGGACCAAGGCTTCCCTACCCCACCTGGGCAAGGGGAGCCTCAGTGCAGCCAAGCAGAGGCTGGCCCCTCTCCTGGTGGGAAGCTGTGGGTGCCAGGCACAGGGGTGGGATGGCTCAGCAGCTCCCGGGGCTGCAGGGGTGGGAGCCAGCAGTGAGGGGTGTTTGGGCTGCCAGCCAGTGCTGCATCAGCACCCGAAAACTGCGGCCTCTGGGGCCTCGTGGGCTTGGAAGCTGCTCCTCTGATGTGGGGCAGCCCCAGAGCCCCCTTCCACCACATGGAGCATCCCAGTTGTGGAGGGGAGCGGGCGAGGGGGGATCTGAGCCAGGCTGGGCCAGGGAGAGGGAGCATCATGTGAAAAAGTGATTCCGGCAGCTCACGGCTCTGACCCAACTTTTCAGCTCAATCTCTCCTGCCAAGGCAGTGATTCCAGAGCTGCAGCTCCTGATAAAACCTAAAACCATTGCCCATAAATTGTATTAAATAAACAGCAGCTGCAGATCAAGGTATATCCATCAAGGGCTTCCTCTTCTTTTTTTTATGAATGGCTGAGGACTCGGAGATGCTGTTTGCCAATAGTCTGTCAGCGGAGCCTGCATTTAAAATCAATTTGGTAATTACAACTCTGACTCGGAGCCACAAATCAAAAAGGAAACTTCAGCCCTTCAGGATGTTTTGGCCCAGCTGGTAATTACGCACCCCAGCCGGGCATTAATTTAAGGCCCCAGTGGAAAAGCGCTGGTGTGAATTTGAGACAGGAAACTGGCTGTGAGGAATTTCCAAGGTTGGCGTTGTGCTGTCAGTCTGTTTACAGCCACCTCCCTGGACATGCTGGAAATCTGAGGGAACACTTGCTGAACCCGCCGTCGCCATTGTGTCGGTTTATTTTTCCTGGGGAAAGGGACTGCTCTTCTGTCGGCGAGGGATAAATGAGGAAAATATCTGGACCCTGTGTTTACACAGGATCTGCAGTGTTTGCACGGGGCTGTTCCAGGGCACGGGGACGCCGGGGTGATGGGCGGGGGGTGTGCACAGGGACGGATCCCGGTGTGCCGATGGAGAGGGCTCTGGCAGCACGGAATGGGTTTCAGCGACTGCGACTCAAAGCCACCTCTGTCCCCTCCCCTGGGACATGTGAGGAGGAGTCAGGGGCTGAGCAGGGACCTGTGTCTGCAAAGCCATCCCTGTCCCCTCCCCTGGGACATGTGAGGAAGAGCTGAGGCTGAGCTTTTGTCCTTGCAGGGCATCCCCGGCCATTCCCATTTCCCAGGAGGAGCAGGGCCAGAGGAGCAAGAAGGTCACCCCAAGCAACCCAGCCCAGCTCAGCCCTGCAGAGCCAGGTCTGGCTGTGGAACTGGACAATGTTCAGGAGCTGCAAATGTTATTAATGGTCATAAACTGCTCTGGTTCCCTGAAATATCCCGTTACTGGTTGTCTCCGGGTTCTCCCGGAGGCTGTTCCCACAGCCCCTTGTGTCTGGGTGCCCCAAAGGATCAGGTCTCCATCAGGAGAGCTGCAGAGAGAGTTAAGCCCCAGGGAGCAGCAGGAGGATGAGGCTGGATTTGGAATACTGGGGAAGCAGAAGCCCCTGGCAATCCTGGTCCAGCCCAACAGGGGCTACGGAGGCTCCATCCCATGGGATGAATTGGGGCTCTCCTGTGACCTCTGCTGAGTGAGAGACCCCAGCCCCCTCTGAAAGGCTCCAAAATGTGACAATTAATGGACATTAGAGAGTCAGAAAGGCTCTGCTGCCCTGCTCCTCCTTGGCAGACATCCCTCAATCCCTCTCCATAGAATGTGCGAAGTGCAGCCAGCTCCAACCACTGTCAGGGCTTCACTGGGAACAGCAGAGCTACTGTATGGATAAAAAAACCAAACAAACAGGAGGAATTTCTCATTCTGAATTGACATTTTTTAATTTCAAATCTCTAAGCACCCAGCAGGGCCATGCCACAGGTCCTTGCAGCTCCACATCCCTTTGGAAAACACCCTGGAGCAGGATGCAGCTATTTTTTATCAGGAACATGTATTGGTATTTCCTGGAACTGTCCCCACACCTCCCAGATAAAACTCGAATGCCATGGAAATACCTATTGGAAGCAGCAACTCGGATTTATTCCAGGCCTCGTGCTGAATTCCAGCATTTCCAGTGAGACTGACAGGTGGAAAGAGGCTGAGCCAGGAGCAAGGGAAGGGAAAGGGAGGGAATTCTGCTCTCTCTCCTTTCCATCTGTCCTCAATCCCCTGCAGGTGACAGAGGAGTCCTGGGCTGGGAGAGGCTGGGGAGGGACAGGCCTTGGGGGACAGCATTGGGGATGGATTCAGGGAATGGGGCTGGGGATGGAGGATTGGAGATAAGGAGGCAAAGAATGGGAAGGCTGGGGATGGGAGAGCAGGGGATTGGGATGGGGCTGCAGGGAATGGAAATGGGGATGGGAAAGCAAGGAATGGGATTGGAGCAGTAGGGGATGAGAATGGGGCTGCAGGGGATGGGGATGGGGGAGCAGAGCATAGAGCTGCCAGTTCAGAGGATGAGGATGCAGAGGATTGGGATGTAGTGGATGGAGATTCAGGGCATGCAGGGAAAGGGGTTAGGAACATAAGGGATGGGGATGGGAAAGCAGGGAATGGGGATGGAAAAGCAAGGAATGGGGATGAGGCTGCAGGGAATGGGAATGGGAAAGCATGAGGCTGCCAGTTCAGAGGATGGGGATGCAGGGGATTGGGATGTGGAGGATTGGGATCCAGGGAATGCAGGGAAAGGGTGTAGGAATGTAGGAGATGGAGATGCAGGGAATGAGGACAGGGAAGCTGGGGACTGGGACCATCTCCTGTTCCTCTGGAGCCAGGTTGAGCTGCCTGGGGGAAGGGTGTGTGTGGTTTGTGTTGGGGGTGGGGGACAAGAGGAAGAAGCCATTAAACTGTTCCCTGCGCAGCTCCTGCCACCCCGGCAGGCGCAGGCCCCGCGTGCAGAACAAAGCTTTGCATTTGCAAATCAATAAAAATAAACGTGGAGCGAGGACGCAGGAATATTTTACCATAAATCTCCATAAAACCTCGGCAGTGCTGAACGTGCCGGAGGCTCCGGAGCCTCTGCCGGTCTCTGAGCAGGTGCTGGGGCTGGTGGGTGATGCTCCACAGATCCCTCCAGGCCAGGGAGGGGGTGGGAATGGGGGGAGCCTCCCAAACCACATTGCAACCCCAAAAGAGGCACCACCACAAGTGGGTGGTCCTTGGCTGTTGTCATCTGAATCCCAGAATTTTTCCACCGTGAAAAAGGTGGTGCCACAAATGAAGGAATGACCAGAGAAACCACTCTGGTCTCTCCCAGGGCATTTTCAGCTGGGCATGCTCCTCCTTGCCAGGCTCAGCACCTTCTCTGCATGGAGCAGAGCTCCCTGAATGTCAGAGAGGGACACTGGGCCAGAAGCAAAGCTTGTCTTTGCTGGGAAATTCCAACATTTCCCATTTTTCTTGGCTTCAGTTTCACTTTTAATCTCACATCAGGACCAGAAACCCCCTTGAAATAGTTCGGAAAATAAAATGCCTTTTTGTCCTTTCTGTTTCTTGCCTTGACAAGGGTGGGACACCAGCAGAGAACATTGGAACAGTTGAACCCAGGGCTCCAATTTTCGACCTAAATAACTCTGGAATTGTCCTGTTAAAACACCAGCTATCGTGATATTCCCAGAGAACATTCCTGTGTCCAGCTTTCTGCCAAACACCAACTCTATTGCTGATGTCACCTGTCCTCACCCCCAGTTCACTGCTGGGAAACTGAGGCAGAGCACCATCAGCTCCTTCTGTGGTGCTGGATCCCACACCTGGGCTAAAGGCCAGGCCAGGATACTGGGATTCAGGCAGGGATACTGGGATTTGTGCTGGAGGAGGGGGAATGGCCTTCAGCTGGGACATTCCCTGTGGCTGGTGGTGACACTCACTCATTGCTCTCCCTCCTGCACTCCCATTAATTGTCCTTCCTCTCCCCCTTCCTCCTTCATCAGGACATCTGGCAGGGATCTGCTCTGGAACTTCAATTAGGGGATTTTACAGCAAAACTGTCCCTTCCCACATCTCCAGAACCCCAATTCCCACCTCCCTCCCGGCTGAGAGACACGACCCTCCTGGAAAAAGCTGCAAGCAAAACTCTGAACCTTTTAATCAGGCTCCTTCCTCACTGCTCCGCTGCTTTTCGGCTGGAAATGACCCGAGAGGGAATTGAAACATTTTGTTTCATTTTGAGCGAAGCTTTTGTTTGATCTGAAGGAACACGGGTTTGGGGAGGCAGAGACGGGGTCGCTCCAACAGCCGGGAAACAGGTCCTGGCAGCTCAAATCGACTCAGTTCTGTCCCTGGGTTTTCTGCCAGGGATGAGAGGCTGTGGGAGAGTTGCAGAGGTGGGGGGATGCCCACCTGGAGCATCCCAGGGTGAGGTGAGGAGTTGCTGTGCTCAAGGAAGGATGCACAGCTCTGCTTCCTTCCCTGTACCCAGTTTTGGGGGTTTTCTGGGCTCGCTGGGATTTGTCCTTAGGTAAGAAGGACCCAAGCAGGATCCTCCAGTGTTGGATCAGGTGACTTCACCTGCAGTGTCCCTCCGTGTGCCCCTGGACTTTCCTGCCAGGCTGGAGCTGTGCTGGGCAAACCCAGGAGAAGGTCACCAAAGCCACATGTCCCAGTGAGCTCAGTCACCCTCCCCCTTCCCACAGCTCCTGTGTCCCCACATCTCTGCACCCTCTGAGCAGGGTGGTCCTGCAGCCCCGGTGGTCTAGGGGCTCAGTGGGTGCTTGGGGCTGGGAGGGTTCTGGGATTCCTGTGGGTGCTGAGTGGGTTTTGGGATCCCTGCAGGTGCTGGATGAGTTCTGGGGTCTCTGTGGGTGCTGGATGAGTTCTGGGGTCCCTGCAGGTGCTGGATGAGTTCTGGGGTCCCTGCAGGTGCTGGATGAGTTCTGGGGTCCCTGTAGGTGCTGGGTGCATACTGGATGGGTTCTGGGGTCCCTGTGGGTGCTGGATGGGTGCTGGGGTCCCTGTAGGTGCTGGATGCATGTTGGATGGGTTCTGGGGTCCCTGTGGGTGCTGGATGGGTGCTGGGGGGCCGAGTGGGAGCAGTCACAGCCCTCTCTGCTCTCCCGCTGGGCCCAGGGCCAGGCGTTTGTGAGTGATGGGCAGCAGAGCCTTTATCAGCCCAACTTTGTCCTCTCTTCCGGTCCAGGAATTGCTCATGAGCTATTTGTGAAGTTTTTGACTTTAATTGTTATCCTAAATTATTCATCAAATCGTTTCAATAGCCAGCTCTCGGGCCAGATTCCATTTTCTAGGAGCTGTTTCCGGGCCTGCTCCTGGCAGGGAACTCACGGCTGGGAATGCAAACAGGGATGTGGAACACAGGGAAACAACTGCCTGAAACACGGAGGGAGGTGTCAGGCTGAGCTGCTCCACTCTGAGGCAGTGCCCAGCCCTTTCAATCACCATACCCAGCCCCTCCCAGCACCTTCCAGCACCTCCCAGCACCTCCCAGCCCCATCACTGCAGCCAATGGATCAAAGTAGATCCCTCCCTTTGGGCACCAGGAGTCAGAGAACTGGGGTTGGAACCAGGTGAGCTCCAAAGGTCCCCCACCAACCCAGAGCATTCCATGGTTCTGCTGGAGCCCACCCGAGGTCCCACAGGCACCAGCTCAGGCTGTGGCCATGACAGAGCCAAGGTGAGACTGGGGAGGAGGCCGAGGACTGACCCCGTCTGCTCCTGGGATAATTTATCTCCCAAAGCCAGCTCAGGTTTCCTGGCTTCAGCGTCGCTCTTGAAAATTTATGGGATGAGAAAGTTCTTGGAGCCCAAATCCCTCGCCCTATCACCTCTTCAACCTTGTGTTTATCAAGACACGAGTTCCTCTTCCTCCCACCCTTTGTTTCAGCTCTTGGAGTGCAGAGCTCAGTCCTGGCGATGCCTGGGACATGTGAAGGTGGGATAAATCCTCCTGTCCCCACTCCTCTCTTTTTGTCCCTGTTTTCCTCCCTCTGGTGTGACATCCTTGTCTTTGCCAACGCCACACATTCTCTGCTGCTTCCCTGCTCTCTGTTTCACTCCCAAATGGGCATCTCTGAGCCTGAGAGTTGCCACGGCGACAGGGAATTCGTGGTGACATTGGGATGGGTGCTGGATTGATGTCCTGCACATCACCCATCAACACCTGGGATGTTCCAAGGCTCTCAGGGCAGGGAATGGCCACTGGGAATGACAGACTCAGGGAGGGCATCCCCCGCCATGGGAGAGGAGTTTCTTTCTCTTCCATTTTTTATTGTTTTCACTGAGAAAAAAAATACATCCAGGTTTCTTTCCAAAGAGTTTCACTGTGTCATGGATTTTCGGTCACCTGTGGAGCAAGAAGCAATTTAGTGGGATCAGCAGGGAAACTTCCAGGCTTGAGCAGCAGGAAACAGAGGAGGGCAGCAAGGTCCCTGCTGGAGAGGAGACGGTTTCAGGACTTGGATGAGGATTGCAGGGAATGTTCAACCCCGTGGGTGAGGGGGAGCCCAGGTGAGGGGGTGGGAGACACTCAAGTGCCAGGGACTTGCGAAGGAGGCTTATAAAAATGCTGGAAGTAATGAAAGGAGAGAAGAATGACCAGGAGAACAGAGCAGTTTATTCCAGGAGGAACGCCACGGCTGCGGAGGAAAGAGAGCAGGAAATCTGAGAGAGTTCAATAAAACCATGGACAATCGAGACGAGGTGAATTAGGAGAAAATATTCCCATTGTCTTGGAACGCAACCTCCCTCCAGGACATCCCATAAAGTGACGCAGCAGCAGATTTCAATCAAATCAGAGGAAGTCTTTTATGGCAGGGCCCAGATGCCAAGGACAAGGCCCCAGAACCAGGGCAGGAGAAGGGCTCCTGCAAACAGCAATCCTGATAAAACCCCTGGAATCGGGAAATCCCTGGATCTGGCAGCTGCCAGAGGTTGGAAGGGCTCACAGGGGAGGTGGGTGCCTGGGCACACCCCATTCCTGATGCTGCACCCTGGCAAACATCACCGGCTGGAGGTTTAGAGGAGACGCCTCGGGCCCAGGTGGGTGAACCACCAAAGAAAGGGGAAGGACAAACAAAATCCAACCCCAAATGCCAACAGCTTTGCCAAACCACTGCTCAGTAATTCCAGGAGACCGAGGACACTCACCCTGGGACCTGTCCCTGCTGCTCAGCCAGGGATGAGGGGGAAAAAGAGGCAGCCTGAAGTCTCTCCTTTCCCAGGGAAGGGGAAGAAACAAGACCCAAGAGGATGGGTCTGGAAAGGGAAAGACACATCTGCTGTGGATGGTTTTCCTCCAGCTGGGCTCACGGCAGCCTCTCGCAGAGGACACAGCAGGCAGCTCTCAGCAGTTATTAAAATCAGATAAAACCCCCTCCCATTAATTCTGCTGGCAGAAAGCTCCGTATCGATGCACGGAGCTGGCCCTGCTTGTTTATTTATTTACTCCCCGTGTGGGCCTTGGCTGCACAATGAGGAAATTGGGATATGCCAGGGGATGAGAAGCTTTTTGGGGGAAGAGGGGTTTGGGATGCAGAGCAGGGAGTGGGGAGCTGTGACAGACACCTGGACCATCCCTCTCTCCAAGTTCAGACTTCCTCCAGGGATCAGTTTGTGGAGTGTCAATGGAATTTGTGCTTGGGAGAACACAGAACATTTCACCACAGCCAGGTTGGTTTCCCAGCCCAGCCTGTCCCCAAATGCCACCTCCCTCTTGCTCTCCCTGGACCCAGCCACCGCCATCCCGAGCCACGGCCACACATCCCAGCGGGATGCACAGAGCCAGCCACACTCAGCTCCTTCCCACGCAGTTTCAGAGGCGCTCTGCTGGAGTTCCCCGAGCTTTATTTAGCTCTGCCAGGCTGCTCTTGTGGAGTTGAGTAATTACTGTTTGTTTATCGTGGATTGGGTGTCGATAGCTGGGTCACACCCGGAGTGCTCCAGCTCCAAAGGAGCCGTCTGAACCATTCAATTAAAATTTCTCCTGATGCTTTCCGTTGTTTCAGGAATTTCTCCTTCCTGGGGAGGTTTCTTGTACCTTTGGGAGCACAGACCTGCGAAGGAGGTGGATGGGGCTCAGGCCACACCACGAAAATCAGCAAAACTCAGCAAAACACCCCTGATCTTGTTGGCCTTTGAGGAAGTGACCTTGGGGAAGTGCTGGGTCCATGGCTGGACTTGATGATTTCAGGGCCCTTTTTATGATTCCAGGATTCTATGATTCTGCACTATCCCACCCAATCCAGTCTGGAAATCCCTGAATCCCCTCAAAGGGAGGACTCGATGATCTCTGAGGTCTTTTTCAGCCTAAATGTAATATTCTGTAATATTCCTACCCAGGAGGAATTCAAGCAAACCCTGCTGGTGATAGGAAAAGCAAAGAGTGCTCCGGCAGAGCCAAGACTCGGAGATGGGAAAAGCCCTTTCCCCAAGGCAGCTCACCTGACACCACCCTGACATTGCCTGCTCCACGGCCAGAGCCAACAATAACTCCATCGGATAAACCTCAGCTCCTGATGGCTAAAGCAGCATCCGAGCTGAGCTTGGGAAGTGGCGAAATGAGGGATGAGCCCATCAGGGACCAGGTTTGGAAAACAGAGAAGGAAAACTCATTCAGCAGCCATTCAGTGGAGGGAGCAGCTGTCCCTGCGCTCCGGGGAAGCCAAGCACCAGCTCCACTCGCTGGCACATCCCGCCTGCTCCAGTCACTCATTCCAGCCTTTCCCACTGACAAGGCTGTGGAACAGATTGCTGTCACCAGCTCGGAGCTGAACGGGGAGGGGGAGCCATGTGGGGAGCAGGTTGGAAAAGAAAAAGCCATCAAAAAATCCGTGTAAACCAAAAAGAAAAGCCTTTCCCGCAGGCAGGGCCCTGCGGGTGGGCTCTGGGTGTGGGTGGGCTCTGGGTGCCAGCGTGTGGAGGGGCACGGGCAGGATGGGGAGCAGATGGGTGCAGAGCAGAGGCTCTGGCAGGGCTGATGGGTGCCTGGGCAGAGCCTCCCAGCACCAGCCTGGCCGAGCAGCAGCCAAAGCTTTGGCAGCCCAGGTTTGGGTCACGCTGGGCTGCTGTGACACCTCCCCTTGTGCCTGCACAGAGGGACCAGATCCCAGCGGGGCAGGGCAGGAATTGCAGTGTCCGTGTGAGCAGCACAGAGAAAACCATGACCACACCCATGACCACGTCCAAGACCAGGTCCTTGTTGGTCACATCCACCACAGCCAGCAGCACCAGGACCACCACAACCACCACCAAGCTGTGCAGAGCCCAGATGCACTGAGCTCCAGCTTCTACCAGCTGCAGACTTTATTAGGTCCATTAATTAAGCTCGTTCTGCCGCCTCCTCATCAAGCTTGCATGGAGAATTTTGTAGGGGCTATGGGACAGGATCTCATCCCTCAGCTTCCATGGGAGCTGTGGAACATCCCCAGTCCCAGCAGTGTCCCAGGCAGCTCAGAACAGGGGGCTCTGGTGAAGGACCCTTCCCAAATCTGTGGGAAGGGATGCTCCATGCTCACCCCAGTCCCTGCAGCTCATCCATGTGGTTCTTTTATCCATTTGTCTGAGGAAAACCAGGCCTGGCTCCTCAACTCCCCCCATGCCGCCCAGGTCCTACATGACAGATTAGATTTTGTTTATGCTCAGATTACTTCATTCTTCTTTCTCTCAAAAATCTGGGCCATTTATTTGAAATAAACCCAGTGATTTAACATGGGAACAAAATCCCAACCCCTGTTGCATCGAGTTTCAAAACATTTGGGTTATTTGAACATTTCTGTCACTTCCAGCAGGGTAGGAACTGCAGGAATTTAACTCACTCTCACAAATGGATTTATTTCTCTCCTTGTATGTTTCAGGGTAAATTTAGTATCAGGGAAATAAAACTTGTCAAGCTTGATCTGACACTCTCCAATCCCAAAATTCCTCTGGGATTGTCTGGGTGGGCACACATCACACCACAGGGAGAGGAGCACTCTGGCCAAAATCCCAGGCTGATGGTGGGATCATTCCCGGGATGAGGGTGCTGGGATGAACAACCCCACAGCACAGCTGGCAGCTTAATGCCCTCGTTCCAGGGGAGCTGTGAATATTTACCTCCTGTGACACCTTCCCTCCGAGGTGGCTTTACTGCAACGCCGTGTCCGGATTTGAGATTGCTGGAAAGGTCAGCTGGATCGGTGGGGATTAGCTGGAAAGGACCTACAGAGCCCGTTGTTTGCTCTGGATTAACGACCTGGCTGCTGAGCCAAGATTCCCTTGAACCACTCGAGAAATGAGAGGACAAACAGCAGGCACTGGAATTAGAGCTGGAACCCCGACACCTGCCGGAATCCCAACACCTGTGGGAATGCAGCAGTGCCAGGCTGGCCTGTGGTGCTGTGGCTGAGATCCATCTGCCAGCAGGAAAAGAGGGAAGAGAGAAAAAACGGGAGTTGGGCACAGAAAGGAAAAAAGCCCAACAAAGTCGTGCTGCTGGCACATGCTCCCAGCGATGGGAATTCTGACATTCCTCTGGAGAACAGGAACACCTCCCAGGGGTTATTTTAATGTGGAGCATCTGAGGAATAGCTTGAATGTCCTCAAGCTGCACCAAGGGAGGTTTAGATTTGATTTGGGAACCTTTTCTCCACGTAAAGTGTTGCAAAGCTTTGGACCAGGCTGCCCAGGGCAGTGATGGGATCACCAGCCTTGGAAATGCCCAAAAACCCTGTGGATGTGGCACTGGAGGATGAGGGTTAGTGATGACCATGTGAGGCTGGGATCATGGTTCAACATAATGATCTTAAAGGTCATGAGTGATTCCATGAATCTATAAATCCACTTTCCCAGGCATGTGGCTGCCACCCACACCCTGCACTGAACATGGAACACGGTGGGATTTGGGATAGACAAGGACATCTCAGGAATCCTGCAGGGCTGAGCTCCCAGGACAGTCTCAGCTTGATTCCTTAAACTCCATAGCGACACAAGGGTTAGCTGGCTGTGTTTGGATAATTCCCAGGCAGCCCCATCCTCCTGGAGCTCATGGGTAGGAGATCAATAATTCATCCTGAGCACAGGGTGAGGATTCTCCCAAACCCACCAGTGGGATTTCAGCTGTCGCCCAAACATCACCTGTGGCATCTTCCCACCTGTCCTTTCAGATTTCCTTTAAAAGCTTCATTTAGATGGAAAATGATATTTTCAGCACAGTAATTAAGCCCTAATTGCTGATTAGAAACATATTTACTGAGGTCTAACAACTATGGAACAAGTGATGTCTTACTACTCCCTCCTTCCTGGGGATTCAGACCTGCAGAGAGGCTGTTCCAGTGAGGAACTGGCGTGTGGATGATGTGCAGGCAGCAGGCACGGAGGAGCCGCTCTCCCAAATGGGAGCAGACAGCTCGTTATGTTAATGAGACGCCGGCTGATGATGAGGAACACATTGATAAGGTTTGGGACTGATAGGGATCTCCTGTGCTCAGTAGCTGTGAAACCTCAATCAATGTGTTTCTCATCAGCAGCCGCCATCCCCTGCACATAAATAACGTTCCCGATGTGGAGAAGAGCCGCACTTCCCAGAAGTTAATAAGGAATCTCAGCTTCCCCACCTCCCGTGCGCAGCGGGAACGCCGGGATGGGGCTTTGCCTCTCTCCAGCCGCCCACGTCGGTTCTGCAGGGCCCCCACGGAGACCTGGGCCTGCTCCGGTGGCATCCAGGGAAGAGCTCTGGGCCACTTGGGTTCCCTGAGTTCTGTATTCCGCGAATGCCAACATTCCGTGAACCCTCACGTTGTTGTTTTGGGGTCTGAGAGCCCCAGGACTCTCAGGACAGGCTCGCTGAAGGATGTCCCTCTCTCCCGACTTCCAGCGATGCTCAATCAAGGTTTTCCATGCTGGAGAAGGCAGGGATGTGCCCTGTGCCTGGGTGGCTGAGGGATGGCAGCTGGTGGCTCTTTCACCTCTGCCTCAAGCTGTCTCTGCCACTCAGTGTCCTCAACCCGACCAGGCACTGATTTCTCATGGAAATCCCTCACCAGTTTTCCAAGCTTCAGTGCTTCCCATGTCTCCATTACCATCAATCCCCCACCTATCCTTCCAGCTGTTTCCTCTTCCTGGAAAGCTCTGACCATCATTATATATATATA
>VZTB01010981.1:460662-481279 GCA_013397245.1 Thryothorus ludovicianus
GGCACAAAAAAGGCAGAGTCTTCCCAATGACTCCATCAGAACATGCCCCACTGTCCATGGAGAGAGAAGCAGCAGGAATCATTCAGGATTTTTGGGTTCCAGCTCTTCCCTGGGGCATCCGTCACCCCCTCTTTGCTGACCAATGACCCTCGGGTAGCAGCGGGGTGAGTTCTCCTCTTCCCTGGGATGAAGCAGCAGGAATCATCCAGGATTTTGGGGCTCTAGCCTGTCCCCTGGTCCATCCCCTCTTTGCCGACCAGGGACCTCTGAGAGAGGGCAGGGTGAGTTCTCCTCCTCCCCGGAGCTCCCGGAGCCGCAGAGGCGGCAGAGGGAGCCCAGCCTGCGCTCTTGGGACACCGGCAAAGGAGCCGGAGGGGACATGGGACCCCCAGACCCCTCGGGCACATCCCTATCTCTCGCACACACGCCCACAGCTGCACGTGGACAAAAGCCCCAGGAAAAGAAAAGGGAAAAAAAAAAAAAGCTTGTGGAAAGCCTTTATTATCCTCAATCCCATCTATTGTTAATGGGATCGTTGAGTAGGGAGTGTTTGGAGAATTCATCTGTGATAAATATTTATACCCCGTGTTTTTGGGCTGTTATCTGCAGAGTGCGCCTGTTTGATCTGGTGTCGGGCTTTCTTTAGGTCGTTTACATCCCCTTTCGCAGCAGCGCTTGTCCGATAGCAGCTATCACATAATTAAGTTTCTTTTGCTTATCCCTAATCCTGTCAAACCACCTACTTATCTCTAATTTCCTGTCCATTACCCTCCTTGGGGGAGCTTAGATCTCTAACGCAGGGCAGGGGCTGCTCCGAGGGCACCGCCGGAGCCCCCAGCCCGGGCTGGCAGCTCCCAGACGAGCTGTGACAAACCCTGCCGGGGACATTTCTCATGCTGGGGACAAGCCGCAGGCTGAGCCGCAAAGCGGGAGAGCCCAGGGCAGTTATTTTGGTATCGCTTAAAAGCAAAAGGCTGCAGCAAAGCCACGGGGCTTTGAAATCCTTCCTCAGTTTTATGTCGCTCCTGCCGTGCAGGGGATGGAGCACACCCAGGCATTAACGGGGCCGCTCTTCCCCGGGGGCTGGGAATCGGAGCTCCTGGAGTGTTCCCGTGAATATCTGCAGGACACGGGTCAGGGGACACGAGCTGACACAGCAGAGCCAGGCAGGGCTCGAGTCGGCCCTAAGAAGGATTAAATCTGATTTGAGTGAGCGCGATCCCAGCAAGGGGACCTGCGTGGAGAATTTATCTTCTGCGCCCGTCAGGATGACAAAACGCGGCTGGTCCCAGCCTGCTGAAAATGACCAAACCCACCCACCTTTTATCGCTCGGAAATCTGCTGAACAACTTCCAAGGCGTTCCCAGAGGGCAGAGCTCCTCCGTGGCCTCCGCGCTGAGGAGTCGCCGTCCCACGGGAGCGACACTTGGCAAGGCTGAGACAGAGCCCTTCCCCTGGCCCTGCCTAAAATCCACCGCTTCCTGCCGGGCTTTTTCCCAGCTATTTATAGAGCAGGGCTGACAAGGTGCCCCTGCGAGGAGCTTTCCCCTGGGAAAGAGCAGCCTCGGTGCCTTGCCAAGGCATTGGGGGATAAACACTGCCCCAGTTCTCCCAGCGACACAGCCCAGCCCTGTCTGGCTGTGTGAGGGGTCCCTGGCGCTGCCCATCCTGTACTGCCCACCCCAGCTCACCTCAGCCTTTGCATCCTTCCAAACTGGCCCCAGGGACTGGTCCCAGTCCAAATCCCGAGGCAGAGGCATGGGCAGGGCAGCTCCCACCAGGTTTTTACCAGGATTTTCAGTGGTGAAATGTTGTTGAATGTGTCCGAGTCTCCAGCACTTCTCAAACCTGGTGAGAATCATCCCCAGGCCGTGGCAGGGACAGAAGTCACCCAGCACGGTGAGGGCAGGCACGTCCCTGCCTGGTTCTCCCCGGGAAGGATCCAGGGTGCTCATTTTTAGGGATGCTGCTCCCTTCCCCTGCTCTCTCCTCCCCACACACCAGCTCCAGCTTCCCCAGCAGCTCCATCTCCCTCCTCTGAAAAAGGCATCCTGGGAGCTGGCCAAAAGTGGGAGCATCCAGGGCCAGGTTGGATCAGATTTGGAGCAACCTGGGGTAGTGGAAGGTGTCCCTGCCCATGACAGGGGTGGAATGGGATGGGCTTTAAAGTCCCTTCCAATCCAAACCATTCCAGGAATAAAAGCACATTTCTCACCATGAGCAGCACCTCCCCTCAACACCTTCAGTGTCCCTGCCCTTCTCCAGGCACAAGGACTGTCTCCGAGGCAGGGATGGCACAGGTGGCTTGTCCCACCCAGCCCAGATCCAAAGGAATTGCTGCCAGGGACACTTAAATCATCCCCACGAAGTCAGTAACAAGTCTGCCAGGATCCCTGGGAGGGATGCAGCCCCCTCAGCTCCAGCCCCAGCTGCATCTGTCAGGGGCTGAATTTGGCCTGGTGGGAGGAGCTCTGGGTGTCTGGATGCAGACTGGGATTAGGAGGGATCCGTGCCGGGGCTGTACCTGGCCACTGCTCCCCAGAGCTGTCAATCCTTTCAGCAGCACTAAAATTCAATTAGTTGAAACAACAACGACAACAACAACCGTGGCTCCAGACAGTTTGTGCCTCACACATTTGATCCCTTTTATTGCTCAGCCCTGCTCCGAACCCGGCCAGCAACATCCGAGCTGACTCCCACCAGTTCCCTGGTTTATTCTACCAGGATTAAGTCAACCCTACAGTCTCCAGCTGTTTTGTGGTCGGGCTTGGATACATCTTTATATTCCAGCTCCATTATTAAGTGGAAAGTGGCCAAATTGACAGAGCTGCTTCAGGGAGGACAAGGCCATTGAGGTCAATGACGGTCCTGCCAGCTGGAGGGACACTGGGGACTCGTGATTTGCTCACAAAGCTCTGGCCTGTTGTCTTAGCCTCACTTGATGTCCCCGAGGGGGCTCCTGTGAAAGGCCTGACTCCAGCAGGAATGTTTGATTTCTTGGCAGAGGGATGTAACAATCTGTCCTGGAGAATTGCAGGAAGATTTTGAGTTCAGCCTGGCTTGTCCGTCACATTCCCTTCATCACCCGATGTGCAGCCGCCCTTCGGCTTTCCCAAACGGAATCTCCCCCGAATGCTGGCAGCTGGACGGGGGCTAAATACGGAGCCAGACCCTTGAGCTGGTGGAAATCACCCTGCTGGGAGCAGGGAATTGATGAGGGCACACGAGGAGCCCAGCTCTACCCTCCTGGGTCACCAGAGGTGTGATGGCACCAGCTGGGCTGGGGGGTGGTGACGTGGTGCCATGGATATGACACGGTACAATGTGATAAGGTGTGAAAGGTGTGATAAGGTGTGAAAGGTGTGATAGTCACCCATCAGCCATGCTGGCGTCCAGGCAGGGATGCTCCAGGAGTGTGACCCCGGTGGCCTGCCTGGAACAGGGTTTTTCCTGAGCCAAATGGGATGAGTCAGGAGGAGAATTCCTTAAATAAACACGGGTTTGTGGTGGTAATAAAGAGCAGCAGAGGGGTCATGCAAAGAAAGCTCCATCCATCAGTTCCTTGGAAGTCTGTGAATTATGGAAGTCCCCTGCACATCAGGGGCTGTGTGAGGCTCGAGCTGTCCCCAGGAACCAGCAGCACCCAGGCTCATTGTCCACACGGGTGAGGGATAACAAGGTCACCTTTTGCTGCTGGCATGTGCTGGAGGGTGGGAGGAGGTTCCCAGCCTGGAATTGCCTGGGAGGCAGCAGCTGGATTCCCCTGAGGAACTGCCTGAAATTGGGAATCCCAGAAGGTTTTAGGCTGGAACACTATCACATTCCAACCCTTTGCCATGGGCAAGGACACATCCCACTCTCCCAGGTTGCTCCAAGCCCCACACAANGAAAGGTGTGATAAGGTGTGAAAGGTGTGATAGTCACCCATCAGCCATGCTGGCGTGTCCAGGCAGGGATGCTCCAGGAGTGTGACCCCGGTGGCCTGCCTGGAACAGGGTTTTTCCTGAGCCAAATGGGATGAGTCAGGAGGAGAATTCCTTAAATAAACACGGGTTTGTGGTGGTAATAAAGAGCAGCAGAGGGGTCATGCAAAGAAAGCTCCATCCATCAGTTCCTTGGAAGTCTGTGAATTATGGAAGTCCCCTGCACATCAGGGGCTGTGTGAGGCTCGAGCTGTCCCCAGGAACCAGCAGCACCCAGGCTCATTGTCCACACGGGTGAGGGATAACAAGGTCACCTTTTGCTGCTGGCATGTGCTGGAGGGTGGGAGGAGGTTCCCAGCCTGGAATTGCCTGGGAGGCAGCAGCTGGATTCCCCTGAGGAACTGCCTGAAATTGGGAATCCCAGAAGGTTTTGGGCTGGAACACTATCACATTCCAACCCTTTGCCATGGGCAAGGACACATCCCACTCTCCCAGGTTGCTCCAAGCCCCACACAACCTGGTCTTGGACGCTTCCAAGGTTCCAGGGACAGCCACAGCTGCTCTGACCAGCCTGTGCCAGGGTCTCACCACCCTCACAGGGCAGAATTCCTTCCCAATATCCCACCTAACTCTGCCCTCTGGCAGTGGGAAGCTATTCACTGTGTCCTGTTACTCGTTGTCACAAGTCTCTCTCCAGCTCTCCTGGAGCCCCTTTGGGCACTGGAAGGAGCTCTGAGGTCTCTCTGGAGACTTCTCCTCCCCCAATGAACGCCCCCAATCCCCTCACACCCCATCTAAGTGCAATTTCTCCTCCCTGTGTGACAAATCCTGGTGTCTCCTGCCCTCTCCCAGTGCAGGGTGAGGGCAGCTCCGATGGCTTTTCCCAGCAGTATCCAGGGCTGGAGCACCTTTACCTCAGGAACTCTGCAAAGCTGCTTCTCCTGCAGTCCAATAATGCCACTTCCATGTGTGACTCACACTGTTCCCCCTGCCTCGGTCTTCCAGTTTTCCTAATTACTGCCAACTCTGTGACTGAGAGCGTGGAATGTTCCAGCACTGGGTGTGTGATTCACCTAAGGGGGAGTGCTCCCAGCCAAAAGGGACCTGGAGCTTTTCTGGCATCAGCCTGTGACCTGGAGAGCAGACAGAAAATCTCACCAAGGTAATTTCTTCCTTTTTTTCCCCCCTTGGATTCCTTTCTTTCCATCAGCCCCTCTGCTCCCTCCCCTCTTTCCTCCTAACAAGGCAGCACCTTTTTATTACTCATCAACATTTTTGCTATAAAACCTCCCTGAAATCCTGACCCTGCCGCAGCTCCTGCCCTGCCAGAGTGGGGTCCCTGGGAGCCACCCCCATCCAGGGCCACTGGCACGGCAGGGGCTTCAGCTGGGACACAGCACCATTCCCTGGAACACACTGAGCTTCCCAGGGACACACCAATCTTTCCTGGGACATGGTCAGATATTCCTGTGTGATTTAGGAACTTTGTTTCCAAAGGGATTCATGGACAGAATTGGAAACTTCTATAAAAGTCGTGTGTGTGTGTCCATCCATCTGTGTGTGTTTTTCCAGCCACAGCTCCCACTGCCAGAGGGAAAGGGGCACCCCAGGGTGGGATCCTGCCCCCGTTTACCCCCTTATTCCTGGCCCAGGCAGTGGTGGCCCTGCTGGGAATGGAGAGGGAAGGAGCTCGTGCAGGGGCAGCCGGAGGGCTCCTGATGTGCAGGGAAATAATCTGGCATCCCATGAATTTCTCTGGCAGCAGGAGCAGCAGCACTGGGGCTGTTATCAGCTGTAACAGGTTAGTGTTAGACACAACAGCCAGAGGGGAGGGAGCAGGGAGAGCAGAATGAAGCCTTGGCAAAGCCGAGGACTGTTTGTCCCACGGGAATGTCCCTCCTCTCCCAAACCATCCCCTCAGGGCAGGATGCTCTGATCTCTTCTCTGTGTTTACACAAGTCCCCAAAGCACACAGAAGGCCCAGAGGGAGGAACAATCAGGACCCCTGGCAGGTGTTACCCTCTCACTCACGGTGTCACCCTCCCACTTCCCACGGCGGTCACAGGTCCCTGTCCTTCACAGAGTGCCTGAGGGTGCAGATGAGGAGGAGGAGGAGGCACCATCCAGCAGAATCCTCACTCTAGAGGTGGCACAGACACCAACCCCACCCCAGAAATCCCTTCAGAGCCCAGTGCTGGCTCTTGCATTCCCAACCCTCTCCTGCCTTTCCCTGGTGATGCTCTCATGGTGCTCCAGCAGCCTTCTCCTCGTCCCTGCTGAAACTCAGGGTGGCCCTGGTAGGACACTGAGGAGCAGGACGGGCCACGCCAGAGGTCACAGAAGGTGGGACACCCTCATGACTTTACAGAGGCCACACAGCCCTGGGTGAATCTTTTCCATCCCAAACCAGGTGTCCTGGGCCAGGTTGTGAGTGAGATCACGGCCCTCAGACCTTCCCTCTCAAAGCAGCCAGGCAGCATCATCCCCTCCCTGTGTCCCGAGGGGCTGAGGTGACAATTGTGCAGCCTGCAGGGCTGAGGTGACAATTCTGCAGTGTTTGGCACAGGGACATGCTCAGCCAAGCACTGAGTGCCGAGGGCAGGGAAGTGTATGCGGTGTGAGCACAGGGGATGCTTTGGACCATGTCCCTGAGCAGCATTTTCCTGAATTCCTCATCCATGAGATCACAGATCAAGGCAGAGCTGGAAGCAGTGGCCAGATCCCTCTTTCACAGCCCTCGAACAAATTCCCTAAAAGCTTCCCCTGTGTGTGCACAGATTAAGTCGTTAATGAATATTTTTGCTAAGCATCAGAAATCTGGCTGGCGCTGGAGCTCGGCTCAGCCAAGACCTTGGAGATTTGGCTGGAAGGATTCGGCAGCAAGCAGCAATGGAGCCAGGAGCCTCCAGATACTGCATCATCCTGCCACTGCTCTGGGGTCACTGGGTGGCTGTCCAAGAGTGCCAGGGAGGGGTCACAGCCAGGGCTGGGTCCTCCAGGGAATAGGGGAGAACCTGCAGGGATACTCAGCCCAAGGACAGACAGCAGAAAGGCTCCCACACGGAGAAAGGAAGGAACCAGGTCACTGCACACCGGGCAGGAGGTCTCACGGCTGGGCTATGATGCGCAGCTGGGACACATCTGTGTGCTCCAGGTCCGCCTGTGCCGCACGGTGTGGCTACACCCCCATGCCAGAGCCACCGGGGTGACCCTGCCCCGCCTCGGACCGGCCCTCGCTCCTCCCCTCCTGCTGCTCTGTCCCTTGTCCCGTGTCCTGAGCAGCCGCTTCAGCAGCTCTGAGGGTTGGCACGGACCGGCTGGAATGCCAGGATGGCACAGACTGGAATGCCAAAATGCCACAGACTGGAATGTCAGGATGCTACAGTCCAGGCTCTGAGAATGGCAGGCACAGTTTGGGCTGTCTGGAAAAAAAGGGGCCTGCAAAGAAGGAAAAAAAAGTGAATAAAAGAACCTTGGTAGGACAGGGAGTTGCTCCAGATCACATTTTCCAGGCACGATCTCAGGCAGCTTCACGGATGTTAATTAAGACTTCTGCCCTTCCCGGGGGATGCACTGAGGTACTACAAATAATGGTATTACCAGGAGCATCGGTACAGATAAATTAATTAGGGACAGTATTTGAGAGAAGGAAAGCTGTTGGGATACGGAGCAGGAGGCAGTGGATGAACCTGCTCACCCACACCACGGCACGCTTCAGCCAGGCCACTGTAAACTTCTGTGGACTTATCCTGACTTATCCTGCCTCAGAACCAAAGCCTGCCTTACCCAAAGCCAAGCAGCGGCTCCGTGGAAAAGCTGGAAGTAAAACCCTGCTTCTGTAGCTGCAGGGAGGGGAGGGTACCACAATGCCACAGCCCTGGGCACAAGGGTACAGACCCTACCGACCCCCCTGAGCCTGATGGATCCCTGCTGGGTCTGGGCAAAGGAGCAGCAGCTCTGCTGGAGGTTCCAGGCTGGTGTTTTATGAACTGAGTGGTTTCACTCTCTGCAGGGGGAAGATGTGGCCACACTGACCATGAACGGTCCGGCAATGGTCGCATTCACGGCTATTTTGGGAGAGAACTGTGTCCAAAAAGAGCCACCAAGGACAGTGGGGAGAAAAGCACAGCCCTGAGCTGTGCTGCAGTTGAAGGTCGGATACGATCTGCTCTGATTTCCTGCGATTCTCTCCGTGTGGATCCCGGGCCAACAGCAGCGGCCGGAGCATTGAACAATGGCCGGAGCGCCCGTCCCAGCAGCCCCGAGCCCTATCAGATCCTGCAGGGACACCGGGGCCTGGCCGGGCTCCTGCTGCTCCCAGATAGGGCCCTGCATTGTCTGAGGAGTTTATTTCCATCCACTTTTGGCAGCCGAGGGCTTTGGGACGTTGGGTGAGGCAGCTCCTGTTTTGTTGCACTTCCATGTCCCTTCCTGCTCTTCCTTCTAAACAAAGCTGTTATCAGTGCCCTGATCTCTCTGGGGGACAGGGCGAGGGATGCTGTGGGACTCTGCCTGCAGAGCCCTTCCCAGTCCCCTCAACCCTCCATCCATCACCTGATGAGGCCTCTGTTCGTCACCTGGGAGTCATGACAGGACCTCTCTGTCCATCACCTAGGCACAGTGACAGAAACCTTTCCTCCATCACCTGGACACAGTGACAGGAACCTTCCCTCCATCACCTGGACACAGTGATGGGACCCCTCCATTCATCCTCAGGGCACTGTGACAGGTGGAGGCCATTTGGCTGAATCCTTGGAGCACTTTCTGCCTTCTCCAGAAAGATCAAAAAGAACAAAACGATTCCAGCACAACAAAGTCCTGGCTACGACTGGACAGACAACAGACCCATGGTCTGCACAGAGGCGGGGAAGGAGGAAAGGAATATGGGTCTCCAGCCACCAGAGCAAGGCTGGAATGCTCTGGCTGGGGGCACCTGGAGGACACTGAGCAGAGGAAAATTTAATGGGAGCCCTGGGTCACCTCTCCAGCAGGTCGGCTCCTCCAGGCAGGAGCAGCATCGCTGGAGGGATGTGAGAACAGCCTTGGACAGAGCCCAAGGACAGAGCCTTTCCAGACCCCTGATCCAGCATCAGAGCATGAGCTAAATACCACTCAGAGCAGGGACGCTTTCAGGAATGTGCTCCTGCACAGGGAATTGGTGCCGGCAGCTCCCGGGAGCGAGGTGCTCGTTATCCAGAGCAGGCACCCGGACCCGGCCGGAGAGCACAGACCATCCCACTTTTCCATCCAACCCCCTCAGATGCTCTGGCTCATCTGGAGCTGCTGTTTTGTTCATCACTCCCATTCCAGCGCCTTCCCAGAGCTCAGCCCGCACTAATTACAGCTGGAGAGGCAGGGATGGGAGCGCGGAGCGGCCGCCTGGATGCTGGGAGTCAGGGAATGCTCCCTGCCAAGGCTCCACATGTGCTTTTGTACTCACTCATTGTTTGGCTGAGCTGGTTTTTCCCAAGGAGTTCAGCAGATGGATGGGAGCGCTCCCTGGATGTGGCCACGATCACACAGAGCCCTAAAATTCCACTTGGGATGGGAGCTCCTGGGAGAAGCAGAGGCGGGAGGGTCTTGCTGCACCAGCGAGGAATGGGGAGGGAACTGGGATGCAAAGCAACCAAGTGGGAGACTTGTGGCCTCTGCCTGCTGCAAGCCACAAATCCTTTGGAAAACCAAAGGTATGTTCTGGTTGGAATAAATCCTGATGCCTCTGGAGAGAAGCTGCAGCGGGTCCTGGGAATTCACTTTGCACAGGAGTCTCTTGTGCTCCCAGGTAACATCATCAGTGAGGCACGGGATGGGCTTCAGCACCTCCAGACCCTCTGGATGTGGCTCCTCACAGCCTCAGTGTCCCTTCCTGGTGCCCTCCTCCTTCAGGAGCAACCCTGGATTCCCTGAGCTGCTGGAATGCCAATCTCCCCCAGGAGCAGAGCTGCCCGAGTCACCTTGGCAGCCCCTGTGCCTCAGCCCAAGCTCACAGGGTAGCTTGGCCTCCCCTCTGGAGTCCCCACACGGTTCTGGGAGGGATCCCAGTGTCCCCTCCTCCTGGGAGGTGACATTCCAGGTCATCTCCGTGCTAGTGGAGGAGGGGAAGGGATTGGGTCACCAGGTCTCCTCGACACAGGTGGAGAGAGGGAGAAGAGGCCCATGACACCCAAAAAATGTCACCCCAAGGGTGTTTTTGATGCCTCCTCTGCAAAAGCCTTTGCAGGGCAGTGCCCACCTCTCCCATGATCCTGTGGTGCTCCAAGGGCCCAGGAAGAGGGAACTGGAACTGCAGGAGATGGAGAAATTGGGGCTGAGAGCAGCTGGAGCAGAACAGCCACCTCAGAGAGGAGCAGTGTCTGCTTTAATGCAGGAAATTCCTGCCTCACAAACCTCTTCTCGGTTCAGGTGGGCACCAGGGATGGTTCTGGAGGTTCATGGGAAGTAGCTGGATACAGGCAGCTCTCCCACATTATGTTTGTGAGAGCTCTGGAAAACATTTTAACAGGCTGGAATGAAAAGCCCCCATTTTCCTCCGAATGGGGGAGTCCTGGGGATATCAACACTCTGTTATCACTGAGGTGGCTCCAAAAGTAGGGGCACCTCATCACGAACAGGTCCTCAGGGAGAGGACAGTCCACTTTCCCACATTCCACATCAGTGGAGCCAGCTCCCATCATCCCACATGGATTAAACAGGCAGAGAGGGAAGCCGAGGAGCAGATACGGCATCGAGCTCGGGGAGGGGCAGGTGCTCAGCTACAAGTGGGTGTGTGAAATAATCTCCCACTGTCCCTGGTTTTCTGCCGATCCCATTCCTGGTTTCTCTGGGAAAAGGCTTCAGCCCACCCAGAGTGCAGAGGCAGCACAAGGGCAGCTGGAGGGATCCCATCCAAGCTGGAGGATTTGCTGACAGTGGGTAGGAACCAAGCCTCTGTTTTTTTCCAAGCTGCTTGGAAAAATCTCGCTCTGCCTCAGGCCTGACTCTGCAGCTCAACTCAGCCCAGCTGATCCAGGCTGGGAGCTTTTGCTTTGCTCTCCTTTGGGAGGGCAGGTCCAAGAGCCAATTCTTTTTCCCACCTCAGACAGGGATATCAGCCTTTGCTCTGCTCCAGGTAGAGCCAGGAATCCCAGAAGTCCCAGGGGAAGAAAGACCTTTCAAAGCTATCCAGACTAATCTTCAAAGATTTGTACAATAGCTGCCCGAGCTCTCCCAAAAAATCTCGGTGCCAAGCTGCATGACCCAAAAAAAACACCTCTGTAAATGATCCCAACTGTCCCAGGACATCTCAGTTCCAATTCCAACCACTTCCCACTTCTGCCAGGAGCTGCTCAGCTGCTCTCTGCACAGATTATCCTACATGAACTCAGTCTCCAAACTCCAAACTTCACCACACGGCACTGCTGGAAATTCATAGGATCATTCGGGTTGCTTAGCTCTGTAGTCTAAAAGAAAAGAGTATGAATATTCCTTCGGAAAGGCTGGATGCAGTGGGAGAACCCCATGGGGCATCAAATGAAGGGCCCTGGGCTGAACCTGTGAGGTTGGATCTCACTCGTGCCCTCGGGAGCTTCCCTGGAGGGCACAACTCACCTGCGACACATCCCGGTTATCCAGGAAAAGCCATGGACAGGCTGGAATGAAAGCAGTTTTAGAAAAGTGCCTTGGAAAAGCGTAGGGGAAGGCAGAATGTTTGGGAAGGGGCCGAATGAGCCAGCACTGCTGGTGCCCCAGGGGGGATGGAAGAACGGGACCTGGTGAGCGGCTCCAGCTGCAATTCCTCCCTGTGAATGAAAAAACCAGGAGAAGGCAAATGCCCAGGAATGCGGGATGCAGCCCCAGAGCTGTTTGCAAACAGGATGCTTTTAAAGCCTCGCAGGAGGCTGTGCTGGGGCTTTAATCCCCGGCAGTTCATTTGTACCTCCTAACGTTTTACTGCTGCCCCATTACCTCAGGGTCGGAGCGGGGCTGGAGCGGCGCTGGGAGAAACTCAGGAAGTTGGGAATTTCGGGGAGACGGAGTGGAAGGGTTCTGTAGATCCTTTCTGTCACCAGCGTAGCTTTGGGGAGAACACTCAGAGGCTTGAATGCTTCTCCAAACTCGTGCAACCCCTCAGGCCAAGAAAATTGGGTGATGTGGAGCAGAAGCTCTTTGGAGACCTCATCTCATTCCTGCTTTCAGGAAGGCAAAAAATCCCAACAGATGAGCTGTAAATGGCCAAAAAAAAAAAAAGAGAGAGGTTAAATAGACTTTCCTCGGCTGCCCAAACGTTTGGGGTTTGCAGCTGAGTGTCCCGGGGGGCTTGGAGAGGTTCACCTTCCCCACGTCCAGATTCCCAGCCCCTGCTCCAGGGATCCTGCGCAGGAACGAAGCCGCAGCCACACTCAGCCAAACCTCTGGCACAGTCAAGGAGTAATGAGCGGTTTAAATGTCATTACGAAAGAAATTCCTCTGGGAAGTGTGTCGGGACTGTCACATGAGTCCCACTCATGGCTCATTGACCTCGTTGGGGTGAAGGACATCCCTGCTGAGGGCACAGAGCACTCGGAGGAGGAGAGAAACTCCCTTGGAAATGCAAATTTTTGTCTTTTGTTGGAGTAATTGGTACGATCAGAGCGGGTGGAGTGTGAAGAGCAGCCGGGCAGGAGGATCAGCAATAGTTATTCCAAACAAAACCTTTGGGAAGGCTCATGTCCCAGAGGGGACAAGCCCTCATCCCAGCGGAGGACACAGGCAGGGTATCCTTCCAAAACTAGATCAAATTCAAATCAGCGGGAATTTCCAGAATATTTATTAATTTCCCTAAATGCATCAGACTCTGCTTATCCCCATTCCTGCACCTCCTGGGTGAGGATCAGCGCTGAGGTGCCATCCTGGAGAAAGGGCAACCAGGCTGCTGGGAAAGTGGGAATGGGCTTTGGGTACAGAAATAAAGTTTTTAAAAAAAGAGGGAAGAGAGTGTGAGAAGAATATATGGAAAAATTCAGAGAGAAGAGTGAACGAAAAAGGGATGGGATAAAGTTGGGAATGGAAGGAAGGACAGAGAGGAGGAAAGAACCAGAGGTAGAAGTGAGGAGACGATGAGCGCCAGGCTGAGCCTCTCGCAGGGAGCAGCTCCCCCCAGCCCAGCAGCCCTGCTCAGCCATTCCTTCCCCCTTGCCGAGAAGCTGGAATGCCTTTTTCCACCAGCACCATTTTGTTCTGCCCTGGTTTTCCCTCGCCTGCTTTGTTCTTTCCCCTTCCAAGCTCTCGCTGAGGGGAAGTGTTAATTCCTTCCAGGTGCTCGTGTCTCGCCATCCTGCCGTTCCCTGCTCTCCCGCTTCGTGTTCTCCAGGCAGGCTCTGCTCCTCCTCCCCCGGGGCAGCACCCTGGGAGCCCCGAAACCAGGCAGCTCTTCCCAGTCCTGAAAAAATCAGACCTGAGGCTGCAGCCTCGCTTTGCTGCCGTTCCTTTGCCATGGACAGTCTGCATTCAGAACTGAGGGGGCACTGGCCACCGGTGGTGACACAAAGATTCCCTCCCCACCATCCCAAAGTGCTCAGAAAATCCCTGTGGGGTAAGGGACAGGATGGGGAAGGCCACCTGACCCTCCAGGGCCTCCTGCCCTGAGCCTGTTGGGAAGGGAAGCCCAATAAAAGAGCACTTAACCAGCTCAGAGCAGGCAGGAGCTGCCAGCACCTTGGAGCTGAATGTGTTTGCAATTCCTCGGCCTCCTGCCTCGCTCCTACGAAGTGCCAGGATCCAAAGGTGAAATCCCTGCAGCTGCTCCCGCCGTGGCTCCGTGCAGACATTCCTGGTTCTCGGCACATAAAACAGCTCCATGTTCCAGGGCAGCAGTGACACGGCAGGGACACTTTACGATGTGTGAGCCTGACTCCGGGTCTGGGATGGGGAGAGGGAGCAGAGCCTCTTTCCAAAGCAGGTGAGGCCTTGGCTTTATTCCTTTCTCCAACAGGCACCATCAAAGGAGGAGAGGATGACTCCCAGCTCCTCCTACAATGCCAGATGGAAATTCATGTGGGGTCAGGTGCGGTGCAGGACAGCAAAGCCCAGGTGAATTTGGCTGCCAGGACCTTCTCATCCCATCCCATCCAAATCCCATCCCATGGACACCCCCAAAGCACCACTCATTCCAGCCTGAGCCACACACTCCCCTTCTGAGGGCCCATTCCCAGCAAAAAGGGGATCACAGGAAGCCTGGAGAGGGAAGATGTGACTGCTCCATGGCAGCACTGCCCAGCCAGGACCAGCTCCAGGCTGGAAAAGCCACCAGCTCCAGTGGAGGAGCCAGCAGGAACTTTCCCTCCCTGGAATGTGAGCAGATCCATCTCCCACACACCAGAACTCCCGGGAACGTCATGGTTTTCCATGCTTTGGGAGTTTCATTGGGTTTTGAAAGCCTGACCTCACTTAGAGAACACGTGTGAAAGTCCAGCCACAGCTGCTCATATCAGCATCCAGGAATTCCACAGCTGGTGCCTCCCAGGCTGGCTCTGGCACAGCCTCTCCCCCTGCCCCAGGCTCCTGGCAGCCCCCACGGGCCCTGGCTGAGCATGGCCAGTGCCATTTATTAATGCATTAATTAATTTATAGCAGTAGCCCCTGCAGGGAGGTCCCCAGACATCTGGGTGCTCCCAGCCAGGTCAGCCCACTCAGCTCCTGCTGATCCAGGACATGGAGCTTCCAGGGCCTTTTCCCTCTGGAAACACTTTCCCATCCCTCTTGCACTGATGGCAGAGACAGGTTTGAATCCCCAGGCAGGGAACAAGGTGGTGAAGAGAGAGAGAGACAGGGAAGCTGCCCCTGGTTCAGAGGGTAAGGCATGAACAGGTCTGGTGGTAAATATTGGGATATAGAGGAATATAAATCCTATATATAGGAATATATCTATAAAAATATCCCAAAGTGAGGACCTTTCTCCCCCTGCTCTTCTTGCCCAGAGTTATTTCATCAGCTGCTGCATCCCATTTTGCAGGGCATCCAAAGGAATGGGGAAGATGAGAGCCAGGAGGAGGAGAAAGCCCCAGGACAATCCTGAGGAAATCAGGTTCCTGGAAGCAGCGAGCCAGGATTCCTCCCCAAGCTTGTTTTCCATTTCCTCCCCCTCCTCTGAAATTATCATGGAGAATTTTTTCTCCCCCTCTTCAGTGCCCAATCTCTAATTGGGAACGCAGCTCTGGAGCCCATGGAGGTGTTATTTTCGGCACAGGGAATGGAGATATCTCCCAGCAGCTGTCAATCCCGCTGACCTGAGCTTCTGTGCAGCCAGCTTTTTTTTTTCCCTCTCTTTCCTTTCCGATGTTTTTTCCCACTCCTTTTCTTTCCTGCAGCCAAGTTACTGTTTCACTGCTCTCCGCTGGGACTCTGACAAGCGCCGAGCTCCTCGCAGATGACACAGAATAATTGAGATGTCCTTCTGCTGACCTTCAGTGCCTGCCAGCGCTCGCGTCCCTGCTGGGGACGAGGTGACAGCCAAGTGGCATCGTGTGCTCCATGTCCCTGCTAAGGAGGGACACCCCTGTCCTGGGGGGAAGGGAAAAAGGGTGAAAATACCCCCCAGGAATGCAGCAGGAGGGCAGGGAATGCAACCCCACCAGGAAGGGCAGCATCAGGGGCAGCCCCAGTGCCAGGCACAAGTGTGACCACACGTGTGTCCCCATCCACCTTTCACAAATGTGTGTCCACATCCACCTGTCACGTGTGTCCCTATCCACCTGTCACATGTGTGTCCACATCCACCTGTCCCATGTGTGTCCCCATCCACCTATCACATGTATATCCACATGTACCTGTCCCATGTGTGTCCCCATCCACCTATCACATGTATATCCACATGTACCTGTCCCATGTGTGTCCCCATCCACCTATCACATGTATATCCACATGTACCTGTCCCATGTGTGTCCCCATCCACCTATCACATGTATATCCACATGTACCTGTCCCATGTGTGTCCCCATCCCCTGGGATGTCAGCCCCGCACAAACACAGCCAGGGGATGCCCCCAGGCCCAGGGGAAGCAGCACAAAGACCCCGTTGGTGCCGGTGCTGGGGGGATGGAGGCAGAGGAGCAGGGTTCATACAACCATGGAGCCTCAGAATCTCCAGAGCTGGAAGAGACCCGCCAGGATCATCGATCCAACTCCTGCACAGACACCCCAACAACTCCACCCTGGGCCTGAGAGCATCTTCCAAAGCCTCCTAGGGCTGTGCGCATTCCCTGGGGTGCCTGGGCAGTGTCCCATACCCTTTGGGGGAGGAACCTTCCCTGATGTCCCCTCAAATCTCCCTGACACAGCTGCAGCCATTGCTTGGGTCCCATCCCTGCTCACAGGGAGCAGAGATTCTGCCCCTTTGCTTAAGGGATGCTCCATGGATGTTCCAGGGGGAAGAGGGAGGATTCCTAGAGAGTGGGAGGCAGACTCTGGTCCCAGATTGTGCCTTGCCTGGATTTCCAAGGCTGGAGACTGCTGGGATGGGAACATGCAGCCCCTGTGCCACACTGGGAACATCCTGGTGCCTTGTTCCCAGGGCAGGCCCCATTCCTGGTGTTAAAAGCTCCCTCAAACCAGGGATGGAGGAATCCTTTCTTCCACATCCAGTGTATTTGGATGGGAATCTTCCAGAAACTCGGCATCAGATATTTCCTTCGGTTCCATGGGAGCTGCAGAAGATGACTCCAAGTGCAGGCACAACCCTGGCCATTCCCAGCCCAGGAGCTTTTTCAGAGGAAGGAAAAGGAGATAGAGGCTGGTTTAGATTATAGGAGCATTGAAAGGAGCCAATGCTGTAAGAAAAAATCCCAAAAATCCCCCCACAATCACTCCAAAATCACCCCAAAATCGACCTTGGTGGTTGTTGTTATCACTGCACTCAGAGATAAGCCAGGAATGGGGACAGGGTTTCCAAAGAAATGCAATGAAAGCCAGAGTCACTCCTGGAGAAGTTAGAGGTGGGAATAAACTCAGTGGGGAAGGGCAGGAGGGAGGGAGACAAGGCTGGACTGGGAGCGGGGAACATCTCCACCACAGGGGTGGGCTCCCCACCATGGGCTTTATCCTGGGATCCTGCAGCCAAGAGGGGAAAAGGGAGGAAGGAATCGTGTCCATGAGCCCGAGCTCCACATCCAGCACTGAGGAGAGCTTGGGTTGCCTCTTTAAATCTCTGTTCAAGCCCTGGCAGATTTCTCAGTGTCCCTTCAAAACAAAAACAAACTAACTGCAGAAAATTCTACGATGAAAGGTTTTGACTTTTCTGGGGATTTTTTTCCCTTTAATTTTTTTTCCAGTCTCCCCTATTCATCCGATTTGGCCCTCAGTCCCTGCTAGTTGTGCTTGTCCCCACAGCAATTTGTGGGAAATGACCCATTGTCCCCCCTTGCTCCCCAGCCTGGCCATGCCAACTTCCATTGTGCTGACAATTGATTCCAGGTGGCTTTTCCTCCTTTTTATTTTTTTCCCCTCAGCATATGAAAATGACTGTACAAAATAAATCTTGGTGACTGGGATGGAGAAAACACCTCTCAGAGCTGTGCTGGCCAGCAGAGCCAAGAGCATTCCCAGGAGTGCTGAGGAGCAGGACAGATTGATGGGAACCTTCCGAAATCCATTAGCTCCAAAACAAACTCTGGGAGATTGACAAGTCCTGCTCGGGACTGGGAGAGTCAGATGCTGGGAGCTGGAACTGGAGCACAATGGAAAGAAAATTCCAGAAATCTCCCCCTGCCTAATCCTGGGGAACAGGCGCAGGAATCCCCAGCAGGGACACCCCGAGCTGGGAACAGTCACAAGTCATTTTTAAAGCAGTGTCACTCCATAACTCTCTGATCCTAAATGCAGGTGCTGGACCTGTGCTGATCCCAAAAACCTGAGGGACAAGGAACACTTTGACCCAGCAATTCCTGGCTCGGGCTCTGCACGAGCGACTTTTAATTCCATTTGTGCTCTGGGGCTGGCCCTGAGATATTCCAAGGAATATCTGTAATGGTTTAAAGGCATTACAAGGTGCTGGAAGTTAAAATGGGAAATGTCTTAATTTTGGCTGGGGACCTTAAAAATACAAGGAAGGGCTTATGTGGGACTCAAATGTGGAATGGGAAATCTGCTGCCTAAAAAGCAGCCAAAAATGGGCTCAGCAGAGGTGGAATGGAACAGCTTTTACTAGGAAAAGATCCTTTCTTTGTCATTCCAGAGGGAAATGTCAATGCCACCATGGAAATATACACAGGAATTTATAGCAAGGAATTATTTGGCAAATTGTATCAATCGATGGTCAATGGTTGGGATAATGGCTGCAAAATGCCACTGGAAAAAGGGATGGGAGAGGCACCTGAGTGATGGGAAATGCTGAGAGCCAACCTGTTCTCCTGAAATAACGAGGAGACCGATGGGTGTCAGGAAAGGCAGATTTTATCCATGGAAAGGGCGGTCAGGCTCTGGAATGGGGCTGCCTGGGGACATTTGAGTCCCCATCCCTGGAGGTGTCCAAGGAACGCCTGGAGGTGGCACTCAGTGCTGGTGACAAGGTGGGGATCAGGCACAGGCTGGGCTGAATGACCTTGGAGGACTTTTCCAACCTCAGTGATTTTGGAATTCTGGGATTTCTCTTCCCTGAGCATCCCGAGAGTCCTTCTGCATGGTTTCTCCTCCTGCCCCGCCTCCTGCAGAAAGAGAGAACACATCCATAGGGACAGGGGAGTTCATGGGGAGCTCTGATCCCTCTTGTAATGTTCCCAACCCAGTCTGGCCGTGCAGCAAGGAATGGTGATTACTCTGAGCTGACATTTATCTGGAATTTTCTGGCTCATGAGCAGTAAATCAGCCATTGCCAGGAGCATGACCCATCCTGGGAGGAGAGCTGGGAATCTCCTGGGGACTGAAGGAGGAAGAGAAGAACATGGTCAAATTCCATCCCTTTTTTTGGAGGGTCACAGCACCAGCTGGGACCTGGAGTCACCCCAACACGACTCCAACAGCCCCTCCAGGCTCCCTGGGTCACAGGAGGTGGGAGCAGGAATTCCTCCCCATGCTGAGTCTTTATCAGCACTTAATTAAAACCTGACAAGAAGATTA
Organism: Thryothorus ludovicianus; assembly: GCA_013397245.1. Lineage (NCBI taxonomy): Eukaryota > Metazoa > Chordata > Aves > Passeriformes > Certhiidae > Thryothorus > Thryothorus ludovicianus. The sequence goes on from VZTB01010981.1 coordinate 479,651, forward strand.
ACACACAGAGGGCAGTTTTAATTAACTTAAAATCGAGTTCCATTTCCCGATTGGTCACAGGGCACAGCCACCTGCAGGTCTCACTTCAAAACCAAAGTGAAATGGGGAGGTGGGAAGGGGAGAGGGAAGATCCAAACCTCTCCAGGACCTCCTGCTTCTCTGCCCTGCCCATGCTCATCCTTCTGTCCCCTGCATTCCTATACAGATACTCAAGTGCCAATGGCCACTGCTCCATCTGGGCCCACTGGAGCAACTTAAAGATGATTTCTTTCCAAACTGCATTGATTTGTTTGAATTTAATTTATTGAAACTCTGTTCCTGAGGGATGACAAAGCCAAAATCAGCTCTGCCCTTTTTTCCATGGGAAAAGGCTGGGACCATGTCCAGGAGTAGGATCCTGGATAGCTGGGGCTTAATGCTGGAAGCAGGTGTTGTCTGTCCACCTATCTATCTGTCCATCCATTCATCTCATTCTGCTGCTCAGAGATGGAGAAAGGGAAGGCATCTATCAAAACCATCCTTGTCCCAGTTCCTCATGCCTGAGGAATCCCTCATTCCAGAGCAAACAGCTGGACCAGGATGCTTCTCACTAGAAGCATGTGGAAAGGGGTGAGTCCAGCTCCAACATGAAACAGGTGAAGGGAAGGCAGGGAGAGAAAAGGCATGGAAATTGTGAATACTGCCCTTCCCTCCTTGCTTCCACTGCTTTCACTTGTCTACTATGGAATGATGGGCCCCAAATTTGGGAGATGCCTGGACCATCCACTCTCAGAGCTGCACCTTCAGCAGCCTCATCTCTGGATGATGACAGGTAGGGAACAGCTAAAAACACTTCAGAGTGTCCTTTAGCTCCAGGTTTCTGCTGCATGGGGCAGCTTGGGAAGCTCTGGATCACTGGGAATCCCAGCACACTCAGTGCAGGGGCACAGGGACACCTGGGACTGGCCCACAGGAACTGCCCAGAGCACCACCCTGAACTTCCAACCCTCCCGTCAGGAACAGCCTCCACGCACCAACCCAGGGTTATTGTGAACTTTCTCCTCTCATTGTTTGTGCCGTGTCCCCTCGTGCCTCTTCCCACTGATTTCCTGACAACCTTGGGAGGAACAATGCAGCCACCGAGTATTTTTTCCTCTGGAGTTTTACAGTTGAGGAGGGACAAGGAATGAAGGTGCCCTGCTCCAGCTCCAGCTGCAGCTCCCAGCACAGCTCTGAGCACTCACAGAGCTGCCAGGTTCATCCACAGTGTACTGCTGATTCCAATGGGAAGAGCAAGGCTTGTTTTGATTTCATCCTTTCTTTGGAGAATATTCCTTATGAGGTGAGGACAAGGTAGCTCAGCTCCAGTGGTGATTCCTTCTGGAGGCTGACCTGGGACAGAGCAAGAGGATAAAGCAGGGATTTATTAAAAGGCCTCAATGGGTACACCTGAGCTACACAGGAGTCCAGCTGGACTACACCCAAGATGAACCCAAAATGGTCACAAAATGCATGACTGATCATGAATTCTCACACTTTTATAAGTTCTGGTCCCTTAGCAAATTAGAATCAATTGTCCAACCATAGCTTCAGGTTATGAAGCTCCATTCTCTTTATTTTTCCTTCTCACTTCCCCGTTGGTTTTTTTTT
>VZTB01010981.1:481284-503082 GCA_013397245.1 Thryothorus ludovicianus
GTTGGTTTTTTTTTTTTGAGGCCTGAAAGTTGTCCTTGATCCCCAGCTAGAGAAGGAATTGTTCTGTCTCCCTACTCTGTGCAGAGGGCTTAGTAGCACTTAATATGAAATTTAAAACGACCTATCAAAACAGCACATATAAAAAAAACATATAAAACAGCACATAACATATCAAAACATATCAAAACAGCACATATAAAACATATAAAAGCTAAAACTTGAGGCATCAGTGGGATAAACTCATCCATGCTGCAGAGATCTCCAGCAGCAGGCTCTGCTGGACAACCCCTTTGTCTCCCTGTACCTTTATTTTTTGGCTGCCTTTATATTTTGTGATGCTCTGAATTCAGCTGGATGTGATTTANCAGTACAGTAAGTAAGTAAGTAAGTAAGTAGTACTTAATATAAAATTTAAAACTACCTATCTAAACAGCACAGAATCTAAAAAAACTTGAGGCATCAGTGGGATAAACTCATCCACGCTGCAGAGATCTCTAGCAGCAGGCTCTGCTGGACAACCCCTTTGTCTCCTTGTACCTTTATTTTTTGGCTGCCTTTATATTTTGTGATGCTCTGAATTCAGCTGGATGTGATTTAATAACCTGCTGTAGTCCAATTTTCCAGGGAGAGGTTTGGTTGGGGAAGGAAGAGGAAATGTCCTCCCAGCACCCTTACAGATGAGGAGAGTTGGACACCAGGAGCTGGTTTGGATGAGCCTTGTGTGTCCCTTCCAGCTCAGGATATTCTGTGATAAAAAAGATGGGCCTGGAAGGAGGAGCAGGGGGAGGGAAGGAGGTCTTCATGAGGCAGCTGATTCCTCCACCCCCTCCATGAGGCAGCTTCTCTATCCCCTCCAGAGCAGTGGCACCGACCCCAAAACTCCCTTCCCAGCTGTTTTCCTTCCTGGAAGGCAGCAAGGGGAAGTCAGGCAGCACCAGCCATCCTCCCCTTGACCTCCCTGCTGAAATTCCCAACAGAGGAGGAAAATTCCCCATCCAATGCTGTGTTTTAGGGCATAACCAGCCCCTTTTCCCTCCTCCTCCACTTGAGCACTCACTGGCACAAGGCTGTGACTGACACCAGCCCCTGTCACCTCTACCCTATGCCCTAAATCCTTTCATCATCCTTGGGAACCTCCCATCCCCAGCACATTGCCACAAGGAGCGGAAGGACGGAGGCCATGGGAGATGGACAAGTATTTAAAATGTTTAATGGACAGAAACAGCCCATCCCGAGCAGAGGTCCCAACCTCTCGGAATATTTCAGAGGGAAAAGAGAGCCAGCCCCTCCTCCCCCACCTTGTTCCAATCTGGTGTAGGGTTTAAAGGAGGCTCCCCATAGCGAGGAGCTTCAAAGCCTCTGCAGCCCCTCCCTCCGAGTGTCCTCCTGCTTCAGTTCCACCCTCTGCATTTCAGGGCCTTTCATCCTTCCTCTTCTTCGTCCTCATCATTAGGAGGTCCCTTCCCCCCTCCCGCCCACTCCCACCCTTGCTGGAGACTGCCTTTGGTCAGGAGCCCAATGGGAACCAGCTGTCAGGCGGAGCTGGGATATCCTGGAGAAAACAGCTTGGAAATGCCTCCCCCCTGCTTCCCCCTCCATGGCAAAGACAAAACTCCTGCTGCAGAACGGCCCTGCAGATGGAAAAGGCATCCTGCAGGCCACCCTGCCCCTGACCCGCGAGAGTCCCCCGCTGGCGGGGCACCAGGAGCTCCTCACTCCCTTTGGAATCTCCAGCCCATCCTGTTTGTCCTCCTGCTGCCAGCGGGACCCTCCTGACCCCGCAGCAGGAGCGCAGGGCCCTTGTGCCGGAGCATTCCGTGTTAATCCTCCTTTCTGGACTCCTTGCACCTCGCTCCAGCATTGTTCCTCTGAGATGTTCCTGCCCTTGCCGGCCTGGGGGTGGTTGTTGTTTAAACAGCAGCAGCCACACAAGCTGCTGCCTGTCCTGCCTTTCCAGGGTGGTCTGTAATTGCTTCCTGTCCTCTCCAGCAACTGCCTTCATTTGTTTGAGTCTCTGCCTAATCTCAGGACTGGGGGAGTTGGGAATGAGAGAACCTTGGTCCAGGCTCAGGGGTGTTTTCCTGAGCTGGGATGAGCTGAGCCAGTTTTGGAGCTCCTGGTAAAGTCACAATCCCACAGCCAGGAGAAAATGAACTTAAAATAACCCAGGCAAGCCAAAACCTGGCATCAGCAAAGCTAGAGCCCTGGTTTAGGGCTGTGGTGAGACCACACGTTCTGTGGTCCTTGGATATGGTGGCTGGAGCCCAGGTGTGTCCTGGTAGGAGCAGGAGTGGAAAAAGCAATGGGAGAATGGGGGGAGAGATGAAATGTTATTCCTCAGACCTCAGAGCTCCGCTGTTCTTGGTTGTGTTACGGCCTGGGCTGTGCTTGGCGTGGATTTTATCCAAGGCGGTTCACACACATCCCGCTGCTTTCCCAGCGTGCTGATTCCCTGTCTCTGCACTGGCCTCTGAGCTCCCATTATCCTGGAGCAGGAAAAGGGATGCTGGGGGCCAGCCCTGAGCAAAGCCGAGCTGTTCAACAGGCTCCAGACCAAACGCTCCAACTTTGTGTTTTCACTCTCGCTCCAAAAAGGCAAACTTTGGCTTTTTGTTGAAGAGGGATGTGCTCTGAGTAATGGCCACAGTTTCCTCATGGATAATCTAAAGCTTTTAAAGGAAAATGCTCCAGAGGGTGTTTCCAGAAATAAGAAACATCTTCCAGCATTAACCTGTATGGTTTGTCTGGAGAAGGGGCCTGGATGGGCTTTTTCCTGGGGTCTGGTTTGAGGCGAGAGGACAGGGATGAATGGAACAAGATGCAGGAATAACCTGTCTTGCAACCCACATCCAAACCTGGCATGTCCCAGGCTGTGCCACCGCCCCCTCTGCTCCAGCTGTGCCAGCTGGATCTCAGTGTCACTTGGCACCAATCTGTGACAAGTGTCCTTGTTGTCCAAAGAGTCACCACTCTGTGCTGGGGGATCCCCAGGACAGACAGCCTGGAGTTAAAGCAGCCATGAAACCAAAAACAGAACAGGCCCATTCCCACCCTGAACTCCTGTAAATACTTCCCTGAATGGCTTTTCAAGCTGTTCCTGGTGCAGGAGTTTCTCACACACACATTGCACATCTCTGTGCCTGCTCTGAATGTGCAGGACATGGCACGGCACAGATTGGGAATCTCTTGGCCTCCTGGCTCACTGGGACTGCCCAAACAGGACGTGTTAGGTCCTATTTTCTCTGTGTCTGCACGTGCTTTTAATGAATGTATGGACACTCCAAGAGGGAATGGCTGTTTAAAGCCCCTGGCTGCACGCAGACCCTGGTAGGGGCTCTTCCGAATGCTTCCACCACATCCCACAGGTGCTGTTCCAAACACTTTGAACACATCCCATGGATGCAGCTGTCTTGGAGATGTATTGGGGATGGCCTTTCCCATGCCAGAGCCAGGAACAATTCCAGGGCTTCACCTTGCAGGGCTGGATCCAGCTCGGATCCACTTTTACCCCTTGAAGTGCCCAGGGTGTGATGCTCATTCTGCTGCAGCATCTCCAACACAGCCTGGATCCAGCTTTAGGATCCTGCTCCCACAGCTCTAAGCCCTGCAAGCTCTCTCTGCTTTCCTGCCCTCCTCATGATTCCAGCAGCTCAGGCCCCCTCCTGCAGAGCTCCAGGTCTGTCCCTTCACAGGGAACACTGATCAGCAAGGATGACACAGGCTCCACAAGGGCTGTTCCCAATGATGCACAACAAAGAAACCCAGCAGGAGCCTCTGCTGTGTGTCCCCACAATGAGATCCTGGAATGTACCATGTTTCCAGCTCTGTCCCAGCTCTGCTTCTGCTCAGTTTCCTGCTTTCTGGCACCAGGTAGCACCAATATCCCTCCCCTTTCCTCTAATCTGTGCCCTCGCTCCTTCCCTGATTGCACTCAGCCTTTAACAGAGCTCTGTTCTCTTCCCTGGCCTCTCCTGCTTTCCTCAGAGTCCTGGCTGTCAAGAGCTATCTGTTCCCAGAGAGTGAACTCCGTGCTGGGGTGTGCAAAGCAGGGAGGAGCTGGGCTTGGAGGAGAGCTCTCCAGCAGTGGAGTGCAGCTGGGCTGCCGAGGACAATGGGAATGACCATGGCAATTCCTGCTGTCCTTGTCTGGATCACCTGGATGTGACCTCAGCTCCCTGTTCCAGGTGGAGCCCAGAGTTCAGTGCCAGCCCTTCCCCTCACAGATGTCCCCATCCGCTGTGGCACAACCAGGACAATGCCCCTCAGGGACAAAGGAAGGGGAAGCTGCAGCTCTGGGTTGAAGGAAAAGGACAGAACATTCCTGACAGACAAGGACCATGTTTCTTTTCTTCTCGCCGTGGTTCTCTGGCTGCCAGGAATGCCGAGGGCTGGCTTGGAGCGTGATCCCAAAGGGCTCCAGCCCTGCCAAGCCTCTGACATTGGTGGTCAAGGAATTAACGTGGACTTTCTGAACCAACAAAGAGTCAGAATTTGATGGCTATCCGAAAGAGATGGGGGAGAGAACAACAATCCTGGTTCTGATTACCTGGCTTCAAACCCACGGCAATAAACCCAAATTTGGGAAGCAATTAGAAGAGAAGAAGAAGAGCAAGAAGGAAAGGGGGAATGAAAGAGTCGCCTGGCGGTCTCAAGGCAGCCTTTCAAGGATCAGCATCTGGATGAAAGCCAACATATCAGCTCTAATCTTTGGCTTTTTGTTGGACTTAACAAGGACTTTAAAATGAATCCAGTCGCAACTGACGGGCCCCATATGGATCCTGGTTTGAAATCTCCTTTCCAGCTCGGAATCAAATAGGCTGCGACCACAGAGAACTGGACAGGAGATTTCAAAGGGAAAACCAAAAGCAGGAGCACAGATGTGGCCTCCCACCCGTGCATGGTGCCCACTCCCACCCAGGGCTGGGCATGAGGACACCGGGCTCCGTGGCAGCACAGAGTCACCACTCACAAGTGGCTTTGTGGCTCCACAGAGGGGCTGTCTGTGACCATGACAATATGACAGGAACAGTTCCCTTGATGCCACTCAGCTTCCCAGCCTCCCAGACTCGCTGCGACTTCAATTCCATCTGCATCTGCAGATTGCCTTCATTTGCTGCCTTTTCTTTCAAACCTGGATAAAATAAGTGTACAGCTATTTGCCTTCACATCTAAAAAACAATTAAAACCCCATCCTCGCCTGCACGTGCTCCGAGACTGGCGCATCTCATCTCCCTAAGCTGCACCAGGATGCGAGAACAAAGGCATCTGACCTGTAGCCATGGCAACCCTCAAATTCTACACCTTTGCCTTTTGTACCAAGTTGCCCCTCCCTGCTCTGTGCACACACACGTCTGTGCACACTCCTGTGTTCTACACACTCACACGTGTGTAACTCACACTATAGAGAGGTGTAAAAATGCTGTTCTTGATTCTCCCAAATGCTCCTGCCTTTGCCTCACATGCCAAGTGAATTCCCACTCCTCCCTCGGTGGCATTTGCCTCTCAGGTGCTGGCAGGGTTAACTAAAAATCCACTGCTGGCCACAAGGTAGCACTTGGTTCAAGGGAGAAAAGCAAGTGTTGAGAGCCGAGGGAAGCAGGAGTGCAATGAGGGATTATTGGATAACAATTGGCATGCCAGGGCTGGGACAGCTTCCCTCTGCCTTTTCCTGGCTTCTGGCACGATCCAAAGGGGCAGCCACCCCCTGAATCCATCCATCAGCACGAGGGGAGAGGCACCACATCCCTGAGAAAAGGAATGCCAACAAACATCCAAATTGATTGTTGTGCTTGTTCCAAAGCGAAGTGCTGGCTCTGCTGGGTCATGTTTTTAGCACCTGGCTCCTGCTGTCATCACACCTGGAGCAGCTCCTGTTTGCACAGGGCTTGTCCTGTGCTAGCCATGAGCACAGCTGTGGATTTGGGCTCTGTGTGCCTTGGAAGGGGTCAGTTCTGGGTGTGGAGGGTGGCACAGAGGTCACGGAGAGCGGGAGAGGAAGGGTAGAACCCAGCAGAAGGCAGCAGCCCCAAGGTCTCCCCCAGTCTTAGGCTCAGCTGGGCCCTGGAGCCACAGCCAGGCACTCAGAGAGGCCTCAGGGTGCAGCTGCTGGGCAGCCTCTTGTCCTCTTCAAAGGCTGCATCCCAAGGGCTGGTTCTTTGGGAAAGGCACCACCCACTGAGCCAGACCCAAAATGCTGCCAATCCTCCAGCTCTTAGAGGAGGCTGAGATGTGCACAAAAACCATCCCCGGGTTTATGGTGTCTCTGCAAAGATGGGACACATCACCAGGGACTGGAGCTCGTTTTGAGGGGCAGCTCCAATCTTTGCTCTCTGTGACCAGAAACAGGACCCAAGGAACACATGGAACTGTGTCAGGGAAGGGTTAGGTTGGATTTTAGGGAAGGGTTCTTCCCCCAGAGGGTGTTTAGGCACTGTCCAGGCTCCCAGGAAATGGTAACAGCCTTAAGGCTGCCAGAGCTCCAGGAGCATTTGGACAATGCTCCCTGGGATGCATGGGGATTGCTGGCGTGTCAGTGCCGGAGCTGGGCTGGGTGATCCTTGTGAGTCTCTTCTAGCTCAGGAATTCCATGATTCCACGAAATGCATCAGAAAACCCTGTCTGGGTCCCACTAGTTCCGTGTGCTCCAGGGGGAAAAGGACTGGGGACTTTAACCCTCTCCTCCCTGGATGCACCAGCACCATGGATCCCTGGGGAAAAGGGAAGGACTTCTGAAGAAAGGAGGCTCAGCTCTGCTCCAGACAGTGCCCAGACCTCCCTGGGATCAGGCTGGGATTCAGTACAACCCTTGGGCAGAGGGCACAGCCAAAGCTCTCCCCTCCCTCCTTTTAAACACTTCCAGTCGTGAGTGTGGCAATAAAAGCCCTGCTGAGCTGTGGTTGCAGACGGGGACTGATGCAGCCCAGCCCCTCCCGCACACATGGAAGGGTTGCTGCTCATTCCCTGCAGCAGGAGGCCCCTGGGCACGGGAGAGGCTCCAGCTCATTGACGTCAGCACAAAGGCTCCCTTGCATTCAATGGGCTTGCACTGGGACCATTATTCCCTGGGAGAAGCCTTGTACTGGGAAATCAAGGCAGGACTTAGATGTTGGACAGACTTGGTGCTCTGCACTGCAGAGCCATGGCCATGGAGACTGCATTTCCCAGCATTCCCACTCCATCCCTGCCAGCATCAGGAGTCTGGAATGCTCCATCCATCCCTGGAGAGGGCTGATCCTTGATGTTCTTCCACCTCACCAGAAACGGGAATGTCTGAAATGGCACTGCTCATTGCCAGGCCATGTTTTGCTCAGGCTGACCAAATTCCCAGGGCAAAGGTGGAATGGCTGGGAAGCAGGAACAGCAGATCCTGACAACCTCCACCTTCCCTGTGCCTCAGTTTCCCCATTAGAGAAGGACATCCCTACAGGGAGATGGGATATTCCATTTCTGCACTGACAAGACACCCTAGTCTGGTGGGGGTGTCTTTCTTCATGAGGGGGAGCATCCAACACAAACAAGTCTGGGATTGTGGGTTTCTGTGAAAAGCTCCCATTAAGATGTTACTGGGACTCCCACAGCTGGTGGTATGGATTTACTGGAGGCACAGTGAGACTCTGAAGAGGGTCCTGGATAGGCAGACACAGCTCCCAAGCCAAACTCCAGGGATTCCCTCACCCTCTGGCATGACCCCACTCCAATCCTCACAGCAAAGCCATCCACAGGTATTCCTGTTGGATTCTCACTCCTTCTTAGGAAGCATTCCCTCTGTGGCCAAGCACCTTCCAGGTTCCAAGCACTCTGTATGAGTTCAGACCAGAATGGAGCCTGCACTCTCTGGGAAAACTCCCCACTCCTTAATTTATTCACCCAGGAATGGCTGAGGAAATTCCCCCCCCCCCCCACCCCCGGGCTCTCCTGATTTGCACCCCCCAGGGCACCGGCTCAAGGCACCCCTGAACTTTCCTTCAGGATTTTATATCTCAAAAGATGCTTGAGGGTTTTGGGCCTGCAGTTCAAATTCCTTGGCCTCCGGAATCAAAGCTTCCAAGCTGTTTGACACATGGGATGAAAGGGGATGTTGGGAACACAAAATAAAAGGCCCAGCACACCCCAGTTGCTCTCCTCAGCTGAGAAGCTTTGGACACACCAGGAGAACAGAGGAGCTGTCTTCTCCCTGCCCTCTGCTCCATGACCCGGATTCCTCCACCCCTCCGGCCTCCTCCTCTCCATAGGGAGCAGGTCCGGAGCGAGGAGCATTCCAAACACCCCGCTGGTGCCATGTTTATCCAGCGTGTCCTCCTCACTGAGCTGCTCCAAACCAGCCCCAAAATAAAAAAAAAAAGAAAAAAAGAGAGAGAGGAAAACAAAGAGAGGGAAGGAATTAACAGCTCCAGCTTTTTGGCCAGAAAACAGCATTTCTTGTTTGTTTTTCTAGCAAAAAAAAAAAAGGAATCCTGCCAGAGATTCCCGAGTTTTCAGAGTTAAAGGTGTATCTTAAACTAAAGGCAGGGAACTGGATGTTGGGTTTATTCCCTTTTCCTAATTAAATAAGACCCACAAGGCCTGATGTTTTTGGTGGGAATAATCCTTTCTTTATCACTGCTCCGGGTCAGAAAAGGAGCAAGATCCATATGCTCGAGTTCCAAAACCCAGGAGCAAACAATAGAGATGTTCATTTATGGACCCTGAAGTTGTGCTGTGAGGCCTGAGCTTGGCTCGATTTTAGGATTGTCTTCCTTTGAAATCCCAGTCCCCAGAGGAGGCTGGAAGTTGCTGCTCCCAGCACTCCAAAGGCATCTCCAAAGGCAGCACCAGCACAGTGAGAGCCGTCTCCTCAGACACTTCAACAAACTGGGATAGCACATGGACTGCTGGAGCCCTTCTGGGTGTGAAACAGCCACGGCTTTCCAGGAAGCACAGGAAAACTGCTGCTGTGCCAACAAACCCATGGACAACATCCATGGCTCCCAGCGTTCGCCATTGTTAGGGACTCCGAAGGATTTTTTCCCAAAAGAAAATCCTTTAGACCACCATTACTTCCATTATCAGCCTCTCATGGTTCCCTCATTTAGGACCCAAACCACTCCAGACACAAGAGATGGAGGTGCCACTTTTTGCTGTATCTATGGGAGTGTCGAGCTTCCGAGCAACTCTCCAAGCCAAATTCCCACACCACGTTGCCAAAAATACTTTGGAGTGTGTCTCACTGATGTGAAACATTTCTCTGGATTGTTTCCTCCCAACAGCTCCATTTTTTGTTGCCAAATGAGGAAGGAACAGAGTCCAGAGACCCTTATTTCCTCCCCGAGGTTGGAGAGGGGCCACTCTCCAGGAAACACAGCTCGGGTTTATCCACGGAGCAGGAGGAGGATCATCCACACCCTAAGAACTCTCACCATGGCCGAGACCAGGGGAAGCTGCTCCTGGAGTATCATAGGCTAGACACAAGGGAACACCTGGAGCTGTGTGAGGGCAGGTTTAGGTTGGATTTTAGGAGAAGGTTCCTCCCCCAGAGAGTGTCAGGCATTGAGCAGCTTCCCCAGGGAATGGGCACGGCCGAGGCTGCCAGAGCTCCAGGCATTTGGACAACGCTCCCAGGCACAGTGTGGGATTGTTGGGGTGTCTGTACAGGGCCAGGGGCTGCACTGGATGATCCTGGTGGGTGCCTTGCAGCTCAGGAGACTCCATGGCTCCATGACCATGAACCCTGCTGGGGTTCCTGAGAGTGTCACAGTCCGAAGGCCAGCGCCGTGTGTCCGTTCCTCCCTCGCCTTTCCCAGGCAGTGAACCAGACAGTTATCCCAGTGATTTACCCTGGGATCATCTGCTCCCTGCTTTCTTTCTCTCCCGGTTCTCAGCCAGGCACGACAAGGGTTAATTAATTGCAGGGTGTGGGGAAGCAGGGCAGGAGGGAGTAGCCTGTTCCTGTCACCCTGTGAGGCACAGGAACGGCTCCCACTCTGGGATGATCCCGGCTGGAAGTGCAGGTCGGGGCTGTGCTTTCCCCCGCAGATCCGGGGTGTGAATCCAAGTGCCAGGCTGGATTATGTTGTTATGCAAAGGGTTGGGAGTGCCAGACAGAGCCAGCCAAGGAGTGGGAAGATGTTAGGGAAGCTTATCCCAGCTGTCCCCTGCCCTGCACACTCTCTCCACATCTGCTCCTCAGCATCCACCAAGTTCTGTTCTCCTTTCCCTGGGCCAGAGCAGCCCCTTCCCATTTTCTGGCTTGGCTGTGTCCCTGGAATGTGTTTCTGTGTCTCCTGCCATCCTGCAGCCCCTTCCCAGCCTGCCCAGTGGAGTTTTTATGGGGACAGTGTGGGAGACCTACAGGAAAACAAAGCTCCTGTCCAATGTCACCCACTTTTCCACCCCATTTCACACAGGATTTTCCCCATTGCCTGTGTGTTGAAGTACCTTTTTCCAGAAAGTTTCTGGGCCTATTAATTCCAGAGGCAGGATACCAACCAGTGGGATGAACAACTTCATCCCTGGAGACTTTATTTGGATTCGCTTTGCCTTGGCAGAGGAAAACCAACCTCATCTGCCCCCTATTACCCACACCAAAACCATGTGTGAGCTTTTCTTCACTTTACAGGAGCCAAAGAGCTTGGAAAGGGATTTGGAGTTTTATTCATGCACAATATTTCCCCTTCATAATTATCCATGGAATCACACCACACCAGGCCTTAAATTGAGGTTTAATTTCTCTTCCAATGGACCTGTAGCACATCTCTAAAATGCAAATCTCTGCTCCTGGAGTGAAGTTTGGCTGTCCAGTGTCTCCCTTCATCCTCTTGGATCTGAAATTTTCTTGCTGCTGCTGAATCCACCACAATTCCCTTGGAGGGAACTGCTGCTTCCCCTATTTCCTCACCAGAGTTTGGGGCTAGGAACAAACCTCCCATTTATTGAAAGCACAATATCCTGGAATTTAAGGGGAATGTGGATGTCTGAGCAAGATCAGAGCTCTCTCCTGGCATCAGAGGCATTCCCAGGACCACTGAGCAATGACAGGAGCAGAAGGAGCACCCCTGGTCGTTCTCCACCTGGGAAGGCACCTCCAAAAAAATGACATTTATCCAGGCTAAGCATTCCTCTGGACATGGAGCAGTTTAGGTGGCAGCAGTCCCCAATCCCCAGGTTCAGGTGTCACTCCAGCCTCTGGAATGTGCCAAGGAATGGACTGCATCCAGCACACATAAGCCTTGGTGTCTTTACAAGGTCCTGCACTTCCTTGGATGTTTGACCCCACTCCATGTCCTCCCTTCCCACAAGGACATTGAGCAGATCCAAGGGACACAGAGGACCCCAGACCATCCTCTTCGGCAGTGAGAGTTGGCAAGGGGTGGCAATGGTTGGGTTGCTGGAGTTAAAAAAATACATTTGTTCTCCCTCCCTGCCCAGCATTATCAGGGAAAGCAGGAAAGTCTGGAAAATCAGCTGAGAAAAACCCGTTAACAGCAAGATTTGCCAAATAAGTGAGCGCATCCAGTGGCCTGGAAAATGAGCCGGCGAGTGATGGAAGAGCCCTTTCCCAGTTCTGCACACTCAAGGAAACATTTAATACATCTGGAAGGAAAAATCTGCCTTGGCTCCTGCTGCCGGCGTAAATATTTGTGTTCGCAAGTGTTGGCAAATATTTGAGCCATCGATGTTGTTTAACCAAGAGCTTTGTCTCGCAGAGTCCCTCTCCCTGCTCAGGCTCCCTTGGAATCACATCAGCGAGTGGAATCCTCCTGGTGTTTGTGAAGGATGGGATCAGATCCTTTCCCTTTGTGAGTGAAAGACCAGGCAGGAGCTTATGGGGGTGACCAACAAAGGGCGTCGGAAGTGCTGACAAAGGTCATGCCCCACATCCGATTGCTCTTGGCACAGATTCCTCTGGGACATGGGGAACTGAGCCTGAATTTGCAGGCACAGAGCCGTGCTGAAGGATTTTCTTGCCTCTACCTCTATCCTAAGCTTTCGTTTGCCATATTCCATGGAAAGGGACAGAGGAAAGACAATTTGCTTCCTGCCATGGCTGTGGTTGTTCAGGTCAGATATGGGGAGACTTGGTGGCTCTCTGTAAAAAACTCCTGGACAAGAGTTTGATGCCTTGATGGTTTCTGAGGGAAGAGAAGCAAAGGGCAAGGACAGCAGGAATTGGTAGCCTGGGAATGAAGAGGAGGGGCCTTGGCCTCTGGAGCAGGACTGTGACCACAGTTTGGATTTTCCCAGCCCTGGGTATGGAACTGGATGTGTCTCATGTTTGGTTTTCTCCTTCCTTCAAGGACAAGTTGTGGACTTCCCGTTCCTGGAAGTGTCCAAGGCCAGGTTGCATAGAGCTTGGAGCAATCTGGGATAGTGGAATGTGGCCCTGCCTGTGGCAGGGGGTAGCACTGGATAGGATTTAAGGTCTCTTCCAAGCCAAACCATTCTGGGAATCCATGATTATTCTCCATAACTGCTCCTTTCTAACTCGTCCACGGACCTTGCTAACATTGCCCTGAAGCTGATGGAGAGAATTCCCAGCTGTAACTCCAGCTCAGTGATGGATGGCAACATCTAAATCCATGACAGCTGTTTCTACAGTGACTTTGTGACTTGGCTCTGGGACCTGTCCCCCCTGTGCCCACTGTCAGTGACAGCATCACTGGGAAATTGTCCTGCTGACAAACAATTAGGAAGAAAGTCCTAAAAACTGCCAGAGCATTTTCTTGAGGAGCTTGAGGGGTGTCTTCAAAGCCTTTTGTGCTTTAGCCTGGGTCTAGAGAACACACTAAAGATGTTGAACTGGAGAAAAGAATTGCAAACATATCCTGACAGAGCCAAACAAAAATTGCCATTTCAGACAGATGAGACCCGGCATGGGGGAATCTCAGAGGAGTAAATGTGGAGTGAACAGCCCTGAAACCACCTCAGCCTCACCCACCCTGGTGAGAACCACAGCAAGGGTGACTTTAAAGGATGAGGGTGACTTTAAAGGATGAGGACCACACCTGGATTTCTCAGGAGTGAACATAGTGAGCAATACAGGAGAACAATCCAGGCTCTTCCAGCTCTTTATTCAGTGGAAGATGTTCCAGCAAAAAGCCCTGACCTGCAATTCTGGGTGCTCACCTGAACTGCTGCTGTGCCAAGTAAGGCAGCAGGGCCAGCACAGGAGTTGCTGTCCCCTGCCCTGGCTGGCAGCTCCCTCCCAGTTGCTGCATTAACCTCTGAATAAACAAACCTCTGCTAAGGCCTTTCCTAACCCAGCCAAGTCCAAACACAGCCCACATTCCTCTGATTGTAAACCCCGAGTGCAGGACACGCTCCTGGGAATGAGCTGGCTGTGTTTTCCCTTTGATTCCAACCTCTTGGGAAGATTAAACAGTGTCATCAGCAGGTTAACACCGAGTGACCTCAGCGGCTCCAAACATTATTGCCTTGCAAATAACACTGACATTTCCATATTCCTGCCTTGCCCAAGGGTACAGCAGCCACGTTCCAGGTGCTGCACCAGGAGCATGCCGGAAGGAAGGAGTGCAGGGAATGGAAAGGGCTGGGATTCAGCACTAAGGGCTGGAGAAGGCAGGAAGGTCCCTAAGGAAAAAGCCCCAGACCTCAGACAGCAGGGAGCTAAAATCCATCCTCCCTGTGCCATGCTCCAGGGAACAGATATCCCCCTCATCTGCTCAGGCTCCTGTGAAAGAGCAGCAGGATCCCAGCTCGTTTCCTGGGCCAGGTCTGGAGGATGAGCCTCTCACCAGTTTTGTGTCCCAGCTCACAGATGTGTGGCCTGAAAGATGCTTTGTGTGCCTGGCTGGAATGTGGTGCCACCAGTGCCTGGTGGAAATGGAGGCACTTCCCAGAGCTCAGGTGGAGAGGGAAGCATAGAGGTGTGATGGAGTGATGGAGAGGGGAAGGACAGGCAGGAGGAACAGCAGGGAAAGCTCAGGGCAGCAGTGCAGGGACAGTCAGTGCCTGTGCTACACCTGCTCCATGTCCTCCTGCCACTGCAGCAGAAACAGCCCCTTCAGGCTGAGGAAAACCAGACTGAGCCCCAAATCCCCATCCAGTTTCCCCTCTAGGTGGGCAAATCCTTCCCCACAGCCCTCCACCCAAAGCCTGACTGTCTCCCTGTGAAGATGAAGTTTTCCCTCACAGATTTCTCTGTGGTTCTACAGTGAGGCCTTCCCTGATCTAATCCCTCATCCTCCCATGGACTGCTCTCCCTCCCTCCTCCAGGGGCCTGGCTGGATCCTGGCAGAGCTCCTGCATTCCTGGGAGCCCTGTGGGCCACCAGTGCCTGGGCTGGGCAGCACAAAGCTGCAGAGCCCCCTTTGTTTGTGCCAAACCCAGCCAAGGGCAGGGGCTCAGGCAGAGCTCCCTGCTGCTCATCCCCAGGCACTGACAGGGATAAATGTTTCCAGCTCCCAGTTCCCTTTCCTGGTCAGAGCACCAAGACTTTTTTTGTGTCCCTAAAGGGGTTTTATTGCCCTTTCAGAATGCTGTGAGATGGTACAGCTTCTCACTATGTGTCCAGTCATTCCCTGACAAATCCCCATGGATATTCCTGCTCAGGAACACCCTGGGCTGAGTTCTGCCACCCCTGTGTCACCTCACTCAGCCCTGAGGGGGATGTCACACTAACACATCCTCCCAGGGACACAGAGTTTCCCCAGAACTGCTGGAGTGGTGACACCTCCCAGCCACGTCCTTGTATATCTGGGACAATCCCTGGTCCCCCTTCTGGGATGGGGACAGGGCCACACTGGAGATCCTGAGCAGGAATCCAAGGACAGAGAACTGAATTTCAGCTCTTCTCTCAGCCCATAAATCCTGCAGTGCTCTGATTTTTCTAGGAATGGTGCCTCAGGGAGGGTCTGTGTGGTCCAGAAAAAAAAATAAAAGCAACTCAAACCATGCTTGAAATGCCCAAAGTCTGCTCATCAGCCTCCCCAGCATCCCACAGGCCCAAAGCCTGGTGGTTTGGGGCTCAGATCTCTGGAATCTGGGTTTGGAGCAGGGAAAGGTGCTCCCTGCTTGGAGAGAGGGTTCACAGGGGTTCCTCGGGCCTGGCATCAACTGGGACATGTGTCCCCAAATCTGGCTGTGATGTCCCTGTGGTGCAGGATGCCCGTGACAGTCACAGGCACTTCCAAGGCTGGGAAGGGGCTCCTGGGAGCACAGGAAGGGTCCTGGCTGCCTGGAATCCTGCAGAATCCCAGGATTATCAAAGGTGGAAGAGACTTCAGCATGATCAAATCTAAGCACTAACTCAGCCTCCCAATCAGTACCCCTAAACCCCAAGGGCCACATCCAGGCACCTCTTGATCCCTTCCAGCCACAGTGACTCCACTGCCTCCTTGGGCAACTCTTTCCAAGGCCTGACCACTCTTCCAGTGAGGACACTTTTCCTAATATCCAATATGCAGCTCCCTGTGCAAATTGAGGCCTTTTTCCTTTCTCACTTGGGACATGGCAGAAGCAATCAACCCTCACCTTGCCACAATCCCCTTCCAGGTGTTTGTGGAGAGCATTGAGGTGAGGCCTTGAGTTTTAGCTTTTACATTTTTTAGATTCTGTGCTGTTTTAGTGGGTAGTTTTAAATTTCATATTAAGTGCTACTAAGCTCTCTTTACAATTCCTTCTCTAGCTTGATACCAAGGACAACTTTCAAGCCCCAAGAAAAAACCAGTGGTGAAGTGAGAAGGAAAAACCGGAGGATGGAGCTTCATAACCTGGAGCTATGGTTGGACAACTGACTCCAATATGCTGATGGACCAGAACTTCTAAAAGTGTGAGACCTCGTGATCGGGCATTCATTTTTATGACCATTTTAGGGCATCTTGGGTGTAGTCCAGCTGAGCTCTTTTGCTGCCCAGATGTGCCCATTTTTAATAAATCCTTGCTTTTTCTTTTTGCTCTGTCTGGTCTCTATTCCAAGTCAGCTTCTAGAAGGCATCAGAGGTCCCCCTGAAACTCTGAGGGCCCCCTGAGCTCCAGCCCTGGCTGGGACCCCAGAGCCAGGTGAATTTGCCTTGTTGTGGGTGTGAGGTCACAGAGAAGGAGAACATGGGGTGAGGTGCCTTCCCCTGAGCATCCCAAGCACAGCAAGGTTTCTACAGGAGATAAAGGAGAGTAGGAGCTATTTGGGCTGGGAGGAGGCTCTGCATCCAGGAAACACCTCCCGTGGGAGATGAGGGAGACCTGGCCACCCACAGCCCTGGGTTGCCAGGAATCCAGGTTTCCATCTGGCCAAAGCTGTGCCAGAAATGTCTCTCTATTCCCTAAAATTACATACTCCTCTCCCTAAGTAAACTAAAGAAAAACTATTCTAAAGGTAAAAACCTGACTAAAACATTCTAAACTAAAACATAGGAGTTTCTATACATTGTAAGTGAGAAAGACAAAAGGTCTGAGGGGAGGAGGAGAAGTGTTCTAAAAGTTTTATTCTAATTCTTCTTATTCTTTTTTTAATTCTATTAATAAAATTTTCTTTAGCCCTTTCAAAGTTTACTTTATTCTTCCCCTAATCCTATCTCACAGCAAATAAAAAAGACCCACCACATAAATTAGTGCGCTGGCCGAGAAACCTCAAATTAGCAAACCTTAACCACTACACTCTGCCATCGCCAGCAGGGATGGGAGACACCCCCTTCCCTGCATCTCCCTGCTCCTCTGCTTGCCCTGGAACCAGCTGACTTTTGTCACAACCAGGAAACAATCAAACAACCTCTTGAGCTGCTCCTCCTCCTGCCAGCACCACCATCTCCCCGAGCAAAGGATGCTGTGAGTATTCCCAAGGCCTGACGCTGTTCTGTGCTGTTATTCCAGCCTCCCTGTGGGGAAAACCCTCCGGGCTGCAAATACCTGGGTTTCGTTAAGTAAATAATCACACACGATAAAATATCCCCTGGCTGGTGGGGTGGAGGAGGGGGCAGCAGGAATGCAGCCGTGGGGATGCAGCCTCCTGGTGGATGTGGTGCTGGCAGTTCCAGTATGCTCCAGTAGGTAACTGGGAATGCTGGCACCACTGGAGAGGAGTTAATGAAACGCTTTTGAGGGGGTCTGTGTGGAGAGTGTTCCATTTGCCTGTTTAAAAGAGCTTCAGACAGAGCAAGAGCTGGGAAATGCATCCAGCACAGCTCACACGGCCTCATTGGGGAAGGCTTGGAAGCTGCCCAGCAGTTTCAGGCTCCCAGGGGGTGAGGAAGAGGAAGGTGGGTGATCTCAGTGGAGGGGGAGCCATTTCTAAAGCTCTGGGGGACTTCCTGTGCCCCTGTGGGTGCTGGGACCTTCAGAAATGCTGTGAAGGGAACCCAGCTCTTGTGGGACTCCACTCTGCCCCTTTTCCAGGGCCACTGAGGAAGTTCCTGCTGGAGCCAGGCTCTGATCTCCAGTGTCCTGGCTAGCTGCCTGCTCCAGCCGTGAGCCCACGGTGCTGCTGCCTCCCTGCAAAGAGCTCTCCAGCTTTTTATGGCTCACCTGTTTGGGAGACTTCACACGTTCAGAATCGAGGCTTAAAAACCTGTGGAGAGAAGGGAGGAAGGGAAAAGGGGAAAGAGGAGTTCAGCCAGGAGTGAAATACTCAGGAGGTGTTGGAGCCTTGGTCTGGGCCTCATCAGGGTTATCCAGGTCCATCCCAGACTATGGAAAGGCAGCTGCAGGGTTTGCCCTTGCCAGGATCATGGGAGGGAGATGTGGGGAAACCTGTGGGACTCTTGGAAAGGCCAGGAGGAGTGGAGTGGGATCAGGAAAGGCTCGTGCCAGGCACAGGTGGGTCTGATGGACAGCTTAAAGCTGTGCCTCGGATTGTGAGCTGGAGGTGGAAGCAGGGCTGAGAGGCTCCTGGAGTCATTTCTCAGTCATTTATTCATCTGTAATTGCCTGTCTGCCTGTCTCGGAGCTAATGACTGGCTGGGAAGATTTGCAGTTGGGTTTGCAGGAGGTAATTACATCCCAATCTTGCTGGATGGCTGTGCCTCCAATGAAGATAAACTCCTTGGAGTGGGGCTGCACAAGGCAGGGATCACTTGTATTCCAGAGCCCAGGCATGGCAGGGCAGATAAGGAATGTTTGCGCTGCTGCTTCTTTATCTGCTGACCTATTAAAAGCTTTTCTGTCTGAAGGGAGTGAGGAGCCACCAAGGGGGTTAATCCCACAGCTCCTCACCCCTGATGGATGCGATTCCGGCCTCCTGGTGAGCCCTGATCACTGGCTTGGGGTTCTGTGAGTGCTCCTGCTCCTTTTTTAGGCAGGGCTGGGTTGGTTTTTGTGCCGCCCTGAGCTGAGCTCCAGGTCAGACTCCAGCAAGAGGAGATTACATAGCCAGGGAAAATCCAGCTGATGTCTGGGAATAAAGCCATGCCCAGGGGGGCAGGGAAGGGGCTGCAGCAGCAGGACATGAGTGGGTACAAGGCTGGTGTTTGGATAAACCCTCTTTCCTGTTCAGGAGGCCTTTGCTTATTCCAGCACTGCAGGAGAACACACAAGTTCCTCTCTGTCCCTCTGTCCTAGGTAAAGCATCACTCAAGTGCAACATTTGTCACCGGCTTTGTCACCTAAGGACACTTCTGGAACATTGGATGGCCTCATGCAGTCCCAGCCCTCATGTGGGTCCTGGCAGTGCCTCAGGAATGCTGGCTGTGCCATGGGGACATTCCAGGGGACAGGAGGAGTCACGTTTGCTCTCCTCAGGCCTCTCCTGATGGATGACTTTAAATCCTGGCCCAGCTCAGAGAACAAACCAAAACTCTGAGGGCAATTCTGGAATATTGGAAGGCCTCATGAAGTCCCAATCCTGCTGGAGGTCCTGGCTGTGCCATGGGGACATCCCAGGGGACAGGAGGAGCCATCTCCACTCTCCTCAAGCCTCTCCTAGTGTGTGACTTTAAAGCCCCAGCCCCGCCTGGAGCACGAGCCAAAGCTCTGAGCTCATCCCTGTCCCAGGGAGCTGCTAAACCCCCTCAAATCTTTCTTGTTCAGCAGCACTTCATATAAATCCCGTAATGTGCGGATCACTGCGGCTGCCAGCGGCTCTGGGGCCGGGGGGGGATGGTGGGGGGGATTATGGCAGTCCCTGCTCCATTCCCAGGGGATCCCGGGAAACCACGAGCTGCCAGCAAATGTCTGCAGGACGGAGGCACGCTGGGACCCCCGGGAATCAGCTGGCAAATGGGATGCACTGGGTATGGATTAACAACCCATTAGGGCAGCGCTCAGGGCTGCCTTTCTCAAATCCCCCCTGGAATGCCGGGATTCCTGCCTCCCATCCCGAGGCTCCGTGCAGGGATCACCATCACCTTCAGCCCGTGGGACACCGGGGAGGACTCAAGGACACTGCCCAGCACCTCCCAAAGGGAGGGCAAAGATTTCCTGAGATGAACCCAACAGGTCTGCTCTGTGCTGCACTTGCTGGGTGTGGATGTGGCTAAAGGAGCACTTGGGAATGCTCAGGAACAATCTGGAACACTCTGGAATGACTCAAACCTGCTGCTGGAGGAGCTGCAGCCATGCCAGAAGAGGCCCTGGCTGTGCCTGGGCACAATGTCCTTCCTGCTTTTCCCCTTCTTCCAGGGAATCACTGCCCAAGGGGCTTCCAAGAGAAGCATGACCCCAATTCCCCCCCTCCAGCCATACCAGGCAGTTCATCCTCATGGACAAGGAATGACTTTTAATCTGATTTTTCTCTCTCCAGAAATAATCATCTGGAATTCGTGACAAAACCCACCCTGGGGGAGGTATTTTGTCCCTGAGGGTCACTGGATCCGACCTGGCTCTTGGAGGTGACTGAGAAATGCACGTTCCTAAATGGGATATTGGAATCATCTGTGGAATCCTTCCCACCAAAAAAAAAATTTAAAAATCAAAAAGAAAATAAAATTAAAAATTTTGGAGAAATCAAAAAGATCCAGAAGTTTGCGCTCAAAGTGAGAGATTTCTGGCTGCAGGGGCCACCTCTGCCACATTATTCTGGGTTTAAATTTGGGACAGTCACACCACATTCCCCTCAGTCCTTGGGTTTGCACAGCTCGGGTCCCAAATCCTTCAGGAATTTTATGTGGAGAGTTTTGCAATGGGAAGAACTCCTTGTTGCCTCCTACTTGGGTGCAGATTGGCAGCACTTTGAATCCAGGTCACAATTCCAGGAATGGGTTGTGTTGGGATGGAAAAGAGCAGGAGGAAAAGGGAAAGTGCTGCTGTGCTGCCATGGAATTCTCAAATAGATCCCTGGCATTCAGGCATTGGGATCAGCCCAGATACAAGGGATTAAGAAAATTATAATGACATTTTTGCTTCCTGGAAAACATGGTTTCATCCAAAATAAAACCTTTGCGAAAGGGGAAAAAAAATGAAGATAAAAATAGCCCAATGAGTCAGCACAGCAGGAAAATTCCGAGCTGGTCATGGAATGAGCGTCAGCATTCCCTGTTTGTGAGTTCCTCACTCAAAGTGGGTTTTGTTACAATATTGGAATGAAATAAAGTCACTGCAAAAAGTTGCTTCCCAAAAGCTCTTTGCAGCAGTGGTAGAAAGCAGAGGCTTCTTGATGAAACCAAAATCCAAACTCTGGGAGCTTTCTGGATCTGTGTGGGTTTGGGAGAATGGCAGCAAGACCAGAAAATGGAGAGAAAATGTGAATCTTCCTTTCTGAGAGAGCAGTGGATGTTAGGCCTGTCCATCTCCTTAATTTCTTGAATTATTCCTATATTTCCCTTATTCCTTGGGCAGGTGAGGCACTGAGGGAGGTTTCTGCTCCTCACAGCACCGTGGGAATTGAGCCTTAATTCCTTCCTGGCAAACCCTGCCTGCTGCAGCCACAGAGCCTCCTGGGAATGTTCCTCATCCCAATGGCAAAGCCAGTCCTGAACCTCACACTAACATAAACCCAAGTCTGGCACTTGAGATTAAATTCAGAGATTCTGCCTCTGTACATGTGCAAAGCTTCCATTCCAAGGGAACTGCTCCGATTGTCAGGATGGGCAGGGAATGGAGAAGGGGCAGAAATTTGAGCTGTTTTGTTGCTCTTCTACAGGATTTTATTGCTCTTTTTCACATGATCCTCTTCATTATTTTCTTTTCCCTAGGGGAATGTTGTTCATTTGTTGATGAACTGACCTGGAAAGGGTGAGGATGATCCCGAGGTTTTGGCCTCCCTGACCTGTTGAATGCTGTTGGTGCCTCAGCTCCTGCAGATCCGCAGTGTCCCGCCCCATGGAAGCAGGACAGGGAACAGGGGGTGGCACAGGAGGCTGTGGGAAGCTTTAATTACCCCAGTTGTCCCCCGTGCCTGCGATCCTAATTGCTAATAAATGTTCCTGCTGAGTAGCTTTTATTTTTCCAGGGCGATGGAATAACAGGAAAAATATGTGAAAGTCCCTGGATTTCTAGAGTGTGTTTTTCTTTCATTTATATTTCCCTAATTATGCTGTCATGGAGTGCTGAAAATTGGACACCCCCCCCTTTCTTCCCTTCCCAAAAATGACCAAATAAACAGAGCAGTGACAACCTAGTTGGGATAAAGGAGAGATGGAAGGGGTGGTTCTGTATCACACTGCAGCTCCCCGAGGCATCCAGCCCCAGAGCTCACAGCTGCTGCCTTTGCCCTGGGATCCTGGGATCATGGAATCATGGAGGTGGTGTGGGCTGTCATTCCCAGCTGGGATCTTCAGTGCAGGTGCTCTGGGACAGGCACAGCCTCTTTCCATGTGGATGTGGATGAGGTGAAGCTCAGGTGGAGAGTGGTAAGCTAGGCCCTCTCCTCTCCTCTCCTCTCCTTGCATCTCCTCCCTTCTCCTCCCTTCTTCTCCTGCCTTTCCTTTCACCTCT
>VZTB01010981.1:503099-534986 GCA_013397245.1 Thryothorus ludovicianus
AACCTCTCCTCTCCTCTCCTCTCCTCTCCTCTCATCCCCTCTCCTTGAATCTCCTCCCTTCTCCTCCCTTCTTCACTTGCCTTTCCTCTCACCTCTTTCCTCACCTCTTCCCTCCCCACTCTTCCCTTACCTCTCCCCTCTCCTTCAGGACCCCCTCTTGCCATGGAAAAGCGCTTCCCCTCCAATCCTGGGGTACTGTCAGCACACCCCGAGCTGCTCTGCACGTTTTAAATAACATTTCACTGAGCTGAGTGTGTGGTACAGAAACCACAAGTGTGAAGATCCCACAGTCCATAAATATAAAGGAGTGTACAGAGAGAGAGGAGACTGCAGAGGGGGAGCACAACCAGCAGTGGGATCACACCTCAGATCCAGTGTACTGCAATCCACGTAAACCACAAAGTGCAGAGGAGGTACCATAAACACAAATCAGGCAGCACAGAGCTCTGTGAAGCCTTTTCCAGATTTTGGTGTGCCAGGAGCTGAGGCAGGAGATGGCTTTAGGTCTCCAAAACTCCTGGCTCTTTTTCCCACGTGCACAAGGCCTGGCACTGGATTGGGTTACTAAAGCATTCCAGCCCTATTCCCACTCCAGAAATCTCTGCTTCCCTGAAAAATTCAAACCACTTCATTTCATTTCTTCCCTTCCCCCTCCCCTGGCTGAGCTCTACCATGGGCCAGGTGGGTTTGCAGCCCATTAGCCAAGGTGCTGAGGGTACAGAGGCAAATTCCACAAGGCTAATTCCACTTCAGGAACCAGAATTGATGGAGCCAGGAACCTCCCAGGGCTCCTGGACCTCTGCTGTGCTCAGGACAGGGTGAGAGAACCACAACCTGTGGCCATTTAGGGGACCCCTGTGACACCCTCAGGCACAGATTCCCCAAGGAAGCCATGGCTGCCCCATCCCTGGAAATGTCCAAGGCCAGGCTGGACAGAGCTTGGAGCAACCAGGGATTGTGGAAGATGTCCCTGTCCATGGCAGGAGTGGGACTGGACAGGACTTAAGATCATTTCTAACCATTCCAAACAGCTTCTGTGACCTCATCCCTCTCCTTGCCTCCCACCTCTCCCATCCTCTCCCCTGTGTCTTCCACAATCTTCTCTGGGAAGGTGCTGTGCAGATTTTCCTGCAGAGCTATTAAGTTCTTGCAGTTTCCCTGTGGATCCTATTAGCCAAAGAATTTGCTCATTTTCCAGAGCTCTTTTTTACTCTTTTAAATGAAAACACTTCAAAATATGTCTATGTACACCTTGGCTTCGAGATGGAATTTCAGAGCTGAGGCCGTGCATGCACATTTCTGCCTCTTTCTACCTCAAACATTTTATTATATCCACAAATGTATGAAAAACCCATTAGAGAATTGGATTCCCTCAGTGCACTGGGTTCCCTGAGCAGGCTGCAGCTCTTTCCCAGCTCCAGAAGTCTGGATTCCTGCTGATGCTGCCATCCCTGACATTTCTCTCCAGTCCTGGGTGTGCAGCCCTGCCTGGCACTGCTCCTTCCCCAGCTGAGGGGGCAAACACAGTGGGATCTAAAGCATGGACAGATTTATTTCCATTTTATGCTCTGAGCTCAGCCTGTGTGGGGGGCTTTCAGTGAGGCTGGATGAGCTCCAAACAGACCCCAACATCCTCCCGTCATGTGGCCAGTGCTGTGATCCAGTCTGTCCCATCATCATAGCATCTCAGGCTGATTTGGGATGGAAGGGACCTTAAAGCTCATCTCATTCCATCCCCTGCCATGGCAGGGACACTTTCCAGTATCCCAGGTTGCCCCAAGCCTCATCCAACCGGGCCTTGGACACTTCCAGGGATCCAGGGGCAGCCCCAGCTTCTCAGGAAAACCAGTGCCAAGGCCTCCCACCCTCACAGGGCACAATTCCTTGCCATATCCCATCTCACCCTGGCCTCTGGCTTTGGGAAGCTGCTCCCTCCTACAGCCCCCTGTGTCATTACATCCTCTCTCTCAATCCCAAATTCCTCCTCCCACCACAGCCCATGAGTGTCCCCGTCCCTTGTGTCCCATTACACCCTCTCTGTCCATCCCAAATCCCTCCTCCCACCACAGCCCACGGGTGTCCCCATCCCTCCTGTCCCTTCTCCTCCATAGGATTCCCTTCTCCTCTCCTCCTCCTCCTCCTCCTCCTTCCCGCACTCCCGGGGCTCCGCGGACCGGGCTGTGCCTGCCGGCTGCCTGCTGCCGCCTGTCCCCGGCAAGAAAGCTCAGCCTGTGGTGCCTCACAAAGCTCCCTTTGAGCCCCGAGTGGCGGCGGGGGGAGGCCCTTGTGGCTGGGGCTGGCGAGTGGCTGCAGAAGGACTTTGTGAGAGTGCCAGGAATCTCATTACAGCCCCTGAGTGGCGGCCGTGCTGGGATGGTCCCCGAGCAGGCGCCCAGACACGGCAGGCTCGGAGCCCAGGGAGCTGCTCCGAGGTCCTGGAGAATCCTCGGGAGCTCCCAAAATCCTAAATCTCAGAAGTCGGGAACTCACTCTCAGGTTTTGTGCAGGCTGGGAGAGCAGCTGAGCCGAGGGAGAGCCCAGCTCATCCCTAACACTCCCTCAGTCTCTCCCTCTCGATTGAAGGAATTTCTACCCGGCCAAGCGCTGGAATGTGGAATTGCTCTCCCAGCCTGGCTGGGCCCACTAAGAGTTAATGCCGGGCCCAGGCAGAGAATCCATCTCCATTTCAATGCTTCGTTAAGAGTTTTGTGGTGAAACAAAGCAAAGCCATCCAAGTTTGGTGACAATTTTCCCACAGTCATCCGCGGCTCTGATTCATTTTCAGCCCCAGATTGGAGTGGTAATGGCCCGACCACAGAACATTTCCTGGGGATTAATCATGGCTGGGAAAGGGCTGCAGCTCGGAACTGAGCTCCAGGCGCCCCCAGATTGTCCTTCTGTGTCAGGAATTAGCGGCTGCTGAGGTCACTCCCGCTCTGCCGCTGCTGGTGCGATTATAACCCAATTCCTGCTAATTACCAGCAGGTTCAGACATCAATGTGCCAGAAAAGCCCAGCTCCTGCCCTGTCATTCCCGGCCAGCGGCTGATTCCAGGGCATTGGCAGGCATGGAGATCCATGGGGAATCTCTTAGGAGCTTCCCTGTGGTCCCTCTCTTTGTGCTTTATGACACTTGGGCTCCCAATTGATGGATGGAAGGATGGATGGATGGATGGATGGATGGATGGATGGATCAGACTTCTTTCTTCACAAAGCCTGCAGAATATCTCCAGGTTTCAGACACTCTCCTTCCAGGGAGAGAGTCAAGCCTGGAAGAGCAAATCCCAGGACATCATTCAAGCAAAAGCTTTTTTTCCATGCGTGACCAAGAAATTCCTGGTCAGAGCTGGCATGGGAAGGGCTGGCTCCAAGGGGTGGCTCCTGGTCACCGTGCTGGATATGGGGCCCTATTCTTCACTGTTTCTCCAGCTCAGGGTAATAATCATCCAGGCTCCATCCAGTTCCTAATGGGAAGAGCAGCCTCTGGCACAGGAGCTGCCCATCGCTCCTGGGAGCTGTGGGACCCCTCGCTGGGCGCTGCAGCCACCTCCCCACCCATGGGTGCTCTGAGGCCATGGGGAAGGGACGGGCTCTCCACTTCACCTTTTCTGTCTCCAGCTGCATATAATGGGAAAATACCCCGGGAAAAGGACCCCACGGAATGATCCTGAGCTACTTCAGGCTCATTTTAGAAACAGAAATGCTGGGGGTTGAGAGAAGAATTTGTGACTGTCCCAGCCAAGCACCAGCACTGGCACAAGCACCAGAACCACCACCAGCACTAGCACCAACCTCAGGTCCACTCCAGCACCACCACCAGCATCAGAACCAGCACCATCCTCAGAACCAGCCCCAGCTCCAGCCCTGCTCTGTGCCCGCAGCTGGCTCTGGCTGTGGGTGCCACTGCTGTCCCCATTCCCCTGCCACGTGTCTGCCACTGCCTGCTAGATGCAGCCAAGTTTCCAAGCCCGGCTCTGCCAAGGAGCTGGAGAAGGGGGAGCCAGAACATCCTCCCTTCCCCAGCCTCCAGCCCTGCCTGGGCACTGTGGCTGCTCAGCGAGGAGGTTTTTGGCTCTAATCGCTGTTTGCTGCCTTGTTTTGTACGAGAATTAAACACCTGCCTTTTGAAGGCTTCTTCTCATTGCTGGGAACATTCCCCAGTGCTGTGTCCCCCTTTAATTTCCTCCGGCAGCGCTGCCTCCCATCACCCTTCCCATTTCCACGGCATCGCAGCACACCGGTACCTGCATCCACCTCTTGTGCCGGGGCTTTGAAGTTGAAATTCCATCTCCCTGCATGATCAAATCTTTGATTTCTGATTAAAGCTGTCAAAGAAACAGTTTCCTGCCTGCTGAAAATTCAGATATCAAATAAAATAAAAAAGACAAAATCTGCATTGGGCTAAAACATAAAAATACCTTTTCCATGGAGCTAAGAAAGGAAGACAGCGTCAGCACAGGTTGGTCCCAGCGTTTTATCTCGGCTGCAGCCTTTGCTTTCCCTCCTTCCACTTCTTTTGTTATGATTGGCATATTTTTGGAAATATGAGCCCGTGTTAAGTGAGAAGACAAGGAAATTTTCACTTTTGGAGCAGCAAAACAAAATCTTCCTGAAAAAATGTATGAGGAGACATCGATTTTTTTCTTTCCTCCCAGCTTTTGGAATACAAATTGTCCCGTCAAAATCTGTCCTAAGGAATGAATGAGTAAATAAGTAAATAAATATTCCTGGTTTGATCAAGCAAGAACAAGAATGATTATTCAATTCCCAGATAACATCCCATCCCCTGGGATCTCCCTGATGGACACCTCGGCAGAGTTCCCCTCCCACCTGGCACATCCTTCCCAGCACAAACAATGGGCCCAAAAGGGAAAGAGGGATGAGGCCAAATTCAAAAACCCAGCTGGGAGCTTAAATGAGAGGCCTGACACTGTCAGCACATCCTAGAGGGAAAAAAATAGCCCTTTTCCATGGCATGGAATGTGTTCCTTCATCAGGAGGCTGCACACATGTGGGAAGTGAATGTGTGGATGAGGGAAGTGCTTGGATAACAGATCCAGCTGTGCCAGGGAGGGTCTGGATTGGGAAGGCTGGGGGATCCAGTGCTGGGATTTTACGGATTTTTGCTTCCCATGTCTTAAATCTCTGGTATGGGAGCAGCCAGCCCAGGCAGGAATGTTTGCAACCAGCCCTGGTATGGGAATGAGGAGGATGAATCCAAGGGTTTGAGGGATGAGTGCTTCTCAGGGGGGTCAAAGACAGGGAGATTTTCCAGCGATGCCTGGCACAGGCAGCTGTGGGAGTTATGGGGTGGGGATGGGTGGCAGTGCTGGGTCTGTGAGCAGAGGGGCTGTCACTGCTCCCTCAGGACATCCTGCTGTCCCCTCACCGTCCTGGTTCACAGGGGACAGCCTGGCAAAGCCATTGCTCTGTCCCCTGCAGCCACCAAGATCGAGTGGGGGGGGAGGAATGCAAAGAAAAATCCGAAGGCATCCTGACACTGCAGATCTGGGGGTTGAAGTGGGTGAGAAATCCTCTCCCAGTCTTTGGGTACAGAACTCGGACTCAAACCCTTTCCCAATCTTTGGGAGGAGAACTGGCAGACAAACCCTTTATCCAAACCTTTGGGAATAGAATAGGGAGAAAAACCCTCTCTCCAATCTTTGGGTGTAAAGTTGGGAGACAAACCCCTTCTCCAGTCTTTGGGAGTAGAATTAGGACACAAACCCTTTCCCCAACCTTGGCACCTTCCCCACGCCCCCAACCCCCGCCAGGCTCCGTGGCCCAGGTGCCCACGGGGCTGTGTTCCCAACTCCTGGGTTTAATCTCCACATTTATGGGCCATGTGCATTTATTTAACAGGTCTGGCCCGAGCAGCAGCGTGTGCCAAGAAGGAACAATCATCCCTCATTTCCCAGCTGTGACATCATCAGCTCATATTTCACGGATATGATGTCACTGCTGCGCAATAGGACTCGGGATTTTCAAAAGGTTTTTATTAATGCTGAGGCTTTTTTGGGTGGGTTTTTTTTTCCTCTGGTCTGGCCAGAACATCTGGAGCTGGGAAACTTCAGAGTCCGGAATATTCACGAGTTGGAGCAGACAGAATTCCAACCCGCAGGACTTCTGGGAGTGAAGGCGGACAGATAACGACGTGGGGATCCAGGAGTCTCAACCAACTGCAGAAAAATCAAAGAGCAGCAGGAAAGGGGGTGAGGCAAGAGGAGTGGGGGTCTGGGGATGTGTTCTCACCATCCATTGGCAGCCTGGGGAGGGGACACCACAGAGCCACACCTGGGATTGTGGCAGAGGATGAGTGGAGAGAGGTCCATCCCTCTGCTTTTCCAGAATAAAGGAATTTTTACAGCCTTACAGAAACCCTGGGAAGGAGGGAGGGGACAGGATTCTGGGGGAGAGGGTCTGCTGGGCAGGCAGTACAAACTGAGGAGAGGGGACAGAAGCCTTGGGAGGGTGCAGCAGGAATTGGGAGGTGGAATAGAAGCCTTGGGCAGGTGCAGTGGCCTGGACAGGGCTGTGAGTCCAATGTTGCTCTGCAGGATTGGGAAGCACTCCCTGTGGCACCTGGCTGTGGGATGAGCATCCCTTGGGATTCTTGGCACCATCCCAGGATCCCAGCCTTCACCCTGCATCTCACAGGGCCTCTGGTGCCTCCCTCCCACAGGATTCCCCTTTGGTGAAAGCTCCAGGACACCTGGAGCTGGAACAAGGTGCTGAAAGGACTGGGGTGACCATTCCTTGGAAACCCTAATTAATCCATCCCAGCTGCATCCCTTTGGGGTTCCCTTTCCCCCAGCCCTCGTGCAAGAGAGCACAAGAAGTCCCAGACAATGGAAATGTTTTTTCCAGGAATTTCCAGCAGAAGCTGGAATGTCAAGCACTGCTGTTGGGAGAATCCCACAGAACTGATGTCACCACGCTCCAAGCAGAGGGTCCCCTGCCACGCGCCAATCCCAAAAAATGTCATTCCCTGGTTCTGAATGAGGAACAGCCTGGGAATGGCAGGAATTCTGCTGCTCCGTTCCATCTTGCCAGGCTTGTTGTAACCCATTTTTCCAGCTGCACCATCAGACTGCAAGCTTTTATAAATCCCTCAGGAGCTCCGTGTGAGCCCGGAGCCTCTTCCAAGGGAGCCTGGGCAGCTCTGGTGGCTGCACCAAGGAGAGAAAGGTTGGAGAATGAAGCCTGACAAGCTGATGAGATAAACTGGTCAGATCAAAGGCTGACAGCAATAATTGTACACGGCGTTGCTGTGCAAAGCTAATTTAGACACAGATGAGCCCATGACAGACTCACTGGAGGGTGGCAGACGAGCAGGGAATGGAGAGCACTTCATTTATCCTCCCTGGAAGTGGGGGGAGCGCCAGGAGCAGGCAGCTGGGGCAGCTTCTCCCTCGCTCTCTCCCCTTCCAAGTCATCAAACTTTATCTGGTTCCTTTGCTGCAAATTAGCAAGGAAAAACACTGAATCCATCAAAGCTCCTGCTCGTTTCCCAGCCCACAAGGGAGAAGTCAGGATGATTTACTGGGATTGTGAGGAGATGCTGGAATGGACTGTCCAGAGGAACTATGACTGCCCCAGGATCCCTGGAAGTGTCCAAGACCAGACTGAATGGACCTTGGAGAAATCTGGGACAGTGGAAGATGTCCCTGTCCATGGCAGGGGATGGCACTGGATGAGCTTTAATGTTGTTTCCTGTCCAAACCACTCTGGAATTCTGGGATTCTGTGGTTCTGCAAAACAAGGCCTTGATTTTCTCCTGCAAAGCCCAGCAAAGCACCACATTTTCACACCATGTGGGGCTTTCACTCTGTTTATAAATCAAACCAGAGCCATCAGTTCTCCCACTTTATTTTTTTCCAGCTGGGAATTGGAGGAGTTTCTTCTTCTGATGGTGTTCAGGCTTGCCTGCTGCTTTGGGTCTCTGCAAAGAAATCCTCTCCTGGTTTCTCCATCACCTTCCCTCTGCTCTCCCCATCCCTGGCAGAAACCAACCCCCAGAGAAGCAAACCCAGTGTCCTACATCCAACACCCGCACCAGGACAGGTCCCGCGGCACAGAGAGGTCCCTGTACCTGCCCGAGCACCTCTGCCCTGGAGATCCTGCCCTCTCCAGCCCTCGGGAAGCTCTGGCTCCAGGCTGGGAAGCAGCAGGATGCAGGCACCGGCACGGGCTGGCAGACGAGAGAGTAACTGAAGGGAGAAAAATTTTCACTTCATATTTTATGCAAAACTGACACTTTCAGCCCAAGAAGAAACGCTGTGCCCACCCCTCCCGCTCAGCACAGGCAGGATCCATCCCGGTGGGAACAGCCAGCGGTCCCTGACCCCATCCCGTGCCATGGGCGAGCTCCGGGCAGGGAGAGCCGCTCGCCCCTGCCCTGCTCCCGTGCCCAGCCGGGCTGGCTGCGCTGCAGCTGCCAGAACAATGGGAACAATCCCAATAACAACCCCCCTTTCCCGGGAATACTGCGGGCTCTTGGCAGCTCCTTCGCACACAATTAGCATCTCTCGTCAGGCGGGGGAGCACAGATTGCACTCGCCGCGGAGTGTTTTGCACAACAGACTGAACCCAATATGGCCCTGCCCGGACCCGCAGCTCCAAGTGACTTCCCAGCAGGACAGACCCAGCGCGGCTCCCACGGCCCCGCCGCCGGGAGAGACCCCTCCCGACCCCTCCAAACTCACCCAGGGGCTGAGTGGAGGGGGGACACTGCCCCCACTCCGATTACGGGCAAGGACTCGCCCTTTCCTCGTTCAAGGGAAAAAGAGATGGGTATTGGTGGGTCCAGGCTCAGAAAAAGGGCTGGGACTTATAGGGAGCTTAGGGGTCAGGGACACACAGAGCCATAGGATGGTTTGGTTTGGAAAGGAGTTTAAATCCCATCCAATCCCAGCCTTGCCAAGGGCAGGGACACCTTCCACCATCCCAGGTTGTTCCAAGCCCAATCCAACTTGTCCTTGTACATTTTCAGGGCTGAGGCAGCCATGACTTCTCTGGACAGTCTGTTCCAGCGCCTCCCCACCTTCACAGGGAAGAATTCCTGTCTAATATCCCATCCAAATCTCTCCTCCTTTAGTTTAAAACCATTCCAGGGTATCTAGGGGTTCGCAGTGGGTGATACACCCTTTCCAGGCTGGGAGAGGATGCATCTCCCCAGGCTGACACTGCTTGTGGTCCTCCTGCTCCTCAGCTGCCAATGCTGAGGAATCTGTGCTGACCCTGCTGCCAAGGCCAGCCCAAGAGGGTCACACGTGCTGGTGACACCACAGCGCCTTTGGCAGCCACTCAGCTGGTGCCTAGTCACTTGTTAAACCACGACAGCACAAGCTCACAGTGTGGCCTCAAAGTGCCACTTGGAAGGATCCCCAAAGCCGTGTCTGTCCAGGGAGGCTGGATTAGTAAATCCAGTGAATGCCAGACTCACATCCTCTGTTAAAGCCAGCCCAGCCCATGGACAGTAGCGCTCCGTGATTAATTGCTGTGCTTAAAACTCCTATTTATAGAGACGCTGCAAGTGCTGTGCCAGGGATAGCGCAGCCAGAGGCTCCTCCTCCGGCAGCTCCCAGGGCTCAGCATCTGATCCCAGGCTCCCGGGATGTGGAGCAGCTCAGCTCCTTACTCAGCCAGAGGTTCCCTCCCCTCCTCGTCCTGCTCACCCACCGTCCATGGGGATCCCATCAGCTTCCCCAAACTCAGTGCTGATCCTGGGGATGTGTTTAGATGCTGTGGATGCATCTGGATCCCCACAGAGGGAAGGAGCTTTAGCTGGAGCTTGGCACCTACAGCGATGTGGGAATAGGACGTGAAGGCACTGCCTCTCCTCTCTCTCCCACCACCCCAGAGCCAGCACTGCAGTCCAGCAGTTTTTGACTCCCCAGGAGGCTCCAGGCCTTGCCCCAGGCTTCCCTGGGCTCTGCCTGAGCTGCTGCTTAGGAAATGAGCTGTAGGAGATCCAGATTTCAGCCAACAGCTGGAAGAACCGGTTGGGAAAGGTGTCTTTGGGCAGAGATGCTCCACATCCAACAGGTTTCTACCCTACAAACAGTTCTCTTTACCCTACAGTTTTCTTTAACACAAAACAAACCAAAAAGGAAATCCATTTCATCCTGCTTTTATTTACCTGAAAGCCTCAGCTCTTATCAACATTGAGGTGCTGAGCAGGGAGGGTTCAGGGATATTGCTGCCACCAGCATCCCACTGCACAGGGCACCCCACTGCCCAGAGAGTTCTGGTGCTGAGAGCATCCCACTGACCACAGCATCCCACTGACAGGAGCATCCCACTGTTCAGAACATCCCACTGACAGGAGTGTCCAACTGACCACAGGATCTCACTGACCACAGCATCCCACTGACAGGAGCATCCCGCTCCCATGAGAATCCTCCATTCCCTCTTTGCCTGTCTCCCTCTTCCAGCCCTGTGTTTGGGCAGAGTTGGGCCTGGCTGCTGGTGGGGAGGGGAGTGGTGGCTCCTCGAGCACATGGAGCAATCCATGGCAGCCCCATCCAGCTGTGGATTTGACCTCTGCCAGGAGCCTCCCAGCCCTTGCCTGGGCAGCCACAGCTCTCCTGTCTGGGGGCTCCAGAGCTGCATTCCCACCCTGTGGGTTTGTGGTGGAGAAATATCCTGAGTTTGTGCTGTTTGGGATGTGAACGTGTCTGGTGTGGAATGATCTCCCCCTGTCCACACTCACACACACAGGGGGAGCCAAGGGGGAGGGAGCTTTTCCACACGGACACAAAACAATCCCTATTTGTCTCCAAGACAGACCCCACCGTTGGGTTTCCTGGGGTCACACAGCTGCAGGAACATGTGGAAAAGAAATGTCTCTCTGCTCAGCACTGGACATTCATGTAATTCAATCTATTGCTCCCATGTGCAAGAAATCCACCAAAGTGGCCCCATTCCAAATGGCAGGAAATGCAGAGTGTCAGGGACAGAGGCAAATCCTCTCCCAATCCAGGGCTTTATTTTATTTTAATTGGGTTGGACTGGGGGAGGTGTGGGAGGTCGTGTGGGGCTGGGGGAGGCAGCAGCACAGGCTGGGGACATCCCACTGTCCCTTTCTTTGGTCACACCTCACCAGTGGTCTGAAACTGCTGGGTAGGTGCCGCAGGGACCTTAAGGTGCCAGGATAAGCTCACCTGGCCCCCAGAGCTGAGGGGTCTACAAGTTCCTGCCATTCTCATTCCCAAAATCCCTGCCACATCCTCCCAAAGTAGTTCACGCTGACTTTCCACATGAGTACCAGCTCAATAAAGCCTTTCCCCTGGGATTTTGGTGCCCAGGGTTCACCCTCTCCCTGCAGACCTTCACCCCAACACCTGGGCTCCCTGAGGAGCTGGGCTGATCATGCCAAGCTCCAGTTAAATCTTGTTTGATACCCAGGAATGCTGCTCCAGGATGTGAGCTGAGGTTACCTCAGCTGAGCCTTAAATGGATTTTTCCGTTAAGAGAGGATTTTTTTTGGTCTTGTTTTATTGAAAAGGAATTTGCAGTAATTAGCTCTTACAGGGGATTTCACTGTTCTCTCTCCTCCTCTAAAGCATAAAACACTTATTACAACACATTGTTTAATGTGATCTCCACTCCCAGGGATTTTTCTTTCCTCGAGTGATGATCCAGCCCTGCCTTTGGACTTCAATGCTCTAAATCTTCCTGCAGCCCCAAGCTGTGCCCTGATCCCTCTGCCTGGATCCACATTTATCTTTCCCCCCTAGTCCTTGGTGCAGCTGGAGATGATAGATCTGGGAAAATAAGGCTTTTTTTCCTATTTCCCTTGATTTGTTGGATTCTTGTTGGGCAGAACATTCCATGTCAGCTTCCGTGGGCATCTGGAGAGCGGCTGCCCCTCATTGAGCCACGGAGAGCAAATTTTCCCTACAAAGCTCTGTCCCTTCCAGTGCCTTCACCTGTGTTAGGCTGGGCTTTATTTAGGCTGTTGGGCTTTATCTTCCTCCTTGGAGAGCAGGCTGGGAGTGGAGCTGGGAGCAGAGGGATCAAACCCAGGTTGGAACACTCCAGATTGTTCCTCCTGCTCCAGGATAGCGACATTCCCTGATCTCTGTGCTGCCCTGCTGGCAACATTTCCCTGCTAGCCAGCCTGTGTTTTCCTTTTCTCGTTCCCATGCTTTTCCATCACTCGTTACAGCCCGTGGGCTGACCCGAACACCTCCCTTGCTCTCCCTCCCTCCATCCTCGGCATTTGAGCCTGGAGGAGGCTCCCGATGCTCTCCATCGCTCCCGGAGGAGACTCCCGATGCTCTCCGTCATTCCCTCTGTGGATGGAGGTGGATTTTCCCTCGTAAGGGTGTTCAGTGTGCTGCTGGTTGGCCTCAGCTTTGTCTGAGCCTGAGATTAAACGCCGGCGTGCTCGAGTGCTTGTTCTCGTTGCCGTCACGCCGCCGCTTTAAAGTCACCGTACAAATCCTGCCCTGCAGCTCCTTGATTGTGTTCCTGCTTCTCCTCTGAACTCCCTCCAATCCATCAGCAGCGCTCCAGCGGCAGCGCAGGTGCAGCTGCGGGAGCCTTTGCCAAGAGCCTCTGGTTCTCCGCGATGCCCCAGTGCAGGGGGACCACGGCGAGGCCGATGTGGGGACGCGGTGGCTGAGCGGTGCCAGAGCCTGTGCCAGCCCCGGTGCCAGCCCCGCACGGGGATCACTCCCCAGGGTCATTCCAGACAAAGCCGTGCCGTTAACAGCTCCTCTGGTTGCTCCGTCAGCTCCCATTAGAGGCCTGGGGAAGCAGCACTTCCCGAGGCTTTGCAGGATAATTTGTGTGTTTAATACACCTCAAACCCACGTTAGGCTGCAATTAAGGCAGGGGGAGGGAGCCGGAGCAGAGGAGACGCCGACCTCCCGCTGCCTGCTTGGATCCTGCTGCTTTCTGTGCCGATGGAGGATGCCAGGGAAGCTGGAATTAGAGGCAAAAGCGTAATTTGTCATTTGCAAGTCTAAGCCAAAGGCTGGGAAGAGAAATAGGAGAGCTGGGAGCTCTTCGCGGGAAATTACCACTGAAAGAGCTGAGCCGAGCTGAGCTGAGCTGAGCCAAGCCAGGCTGAGCATCCCAGCTCACTGGCAGCAGCTGATCCAGACTGGTGGTTGGGGACCAGGGACCTGGAACTGTGAGATGGCAAGAGGGGACCCCACAGCCTGGCAGAGCTGTCACACAGGTCACTGCAAGGAAAGTGCTGCAGCCCAGGCCAAGGCCCAGCTCCACACTCCATCCAGGGAATAGGAAATTCCTTTTCATGACACCACCAGGCCATTTTCCTTTGCCTAGCTAATGTTTTTGCTGTGTGCAGCTGGTAGAGAAAATGCTCGATTTTAGCAAAAATAAAGTGTGAGCAGCACATCCCACTCTGATCCTTGTAGGAGTCAGAGTTTGGGGTCCACACTGGTGTTGAACTCATCCCATTGGAAAATAGACCCCCCCAGTGACACAACCATGAGACACCCACAGACCTGTCCTCATCCCAGCCAACACAAGCCCCGCTCCACGGCAGGAATGGGAGCTGCTGGGAGTAGGAAAGTCTTTGTTGAGTTCTGCAGTGGGATTTATTCCCAGAGTTCCTCGCCGATCCCGGTTTCGCTGCTGCCAGAAGGGAGTTCCCACTCCTTTCCCCCACACAGGACAGGGAATGCTGAGCGTGACCCACACTTCCCTGTGGGCAGAGCCAGAGCCACAGCTCCTCCTCTGGTGGCCTTCCCACGTGGACCTGGCAGATGCCCGTGGTGTGTGGGGAGGACAGGGACAGGGATCCTCCGTGGTTGGAATGGCACAGTTCTCCCCACACCAGGCAGAAGGGATTTCTGCAGGAATAAACTGAATCCTCCAGATTAAACATGTCTCAAAGCTAATCAGAAGGAGCGGTGTGTGGGAGCCAGGCTTCCTCAGAACTGTCAGCAACGTTCCCTTTTTCCTCAGGGGCTGCTTCAGAGGGTGCCAGCTCCTTCCTCAGCATCCCTGTTTAGCTGGGTGGGGATTCGCCTCAGGCAGAGCTGCCGTAGATTTGTAGATTTTCAGGAGCACACGAGAGCCTTGCAGAGTCCATCAGAAACCCAGCAGGGGCTGAGATGGCTCCTGAGCAGCAGAGAACAGAGATCCTTCAGAGTCAAGTGGCCACGGAGCCTTACAGAGCCATCCTGGCCTCAGGGAAATGGAAATGCTGCTGCCAGCACTGCCATGGGCTCCTCATTCCCAGTTAAACCAGGACCACAGCTGCTCCTCTGAACCAGCTTTGCTGGGTTTCTTTGGGAAGTGGGAGGTCTGTGACAGTGGCCCAGGGCTGGGAGCAGCTGAGGGGCTGCTAGAGCAGGGTGGGAAATATGGAAAAGGGAAGCACATGGGAAAGGGTTGAGCAGGCTTTAATCCAGGAGCAGCCTTCGGAGGAGAACAGGGAAGAGTGGGAGTAGCCAGAGTGGGGAGGGAGCATCGATGAACTTTGACCTTGGCCTGAAACGTCTCAAACCATATTTAGGGCTTGGTGATCAAAATATTCCTGCTGCCACTGGATTCCCTGGGTAGAAACACGCTCGTGCTTGAAATCCCAGTGCAGGGCTGAGGGCTGGCAGCACCTGCACCCCCTGTTTTCATGGAAGAGTCTCCCAGCACAGGAGGCTTTGCCAGCAAAGCTGTCAGTGCTGGGTAATCTCCTCTTTTCCCGTGAAGCCAGCACTGATTAGGATGAAAACCCTTGTGGAGTCAGGTGAGCTCAGGTGTAATCCCATAAAGCGTGTTCCAGAGCTCTTCAAAGCTGCTCATCCAAACTCGGATTTCCAGAGCTCTGTGAAAATCATTTACAGGGAGACACAGAACTGAGAACAGGGACAGGGGTGTCCTAGCCCTGCCCCTGCTTGCTGGAGAATCTGATCCCAGCATGTCCCTGTCCCAGACTGCCACTCCCAGGGTCAGGAGCAGCCCTGGGACATGACCCTGCTTGGTGAGGGATGAGAGGAACCCTGGGGGGCCCTGGGCTGCCAGAGATCCAGTGCTCCCGGGTAGCTGGAACAGGACAGATCCCAACAAACCTCTCAGCTTCCTTCCAGATGCCGAGCCCTAAACCTGGTTCTCACCATTCCAGACCTGGCCCCAGGGTGTGGCTGTTCCAAGGGCAGGGAGAGCAGCTGGCACAATGCCGGGCTGGACCCACCCTGGGCTGAGCCCAGCACTGCAACTGGGACTGTCAGCAACCAAAGCTTCCCAGGGAAGTGGCCAAATTCCAGTGGGCACCCAATTCAGCTCCTCCTTTCTCCTTAGAGGGCAAATTTTTACCTGGGCAGATGGTGATAGGAAAGGGAGAATGATTTTAAACCAGAAGAGGACATTTGGATTGGATATTGGGAAGGAATTGTTCCCTGTGAGGGTGGGAAGGCCCTGGCACAGGGAGTTCCAGGGAAGCTGTGGCTGCCTCTGGATCCCTGGAAGTATCCAGGAATGTTGGATGGGGTTTGGAGCAGCCTGAGCTAGTGGAAGGTGTCCCTGCCCATGGAAGGGGATGGGGATGAGATGAGCTTTCAGGTCTCCTCCAACACGAGCCATTCCGTGATGATTCCATGATGTTTTCCCCAGAGCTGGCAGCAGCAGATGAGCCATCCTGCCTGCACGGATGGAGAGCACAGCGGGGTGTCAGGAACCTGCTCCTTCCCAGACACCAAAGAGCCTCTGCTTCCCGACCACTCCGCCTCATGGAAACTCTATCCCTGCAAACACTTGCTCCCTTTATATCTTCCTCCTTTATTTTTTATGGAGAGGCCTTGGAGGAGAGGGAATCAGAGGGGGCTGGCACATCCCCCCCTCCCCCCGGCCACTCGGAAATAAAGGGATGCAGCTGGAGGGGCAGGAGTTTCTGGAGCAGTATGGATGGGGTGAGAAAGTCATTACCTGCCTTGGGTTTCACTGTGGGAATGGCCACACCTTTCCCTGGGAATCGCTCATGTCTGGGGGCATGGAGAGGGGGGAGAGGGGGAGGAGGGAGCAAAGGGGCAGAGAAAGGGCTGGAAACAGCACGGGAGGAAAAGAAAAGGGAAAGGGGATTTTTTTTCTTTGCATGTAAAGTTAGAGGGGCTGAAATGAATTACCTGACTCCAAAGCTGGGGCGTTCAGGGAATAATCGATTGAACACGCCACAAACTCGGATTTTATGGCTTCAGGAGCCCGGCTGGGGCTGGGGGAAGTGGGGGAAGAGGGAAACTGTTCTGCACTGAGGGGACACCTCAGGGGGATTGGTTTGTCTGCCCTTTTTTTTTTTTTCTCTTCTATTTTTCTCCTTCTCCTCTCTCAGTTTGAAGTTCTTTGGGTTGGTTACACAGCCCTCCCTTTTCCCAATTTTCCCCTGGGGACTTTCCCTGTTGTTCTGCAGGAAGGGAACAGAACTGGATTGTGTTTCTCCTGCTCCCGACTGCAAGGAATGACATCAGCCCAAGGTGTTGCAGCATCTCCTCCCTCTGCACTCCTTCCCACCCCCAAACTGCTCTGGAATTTGGAGTTTAATAAGGGATTATTATTTCTCCTGATCCATGATTTGTCCTGTGGCTGTGAAGGAGCAGTGGATGCATCCAGCTGGTCTCTCTTGGCAGCTTGCAGTGACCCTTGAGGAGCATCCCAACCCCTTGCTGCTCCAGCATCCCTGGATCCCAGCCCTTCCACAGGGACAGCTTTTCTGCATCCCTTGGCACCAGTGCCAAGTGTCCCTGCAGCTCTCCCTGGAGAGGTGACAGCAAAAACAGCTCCTCAGGTGTTCCAAGGGCCTGGAATCTGCATCCCCATTCCCAGAGCCATTGGACACATCTCTGCCTCACCAGCATGTGACTGAGGAGCAGGAGGCAGCCCCCAGACCCCCCAGAGAGAGAACAAAGGCACAGAAATTAAAAGACAATTTCCAGAGCCGAAAATAAATTAATGGAAAAGAGCAGGAACACGGCGGTGCTTGGGAGAACGTGAGGATTCCTGACAAGCTCCCGGTGATATTTGCCAGGAGAGTCATTAACTCCTGCCATGGGAGGAGTG
Organism: Thryothorus ludovicianus; assembly: GCA_013397245.1. Taxonomy (NCBI): domain Eukaryota; kingdom Metazoa; phylum Chordata; class Aves; order Passeriformes; family Certhiidae; genus Thryothorus; species Thryothorus ludovicianus. The sequence continues at coordinate 520,127 of VZTB01010981.1, forward strand.
ATCCAACTTTTCCAGAAGGCCCTGGGTCAGTTCCTGGGGTTTCTCTACCTCCCTGGTGATGTTTTCCAGCATCCCAACAGCCCAGGATCACAGCCAGCTCTGCCCCAGGGACACAGGCTGCAGGAGCAGAGAGCTGTGGAACCACCTGGAATCCCAATCCCTGTGATTCCAAGCCCTCTGAGCAGGGTCTGGAGCCAGCAGTGCTGGACCCTTTGATGACTGTTCAGAATTCCCAGCTGCAGTGGAAGGACTCAAAGCAATCAGGAAGAGCAGAGACCAAGGGAAGGATTCCAGCCTTGGAGGGAAGCAGGGCTGGAGGCAGCACAGATTTTCCCAGTTTTCTCAGTCCAGTGAGCCACAAAGTGGGCAGATTCCAGGGAATCCAGTCAGGCAAGTGAGAGTTGCTCAGCTGAGCAGGGATTTGGAACCACACTCCTTTTCCATTGGGAAAGTGGCTCCTGCTGTGGGTGCAGAGATGGGGAACCAGGAGAACTCAGCTTCCCCCAGGGCACGAGAGCCAGGCATCCAGCCAGCCTTGGCATTCCCAGTGTCCCACATCTCCCGACAACACCACAACAACCTTTGGGGTGCCAAGGTCACATTGCAGACCTGGAGCCAGACACGCCAACCACAGGTGAGTCAGCAGCTCTGGGAAGATCCTGTGCCTTGCCCCAAGGCGCTCCACAGGATTCATCCTTAACCTCCAGGATCCAGCCCTCTCCATCCCCTGCGTGTGTTCTCCATAATTAAAGTTGCACTGAGAAAATAAATCCTGCTCCTCACTAATAGGACGGAGGAGGTGTTAAATTATGGCTCCGTTTATCCAAGGATTGCCCAACGCAGCTCCTGCTTTAATAAGTGCCGATAAAACATGTCAGGAAATGGTTTGGGAATTAATCCCTCCTGGATGAGGCGGTGACAAACTGCTCTAATATGTTTCACTCCAGGAAGGTGCGTGTTCCCATTTTATTGGAAGGAGCTGCAAGTGGATTTAGGATTCATGGAAATAAGGGAATGATTGACAGGTGAGGGCTTAAGAGAGGCTGTGGGTGGAAGGAGAGAATTGCCCTCCCAGCCCTGCTGGCATTGCCTCCCCATGTTCCCCACTCCCATGCTTGGATTCCAGCAGTGTTTCTGTCCTGTGCCATCCCTGCATCCCACTTTCCCCATCTCTGATAACCTCTGGGATGGCAGGAAATGAGTTCAGCCCCTCCAGGACCAGGCAGGGGGATCGACCTACTTCATCCTGCAGTAGTGTTAATAACTGGAGGTTGATAACATGAGTTCCACCTTGTCCTCACTTGGATGTTTTTCCAAGTGATTTGAGCATCCTTGTCAAAATGCAGCCATTGGGAACCGCTTCATTTGCCAAAACCTCCCCTCCTTTTTCATCTGGGGAGACTTTGGAATTTCCTCATTTCCCGATTCCGTTCCTGTCTCCTCTCTCTGGTGTTTGGATCGCAGGAGCTGTCCCAGCTCATCGGACACAGGACATGAGTTTGGGGAACACAGCCCCCACCCATCCCTCATCCCCACCCCAGGCAGCCCCTGCCTGCCCCTTCACTCCTCCTCAGCAGCTTGGGATGTGCCAGGGCTGGGAAGAGCCCAAAAAGGGGGTTTTGAAGGAAGGGAGCTGGGATCCAGCAAATTCCCCTCTCTCCAGGCAGGACATGGGGGTGTCCCTGCACATCCCACCCACTCCAGTCCCTGGATGCCAGGACTGGATGAATACCAGGATGGATGCCCAGAGGGAGGAGAGCTGGTACACAGGGGAAAGAGGGGAAGGACCCCCAGGCAGAACCCTCAGATCCCACTAAGACCTCATTTCCCCACTGTCACTCTTCCCTGTGGGTCTGGTGACCCCCTGTGTCCCCACCTGCCCCTCAGAGGGGTCACTCCCTCCTCATTCCCAAGCCAGGGGGAGGAGACACAGCCAGGGCAGCAGCTCCACAGCCCAGCTCGTCTCACAAGAGGACATTCGAGCATTGCCTAAGCCCATTTAAAACCCGCTCTGATCCCATAAACTCTGCCTACCTTAACTCGAATTAAAGGGAATTGGCTGGAACTGTGTTGGAGCTAAGGGCGAGTCAGTTCATCTCAGTCCTTCCCAGCTCCTCGAAATGGGAGCTTAGGGGAAAGAAACCATCCAGGAGCTCAAAGTCTCACAATTGGGGTTATGTTGCGGTGGAAAAAATGAAAGTTAAACATTAGGGAAACCTTTATAGCTCTGACAGGAGTTCAGCCAGTGGAACGCTGTGGAATTGCTTTCCCCAGAGATATCCAAGGATAAAGCTAAGTACATATCTGACAGGGATGGTTTACCAGCCTGATGTGAAGGATAAAGTGGAGCAGGTGAGCTGGGGGAGCTTCCTTCAAGTCCTAATAACTCTGGGATCAGTGCAGGGCCTCTCTGCACGGGAACATCCCAGATCATTCCTCATTTTCCACAGCCTCCCGGAGCACTTCCAGCACTCAGTGACACAGGAAAAGGCTCCCATGGCAGGTACTCCGTGGCAGGTGCTCAGGCACTGGAGAAGCTGCAGGAAATAGAAAAGCTCAGAACAAAAGAATCCCTAACAATGCCAGTCTGGGGGCATTGCTGGACAAGGGGAATGCTTCCAGGAGGGTTTGAAGCCTCTGCTCAGGAGGCTGCATTGCTGGAACAGCAGAACCAGAACCCAGAATTTGAAGGTTTTTTCATGAAATCCCTTTGATAAATCCATCATCCATTCCCCTTCCCACGGTTTTGTTCCTAAGCTGAAATCCATGGGGCAGGCAGAGGGATGCTGGAGCCAGGCCCTGGGAGGACTTGGAGTGGCTCTGCCCCTCCTGTCCCAGCACAGGTCACTCCTGCCCTGGGCCTGGCTGCTTCCTGGGCCAGCAGGAGCCACTTTGGAGAGTCGGGCTGCACCATCTTCTGGGATGCAGGGCATGGGGAGAGTCCTCACCTCTGCAGAGCTGGCATGTCAGTTCCTCAGGATGCTGCCTCACTGAAACACCAAAAAAATCCCTTCAGCAAGAGAGGAAAGAAGAGGAAAGAAGAAAAGATGTTTTCCAGAACCTCATGGAGGAGAGGGAGGAAGCAGAGGGAGCGTGGATCTGGAGAACCAGGAGGGGCCCCACCTCCATTCCCAGTACAGATCCCAGAAGGAGAAGGGCTGGAAGGCTGACAGGCTCTCCATCCACCATCCCTGGCTAATTTGTAAGGAATTACAGATATGTGGAGGACATTGCTTAGTGTTAAGTCAAGTGGAAGGTTTGCTCCGAGGTGATAATCAAGGGGCTCCAGGGTAGGGGAAAAGCTGAGCAGATAAGGGCAAGGATCTGAGACCACAAGTGCTGCTGACAATGGGATGGGGTTTGTGCTCAGGATTTCTCTCATTCCTTCACAGTCACGGCCCACACAGCCCATGGGGAACTTGGCTATTGATGTTTGCCCAATTTCTCCTGGAATTTCACCCAGCAGGAGAGTGAGATGTGAAGGAAGTGCAGGACAAGAGTGGAGCAAACAGGGATCCAGCTCAGAGGTTTTCCTTTCAGGCTGGTCTGGGTGATTTCTTCCAGCAACACCTCCCTGTCCCTGCTGCTCCCAGCACAGCTGGAAAACCTCTGGCCGAAGCCAGAGTGCTCTGCATCCACTCCCCTTCACTGTGACCATCTTTGGGTTTATCCCAGTGCTGTGGCTTTGAAATTCTGGGAGGGGAGAGAGAGAGAGAGAGAGGAGGAGAGAAGTTTTGCAAGGCCAGCAGATCCCTCCCAGGACATCAAAACCTCTTGGATCATCCCAAAACAAAATAAGATTTCTCTAATTTTCCAGCAGGCTGGGGGAGAAGCCTCCCTGCCAACCTTCCCAGAGCCAGGAGCTGGACAGCCACACTCCCCCTTCCCACACCTCCCAAGAGAAAAGGACCTCGGCTGCTCCCACCTCGCCTGAGAGCAGAGGATGGAATGCCAGAAAGATTGGCAGCAGGAAACGGAATTTCTCCTTCATTGCAGCAATTTGATCCATACACGTGCGGCCGGCCTGGCTTTCGGTAGCACCAGCATCCAGCAGCAGGAGAGCAGCCCCAGTTCCAGCTGCTCCAGAGGCAGGAGAGGGCTCGTGTTTAATGGCTCTCATATTAGCACTTGCTATTTAATATTGCATGTTTAGTCTGCTTCGTCTGCTGCTCCCTTTAGGATCAGGTCTATCCCAAACAATCGCAGAGAGGAATCGGGTTCAAAGATGGACTCAAATTGGTTTCAGACTGGCCCAGTTAATGCCTAATTCCACCCAAAATTGGGACCAACTGGCATGGACTGGGGTCCTCAGGCATCTCAGTGCTGCTGCAGGGAGCAGGCAGATCCGAGTCCAAGGTTTGGGGCTGTTCCACCTCCCCATCTGGAGTCTGTGAGGGTAGGGAGGCCTTGGAATGGTTTTCCTAGAGAAGCTGTGGCTGCCCCATCCCTGGAAGTGTTCAAGGCCACATTGGACAGGGCTTGGAGCAACCTGGGACAGTGGAAAGTGTCCCTGCCCATGGCAAGGAATGCAACAGGATGAGCCATAAGGTCCCTTCCAACCCAAACCATTCTGGGATTCTGTGACTTCTGCCTCCAGGGTGGCACCTGTTGGAGCTGCTGCTGGCAATGGTCTCACCTGCCTTGTCCTGCCTTTGCCAAGGAATGACACCCACCCAACCTAGGGAGCAGCCCCAGATTGCACCTCCTGCTGAAGAATCACCCCTGGCAGGGATTTCCTCCAAGTTCTAAAAATCATTAAAAAACAAAAAACAAACAAGCCAGCAATCTCAGCATCACTGTCATCTCCTTGGCGGGTGGGGAGGTTTAACATCAGCCTGCGTTTTATGGATCGAGAGCTCCAGACAGCTGGAAAAATAGTTAACGTTCCTGTTTGACGTGTTCCAGCCTGGTTTGGAGGGAGCAGGTCCAGCAGCTGAGCTCTGCCAAGACAGGGAATCACAGGTATTTCACTGGAGAGGGAGAGGTGGAGCTGGGAACTGCAGGTTTTTAACTGGGGAAGGGGATTTGGATACTTTTGGTCTGAAGTATCTGAGGTTCCTGAGCACTGTGGAATCACAGGCAGGATCTGGCTCAGCATTAAGGAAGAGGTGAAGCCAAAGCTTTGTGGTCAGGATATGGCACAGGCAGGAGGAAATACCTGGATTTAAGGGTTAAAGGACAAGAATGAGGGTGAGCGTGCAGTGTCCAGGCCCTCTCTGTCTTCCCAGCTCGTGTCCTGGGATGCACCAAGGCTCAAAGCACCACCTGCCAGGGGAATCCTGGTTATTGCCAGGACTCCCAGCCTCAGTCCAAACCCTTCTATCCAGTGGCAGAGAAGGACATCTCACCTGGAAAAAGACACCAATGGCTCACAGGTCAGTCAGCCCACTCCTCCTCACAGCCCAAGGGGTTGGCAGAGTTATTTTTCCCAGCCTAAATGAGGAGCAGGGTAACCCTGAGGTGACCCCAGATGCCTGAGGTGACCTCTTCACCCAGAGAGTCCCTGAGCCCAGAGCTCCACAGACACCCCGGAGCCAGGGGCAGGATTAGGAGCCAAAACATCCCAAAATATCCTTTCTGAGCCTTCCCTGTGGTGTCACTGCTGCTGCAGGGCTCAGCTGGGTGACAGCTGTGAGGGCAGAACAGGATGAGTTTCGGCTGGGTGGCTCTGAGCATCAGCCAGCTCCCACTTGAAATGCAAAATTTGGGACAGATGAGGCTGTGGGAATGGCTTTTTTTGTTTATTCCAGTGTCTAGATCCCATTTGGAGTGAGGAGGAGGGTGGGGAAGATTGGGGTACAAGGCACCTTCTCACCTCTCTGCACATGCAGGTGATTTCTGCTTCTACAGATGATGCCCAATGCGGGATAGGAGGGATCCCAGGACAGGAGGGATCCTGGGGCAGGAGGGATTCCAGGAAGGGAGATCCCAGGGCAGCTGAGCACAGGCTTTGGGCAGAAGAGTTTGGGAAGTTCTCCACCTTTTTGGGTGACAGATCCACCATGGTGACACCTCAGCTGCTCCTCCCCCTGTTCCTCAGGAGTCAGGCTCGGGATCCAGCTGGAAATCATCCTGGTGAGAAAAAAAAAAATAAGAGTTGATGAGGGCTGATCTTGAAGGAGGTTTGATGAGAGTGGGGAGGCCCTGGCACAGGATGCCCAGAGAAGCTGTGGCTGCCCCATCCTTGGAACAGCCCGAGGCCAGATTGGATGATGTTTGGAGCATCCTTTGGGATAGGGGAAAGAGGTGGATTGGGATGAGCTTTAGAGCCACTTCCAACCCAAAGCATCTTGTGATTCCATGATTCTACTCATTCATCCAGTGCTTGACCCAGCTTTGTCTGCTCCAACTCTGCTGCTGCTATGGGGAGGAGGGGAGAGGGGCTGGGAAATGGAATAGGCAGGATCAGCAATTCCAGCAAGGAGCGATGTCAGCCCTGTGTGAGCACAGACTCCAGCTCTGGCTCCTGCTCCGGGCAGCATTTCCTCATCCTTGCGTGGAGATGGAGGGGACCTGGTGAACTGGGACTGTCCCACAGCCTCCAGCCCGGCGCCTTCACACCCATCACTGCCACCAGCCCTGCAAGGGCGCAGCACGAGGAGAGGGAACATGAAGGTGGAATTTGTTATCATATCAAACAACGTTCCTCGAGTGGCAGCACAAGGCAAATCAAGGGATGGATAAAAGGCACAAAGCGCCTGCAAAGCCTGGTTTAAAATAACTCTTGAAGTAGGAAGCAGCAGCATGAATCATGGTGCATCGCAAACAAGGACGGGATGTGTTTAATTTCCAGTTTATGAAGGCAGTTTTATTTATTTATGATTCTGCTCCAGTGTTTAGCTTATACACAAAGTCATGACTCACTGCTGAAGGAGCTCCAAGTCCTCTTTGGAACAGCACATTTCCTCCTTGAGGAAATGACACAAACCCATTCTGTCCCATCAGCTGAGCAGCACAGGAGGAAGGAGCAGGAGGCATCGGGAGACTTCCCCACCACCAAACCCACTCGTGGGATCCACCTTCCTGTGGGTAGGAAACTCCTGTGGGTTGGAAACTCCTGGGCTGTTCACTGGCTGTGCTGGGAAAAGTGTGTCAGCAGCAGAGATGGCCCTTGACACATCAACAGCTGTGCCACCAGCAGGGCAGAACAGCGATTTTGGGGCGAAGCAGCCTGGTTTTGTTAGAGTGGATCAAATCTGCAGGGTTTGGGTACAGGGTCCATCCTCCTTGGCTCAGTGGGGGTGGGAATTTCCCCATCACTGCCTGGTGCTAGAGCTGGTACACAGCTCATGCTCTTTGCTGCCCCGTGGATTCAGAGCACTCCTTGACTTCTGAATTTGCAACAATTAATCCCATGATTTCCCTGCCAATGAAACTTCTCTCTTTGGAAAAATGATATTTTAATGAAAACGAATGAGGTCCTGGCACGAAGATGATCCTTGCCCTGCTCCACGCCATGGATGCAGGGTATGTCCCAGCAATGTGATCCACTGGGCTGAGCACACTTTTCCCAGCCTTGTTCCCACCTCTTTTACCACTCTCTGCTGCTCTGGGAGCACGTCCTGCTCACAGGTCCTGTGCAGTGTCAGGGATGTGCTTCCATGGGTCTGGATGTGTTCCTGAGAATGCTCAGCTTCCATTGGGCACTTCCAGCTCTCTGCTGAGCAGTTGTGGCTGCTGGCAGGGATGAAGAAGGGCTTGGAGAGGCTGGAGAAGAGCTGGGATGAAGCAGCAGAGCCCAAGAATTCCTCCTGCTGGGTTTGGTGAAGGGCTGCAGAGCTGACCTTCCTCTGCCAGGGACTGAACCTTTGGGAGCTGCTCGAGGCACAGGTGGCCTGGGGACAACACGGAGCCCAGGTGGGATGAGGACATGGAAAAGGACGTGGAAGGAAGGACATCACAGTGAGGACATCAAAACCAGGGCCGCCAAGAAATCACTGCTCTTCCTTTCTTTTTCCCAAAAGCGAGGCAATAGAGCCAGCAGCACCATCCCCCACAGGAGCATCCAGGACATCCCCAGCCCGGTCACTTCCCGGCCCGGTGGCCCCGAGCCGCTGGCTGGGGGTGGGAAGGAGCCGCGACAGCCGCGGAGGAAGCGCAATCAGCCGCTATTTGCGGCCGATTATCTCAGCCCTGCTCCAGCTTCCCGATAATTCCCTGAATTAGCCGGCGCGCTTTGTTCGGGAGTGTTTTTGTCAGATATCTTGGACTACAGGGAAGGGGGGTGGGACCCAGGTGGGGGGAGCAACAGGCAGCTCTGAGTGTTTACAAGTTCCCAAGCAGGAACTACAAGGCTAATTAATTTCTCATTAAGGAAGAAGTCGAAGGATAAAGAAACATAAACCTCGAGCTTTGGGAGATGCTGCGGATCCAAAGGAACGCACACAAATCCCTCCCTTTTATCTCAGGGAATGAGGCCTCTTTCATACCCCAAACACCTCTTTTCATGCTCTTCCCTTTGTCCCCAACACTCTCCTTGTCCCAGAGACAGACAGGATAACCCCAATCCCATGTGTCACATAGAAATGGAGAATTTTTTTGGGAAAATGCACAGAATTTCAGTGTTACAAGACAACAGCAGATAGCATCTTATCCCAGAATTCCCAGAATGGATTCACATCCCTGGAAGTGTCCAAGGCCTGGCTGGACAGAGCTTGGAGGAACCTGGGGTAATGGAAAGTGCCCCTGCCCACGGCAGGGGTTGGACTGGATGAGCATTAAGGTCCCTTCCAACCCAAACCATCCAATGCTTCTATGATCCACATTTTGGGCATCAATGGAGCTGCATCCATCCCTCGACCATGGCACCACCCAGCCCCATCCTTCCCTGCTGCCAGCTGTGAAATGGGGTCCCAGGAGAGAAATAACAGGGTTGGCTGCACCCCCCAACTGCAGAGAGCCAGGGAGGAGCTCAGGGCTCTTCCCAGATGGTGCCACCTCTGTTCCTGATACTTCTGTAAAGTCAGGAGAAGGAAGAGCTCCAGAATCTTCCCATGGCTTCCAGGAAAGTTTCCTGCTCAGATTTCCTTGGGAGCTGTGCCAGCTCCAGGACAGTTTCCTTCAGTAAACAGGGGATCTTGGGGGGCAAAGTGGATGGGAAACACCTGAGAAGGATCAGGTACCATCCTCATTACTGGGCGAGTTTTGGATGCTCAAAGAGCACCCAGGGGCCAGGAAGCCTGGATCTCATTCTAGCTGAGATAATTTCTTGTCTTCATGAGAAGATCCAAGCCCTGGATGAGCTCCCAGGAGCAGGCAGAGCTCTGTCCCCTCTGCTGGCCATGGGACAACGTCAGGTCACCACGAGCAGCCTCCAAAGCTGGTGACAGGAGTGGGTCACCCAGCAGGCACTGACCCCACAACCCAACCCAATCCCACCACTCCAGCTTGTCCAGGGAAAAAGAAACTCTTTCTCAAAGTTTTTTTTTGGCCCTGCTGTTGCCAACCCTCCGTGAAACCCAGCTCCTGTGCTTGGCTGGAGGCCCTGCGCTGCCACAGGCACTTCCACCAGGCATCTTTCTCCTGGATGGGATTTGCTCCAGGCCATCGATTTTAAATCCTGGGAAAATTGGCCCATTTTCTGTGCTCACAGAGTGTGTATTTTATAGGATACCTTGTCTCAAAGCCATTAACCAAGCAAACATTACATTTTATAATCAAATAACAAACCAGAAGATAATGGAGATGTGTTTCCCACCTGCACTGCTCGGAATGCACCAGGCAGGGGTGGATCCTCAGGGTGGAGAGGAGCTGGAGATGGGAGGGTTCTCCTGGAATGAGGGAGCTTCTCATAGATGAGCTTCTCCTTCCTGGATGACTGGTGGGGAGGAATATCCATGAGCAGGGCCAGGGGGTGCTGCCAGCCCTGGGCAGAGGGAAGGGCTGTGGAGCTTTCCCATTCCCACATCCCCCAAACTGATGAGTGCTTGTGCAGAACTCATGAAACTCTTTCTCCTCTCTGCTTTACAGGAGGAGATTTTTTTTTTCCCAGCTTGGAATTCAGTTAGCAGCCGTTTCCCTGCAGAAAGTGCAGGAATTGGCTGGCGTTGGAGGGGTGCAGCCCTTCCCCGCTCCCCCAAGGTGCTGGGGGAAATCCCACAGTTCATTTTTCCTGGCTGCAGAATGCCTTTTCCTTTGCATTCTTCAGCTCGCAGGTACTTCATCACCACGTTTCCTATTCACATGTCTGGTCATTTCACTCGTGTCAGGGCTCCTTAACTAGGAAATATCAAGATGTTTTCACCCTGGAAAGCTGGGAAGCGTGTAATTAGCCACCCAGGTAATAAATTACCTGTGCTGGCGACAGCCCACTGGGGAAACCTTTATTCTCCATCTCATCCTATTATGCTGAGCCAATTTAGCACATCTGTAGTTGTTTTAAAATAGTCATTTCAATGGACTCTGAGAAAAGGAGGCTTATTAACAACTTAGCTGCCAGGAGAAAATGGGAGGGACAGCAGCTGCCATGGAGGGAGAGGTTTGGGCCTGGCTGGAGGACAAATCTTGCTGTGCCTCCAGGCCCTTTCTTGCACCACAGTATGGACAAAGCTCCAGGATCCCTCTCCAGCCTTCCTGGAGCCCCCAGACCAGAGAGGTTTGGGGAATGTTTGGCCATGGATGTGGGAGAGGACTGGGGGATTTGGGCTCCTCCAGCCACCCCATTGCTGAGGAGCTCCCTGTCCCCAGTGCTGTCCCACAGCCTCCCCCACTTCCCCCAGCACAGGACAGTGGTGACATTCAGTTGGGGATGTTCCCAGATGTCCCCAGCTGGCAGAGCTGTCCCCTGTGGTTGTTAATCCGTGGTCTCCAGCTGCAGGGCCCCAGGGCTCTGCTCCTTTGGGAAATCCATCCAAGCCTCTCTCCGCAGGTGAGAGCTGAGCCCGAGTGCAGAGCACCACAGGTGTTTGGGCTGGGAAGAGTGGAACAGCTCCAGCCTGGAGGGAGAACAGAGAATTGATACCTTGTGTTCACAAACCCAGCCAGGTCCTGGCTCCAGCGCTGCAGAGCCGCGCTCCCAGTGCAGCCGCCTTGGTCGGTGTCTGGGATGGGATCACATTCCTGAAGCTCACACGGAATGGCCTCGAACATGGAGGGGCTGGAATGCATCCATCAGAGCTGGTGTGTGCTCGGACAGACCCTGGGTCAGCCCCAGCCCATCCCAGGAATCACTGGATGAGCCCCTTGAGGCACGGCTGCTTTGTCTGGCAGAGCTCAGGCTCCTGGCATGGATGCCAAGGGAAAACCAGGAGTCCTGGGCTCTGGCACAGCCCCTGAGTGGATGAAACTGCTCATTTCAGCCTTTCCTCCTCATTCTCCTGCCCATCCATCATTGCAGCCCTGTTGGACACCCTCCATCCCTGCTGCAATGGTCGGGACTCTCTGGAGAGCTGAGCATTAACTCTGTGCCTGGGGCAGGAGGGAGTTCCTGCTGGGGAACCTCCCCACCCCTCCTCCAGGCTCGATTTCATTCCCTCCCCACGCTGCTCTGGGATATTTCCTGGCTGTAGTTGGATGAGGGGGAGCACACATCATTTTTAAGCCGAGCCTAAGTGACAGAAGGGTCCTGAGCCACACTTAGAGTCCCAGGCAGATGTTCCTGGGACATCAGCACCCTCCCTGCACCTCCTTCAGGGAACAACTCAGCCTTTCCCAAGCACCTTTCCTTGGCTCTGAGCCCCTTCCATCCATGCACAGCTGAGCCTCTTTGTCATGGAATCAGGGACTGCTTGGGTTGGGAGTGACCTTAAGGATCATTCCAACTCCCTGCTATGGGCAGGGAGCAATTGTGATCCAAGGAGCCACCTTGCCCTCCTGAGGAAGGAGGCTTCATCCATCTCCCTTCAGAACAGGCTCCTCCCAGAGCTGTGCCTGCCCAGATCCTGGGATTTTCTCACTGCTGAGAAAATGAGCTGGGTGTGGGGACACCACCACCACAGCAGAGGGACACGAAGCTGTCCCAGCAGAGCTCCCAGCAGTGCCCGTGCCCTCCTCAGCACGTGTCACACTCCAGCTTTTCCAGAGCCCACAAAGTGCCCGGTCTGGCCTTGGGCTTTTCCAGAACCTTTTTCCAGAAAATCAGGTCTGGCAGAGGATCCCCTGCCTGCCTGCACACTGGGAGCACTGGGAAACCCCCCGGAGTAACCCCCCCCTTCCCTGCCCTCCCAAGGCTCCAGCTGGGCTCCCATCAGGAGAGCTCCTGCTCCATGGCCCTTTTCCAGTGGGACAGTTAATCCTGGCCTGACTCCTCAAACAAAGACCAAAACCCACATGAAAGAGATTATTTTTCCAATTTCCTTCCCTGTCTGGCAGCCTGGAGAGCACATCTACTTGGAATGAAGCATCCTGGCATTTCCCCTGCCATCACCTAACCCTGGCTACTGCTCTGCCTGGGATGGAGGCAGGAATGTGGCCTGGGCCAGCTCTACCCCTTCCAAATAAATGGGGTATCAGGGCTAGCTGGGCTCTGAACTCAGGCAATCCACCCAAAGCCACATATTTTTCGTTGTTTTCTTAACATCTTTTAGTAAACCACGAATAAAAAGGATTTAGGAACTATTCCACCAGAGCTCCCTCCAGAGCTGGCCCAGCCAGGCCCCTGCTTTCATGCAGATATCCCTCATATCCCTGGAAATCAGCTCATCCCCAGGTGGAGTCTGAGCATGAACTGGTTCCTGGCTTGCTGGGACAGTGGGGCTTAGGGGCAGCTGGGAGGTGCTGAGGGCCAGCAGCAGATTTGCCTAAAAAAGGCAGAGAAAAGCGCCCGGGAGGAAGCTGCTCCCTGCAGTTTTATTTTTCCTTTCTCATTCCTTATTTACACAGGTTGTTCCAGCTCCTCTTTCATATTTTTACCCTTTGCAAATGGAAAAGAGCAGCAGAACGTTCCAAAGCCCTGACCCTGAGTGACTCACTCCAAAATCCTTCTCAAAACCAGATCTATTCCAGTCAATCAACTCCTGGAAAAGCACGACACACCCCAACACCTACACCTGGTGTTCCCGAGGGTTTGCATGACTTTGGAGGCCAGCAGTGGCTCTGTCACATGACATGTCCCATTCTGTGCCAAGGAATGCCCCATTCTGTCCCAGGGAATGTCCCATTCTGTCCCAGGGATCTCGTAGAGCGCTGTGCCTGGATGCTCCAGGTGTGAAGTCACGGGTTCCCAAGGTGCCCATTCCACAGGCTGGTGCTCCCCCTCTCCCCTCTGGCCAGATGGCTCCTGGCAGCAGCCTCCTGTCACATCCCCGGCTCTGGAATTGCTCCGTGCATCCTCTGCCTTCTGCTTTTGTCAAACGGATCATTGACCCCACTTTCCCTCATTGTCTTTGATTATCCAAGACAATCCCTTTCACTGCCTCGAGGAGTTCCCAGGGGGATCCCACCCCTTCCATGCATAAACCAACACAAACATCCGTGGTTTTCAGCAGGCTGGATGCAACTCCTGTGATGAATCATTCCTCTGTGTCCACGTCTCACTGAAGGACAGGGAGAAGGGAATAGTTGTGGGATTTTTCAACTCTATATTCAGGAAAACAGGGGGAAAAAAAAAAACCTTGACTCAAACATTCGTTGGTAAATCAAATTATTTCCCACTTCATCTGTATTATTTAGGCTTAATTGTATTACTGGGGCTGTAATCCGGGGAAAACACAATTATTGGAAGAGGTTGCAAGGATGGCATCTTTGGGAGGGCAGGAAGGGCCCAGCTGGAGGAGGCTGGGAGCTGCCTGGTGCCGGGACAAAGCCTTTCCATCCCGGCTCCTGCAGGGATTCCAGCTCAGACCCCAACTGAGGCTGCAGCTGCTGGGAGCTGGAGGCTGTCCCCAGTCCCGAGGTTTTATTGGATATTCCAGGTGACTCGGAGGCTGCCAAGGACCTGAGCGAGGATGGGCTTTGTTTTCCTCATCCATCCAATCCCTCTCTTGCCGTGCCAGGAAACATCCTGCTCTTTACAGCCTGCCAAGGATGGAGGGATGTGCTGGGGGCTCTTCCGTGGGCAGATATTGAACCTTCCATGGATTTTACCATCCTAAGGAGCCCCACAAAACCTCTGTCAGCACAGCCAGGGGACACTCCCCATTCCCTGCTGGCTCCTGCTCCTCCTGTAGGATCCCAAGGAACAACCCACCTGCCAAGGAACAATGGAACAGAGCTCTGGCCCTGGGACACGATGTTTGTGACAGCACCTGCAAGAGGCTGCTGAAGTCAGAAGAGAATTTCCTGCTTGGAAGTTTAAAGACAAGAAAGAATAATTAAAGTCCCTTCTGCAATGTCATTAAATATAAATACAAATGGTGTTAATAACTCTGGGTACTACAGAGCATTCCCAAGCACCTTCTAATTGTCTAATTAAATCACTGAGGGCTGAGGTTAGTGACAGCAAAATCCTTAATGGTGCCTTGCTGGGACATTTAGAGAAGGCTCTGTGCAAGGGGCTTGTTTATCTAATTAATCCCCAAGGTCACAGCCCCAGCTCCTGAGCCAGGTAATGCAATTTAGGTCCCTTGCATTTTGTCAGGCTGGCTCAGCCCTACTTTACACCTGCTGGCTGTTCCAGGGGAGGGAAGGGATCTGGAGCATCCTCAAGGAGCAGGGAGATCCTCATCCTCCTCCAGGCTCTGCTGTCCTTCAGCAGGGTGCTCTGGGTGAGCAGCACTCGGTGAGGTTGGGGTAGAGGTCCTTAACCTGAAGAGGAGCTGAGGAGTCACAGACCTAACCCAGAAATTGTCACCTCCTGCAGAGACAGAGCTCGCTGTGCTGTATTGCTCTTTGTGGGGTTGTGGGATGGATGGATGGATGGATGGATGGATGGATGGATGGATGGATGGATGGATGGATGGATGGATGGATGGATGGATGGATG
>VZTB01010981.1:535278-593091 GCA_013397245.1 Thryothorus ludovicianus
GGAGGAGGAGGAGGAGGAGAGCCTCTCTCTGCCTCCCTGTCTGCAGGCAGGAAAAGGCTGGACAGAGCTGCTGCCTTGCCCTGGCTGCTCCAGGGAACATTTAAGGGTCATTCAGGAGCAGAGGGCAGGGAACATCCCAAAACAGCACCTTGCCCTGCTTTGCAGCATCCCAGTTCCTGTGCTGCTGCTCCCAAAACCTCTGTGACCAGAGGAAGGGAGGCTCTGATGCCGCTCATCCCAAATTACAAAAAAAAAAAAAAAGATGCAACTCCTCTTTTCTTTCCTTCCCTTTGAAATGATGATTCACCCCCCTGCTTCCAGCGTTGGCTCAGCCAGCGCTGATGGCTTTGGATAGGAACGGCTCGGTCGGAATTCCTGGGCAGGCTGTCAAGTTGTCACAGCTCATCCGTGTGCAGCCAGGGGCTGGTGCTCCATTGTCCACAAATCGGGACCAGATGTGGATGTCCCGACAGCCACGGGCTCCCGCTGCCGCCGGGAGAGCGGAGCAGCCCAACACTCCCAGCCCTGGCCGTGGCTCCCCCGCCGCTTCCCCGTCCCTCCTCCCCGTCCCGCCTCCACAATGGAATATGCAAAATGGGAACAGCAACGGGCATGGGATGAATGAAGATGTGCAGCTGGGTAAATGATCACCCGTTCCCAACACTGCCAGCCTTGACCCCCGGACTGTCCCCAAACTGGGCTGGTGACTCTGCCCCTGGAGAGGGGAATGGGAGCTCCTTGGAACATGCCCAAGGTAAAGGGCATTAATGGCAGGAAGGAGGGTGGTTTACATCTGGTGTTGGGAAGAAATCCTTCCCTGTGAGGGTGCCCAGAGAAGCTGTGGATGACTCTGGATCCCTAGAAGTGTTCAAGGTCAGGTGGGATGGGGCTTGGAGCAACCTGGACAGTGGGAGGTGTCCCTGCCCATGGCAGGGGAGTGGAAGGAAATGATCTTGAAGAACCCTTCCAACCCAAACCATCCTGGAATTCTATAACTCTGTAATTTCCAGCACACAGTACCAAATCCAGCCCCATCCTAACCCTGCCTGGACCCTGGACAGGGCTACAAGATGTGGAACAAACCAGCCTGGCCCAGTGCTGATGGCCTCACCCCAGAGAAGCCACTCCAGGCCCCTGCAGCCCTTCTAGGACATCTCTAAGGTGAACACTTCAAACCTCTGGCCCCTTCCAGCGCAAGTCAATGAGCCCAAATTCATCCCAACCCAAAAGGAACTCAGCCAATGCTCTTGGGAGCTGTGTCTTCATTTTCACCGTCAGGGGTGTGTAATTCCCTCTGGCATTCCTGGGTTTTCTGCCTTCTTTCCATTTGCACCATTGCTCCACCAAAATCTACAGCAATGTAAACACTCCGCTTGCAAGGAGAGGGCTGGATTGAAACACTTTCCTGGGATCCTCTACCGGGATGCCGAAAGCTGGGAACAGATTTCCGTTGATATTTGTTGCTTTTCAAACAGAAGCAAATGTTTATAGCCGGGCTGTAAACCACGCTAATGTGGGGCAGATCTGTTACAGGAGCTGTGCTTGGAGACAAAGGAAAAGGAGAAGCCCTGGCTTTGCTAGGAAGCCAAATTTGGAAGTTTGGCTCCTGCTTCCAATGCACTTCCTGAGCCTCGGCCTCATCCCACACATTTATAAAGTCACCCATGCAGGGAGTCAGAACTGACAGAAATACACAGGCACTGAGTCACTTTTCCATGGAATTTCATTTGTTTCCACTCCCACATTTATGGAATTTCACACAGTAAAGGATGGAGCTCCCGGCAGCTCCGAGTCCATTGCACACCTGTCCAACATTGAAATTCGGGAATCACCTCTGTGGAATGCAACACACATTTAGCCCTGCCTCCCCCAAACAGGATCAGAACTTGCAGGGAGATGGCAAAACCTCACTGAAATCCCACGGATATCAGGATATGAGTGCAACTCTCCATGGATTCTCCTCTTCATGGAAAGTGTGGTCAGGCATTGGAACAGCCCGGGGAGGTTTGGAGCGCCCATCCTTGGAGATGTTGCAGGAATTCCTGGACGTGGCACTCACTGCTCTGGTGGGGATCAGCCAGAGATTGGACTCAATGATCCTGGAGGTCTTTTCCAACCCAGATGAATCTGGGATCTGTGATCCCGGGAAGCACCAGCATCCCTCATGCATCACCAATTCCCGCTGTCTCCTCCAGCCCTTCCCTGACAAAGCGTTTCAGTGACCCAGGAATGTTATCTTAGCAAATCAAAAATGTAAACATTTAGGTTCAGGACTGGGCTGGCTGGATTTGGGAATGAGTTATGGTTGGAGCCCGGTGAGGAGGCTGAGTTTGGCTTGGCAGTTCCTCCTATGCCTGGAACCTGCTTTTCAGGATTAAATACGATCCCCTGCAATCCATCCAAAATGTCAATTACCCCGAGTCTCTCAGGTTTGCAATTACAGAATGCAAGTCATGTTCAGCGTTTTATGAAACTGCTTTTCTTGGCAGGGCCCATCTCTCTCTTATTGTAAAAAATAACTTTCAAATCAAAGCATTAAATCAAGGCACAAACGCCGGGAAGGACGCAGGGCTGAAGCTGGAAAGTTCCAGCGTCGGAGCTGGAAGGGAGCTGAGCTGAACTGGTTTCTGGTGCGGGAACGAGAGTGGCAAATCAGGGAGAAAGAATGTGGAACAGTCTCGGCTGAGGAACGCCTAATCCCACCATCATGGATTTAAATCCCACAATCGCCTCGTTAGAACCCCCCGCGGGGCAGGGGGAGCGAGCCTGGAGAAAACACCTCTCCCATCCCGCTGGAATCCGAACAGTCCTGCCCGGCTTGGGCTGGAGCTGCTGCGGCAGCAGCTGCAGGGAATTGCTTTCAGGCCTTTCCAAGCTTTAGGACTCAGCTGCCAAAGGCGCTCTGACCCCTCTCTTCCTCCTCATCTGGAAGGTGGGGAGGGGAGCGCAGGGAATGTGGGAACGCTGACCCCACGGTGGACTCGCAGCTCTGAACTGGGGCAGGACCTTGTTTGTGAGTGGTTGGATTCCTGGAGGAGAGGGCAAGGTGCGCTCAGCATGCAGCAACTGTTCGTGGGGACACTGCCTGTGCTGGAAAGAAAAGGGAAATTCCCATGGGAACCTTCCCTGGGATTGACAGGGATTTCATTTGTCCCTGGATGTCCCCAGCCTTCCTGGGGACCCCGTCACTGGGTGACCTCACTTCCCAGCCTTTCAAGTCACATCAAATCCTCCAAGGTCAGGGAGAACCCTCAGCCCCGGGTTCTGATGGAAGCTTCCATTTGTGTCGCTCCCGACCCAGCAGACCTGGTCCAACCTGTGCTCCGGGTGGCACCTGGGACGCTTCAGCCCCGGCCGTGTTAATGAGCTCAGGGACTAATAATGAGCTCAGGGGCTAATAAGCGCAGGGACGCGACGCCCTCCCACCTGCCGGCAGCCCGCCCGCATTCCTGGCTGGGCAGGACATTCCCTCTGGTTTCGGGGCTGTGGATGTTCCTCTCCAGCCGTTCTCACCCCGCTGCCCTGCCTGGCTAAGCCGGGGAGGCTCCGTGCAGGCGCCCAGCGCCACATCCCAGCCTCGGGATAAGCATTTTTTTCATCTGTCTCCACATTTATTTCTTCCTGATGAGGAGCTCTGGCATGGGAGAGTGGGAGAACTGTGAGATCCTGGGTTTGATGGATCCAGACTGGATTGGGATGCCAGAAGCCCCTCGGCAGCATTGCTGTCTCCAAGTGCCAGCCATGGTCTGGGCATTGAAAAAGGGGTTTTCGTGCAGGACACCAAGGTGCTGCCAGCATCCCACCATCCCTGTTTCCCAGTGCTCCACTGGTCCCAGCTTCCATAATGCTTTCCAACACCGGCTTCATCCACCACAGGATAGGAGAGCATTTACCAAGGAAAAGGAGAGCACATCTGGCAGAGGCACAGGGAGGCAGGAACCAGAAGCCGAGGGAGGACTGGACTTGGCCAAGCAGTGTTAAAACTCCAGCAGTTGGAGCCGGGAGCACCATTCCTGCGGACCCTGCCGCCGGCTGGGCCCCTTTTGGATGCTCTTCCCGGGATGCAGGTGCACGGTGTTAAGAGATCATTTCCTGCCTGCGCCGCAGCTCCAGGGATGGATTTACCACTGGGCTCACTTCACCCTGCTTTGCTCTCTTCATCCTTTTTTTTTTTTTTTTTTTCTCAGGGATTATATTTTNTTTTCTTTCCTCGTCTCCTCTTTTATTCCCTAAAAGCCCCTAAAAACCGGGCAGCCCCGGGACCATCCTTTCAGTGGGAAAAGCCAGCTGCTCTCCCAAAGCCACAGATCTCATCAAGGGAAGAGCCAATGGTTCAGTGAGGGGATTTTGCAAGAGATAAGGAGCTGAGGGAATATTAGGAAATGCAAAAGGCAGAGCAAGGCAAAGGAGGGAGGGACACGCTGGAAAACAGGGATAATTCTCCCTGAAAAGGATTAAATTGCCAATCACACAGAGGTGCTCAGCAAACCCAGCCTGCAGTGGGGAGCTCATTCCGAACACACGCAGGGACTGCTGGAGTTGCCAATGGAAGTGCAATTAAGCCCAGTCTCAAAGAAAACCCTCTCTAATTGTACAAGTGGAGGGAAAGGGAGAGATTTCCCCTCTACTCCGGCTTTCTTTTTATTTTTCTCCCCTGGATGGTGTGAATCCTTCACAAATTAAATCCCTTTGACAACTTTGCTCACAAAATCAATGAACTCAAACATCAGCAGAGTCTTTGGCTTCCACTGGGCAGAGAATTCCTGCGCTCACCTGCTGGGATGAGGGAGAACATTGTTATTCCCAAAGAGAACTTGGAATATTATAAATTTAATTCATATTTTTTATAAAATTAAATTAAATAATGATTAACCTGTATGTCAGATGGATAGGGTCAGTGCAGTCACGCACCGGTCACAGACTCCAGTCACACACTCCAGGATTTCATCTTTTCCTCAGATTTAATTCCCTCCAGTGCCTTCAGTTCTCCTATTGGGAACCAGTTTCATTCCTCATTAGCCAGACATTTGGAATGCTCAGGCCTGGTCACTTGTCTGCAATAACTTCTCAGCATTGCAACAGCAGAGTGGTTTAACAGGAGGATCTGATGGAGAACAAGGAATAATGAATAGCAACAGATCCTATCTGATTTTATATCCCACTGCAGTTTAGGGCAGAGGTTAAAAACTGCATTAGGAAGGAATAAACATATTCCATTTTTCCCAGTAACACTCAGAGAGCCCTGTGTGTGCAGCAAGGGGTCATCCCAAATTCCCAATTCCCATTCTTTTCAGGGAAGCCTGTGTGAGGCAGCCTCAGGGCATCCCCTGGGATTTTTGAGATGTTGGTCTGCTCGTGTGCCATCCCCACCCTGGAAAAACCAATTTCCCAGCACTTTCCCTGGAGAACAGGATGGGGCCAGGAGCTCATGGAGCCCTCCCTGCCTTGCTGAGCTCCAGGGAGCAGAACCAAAAATGAGGGAGAGGGGAGGATTGGTGCTCCATGACCTCTGGAATGTCACGTTCCTGTGGGCTCAGCAGAGGTTAGTGGCAAATGAGCTACGCTCCCAGAAAATCAAAATCTGTGCTTTTCAAGAACCAAGAGGGATTTTTCCCACTTTGGATAGCAATTCCTCTGCACAAGAATAATGGATTTAATCCCAGAGTGGTTTAGGCTGAGTGAGACCTTAAAGTCCATCTTGTTCCACACCCTGTCATGGTCAGGGACACCTTCCACTATCCCAGGTTGCTCCAAGCCCTGTCCTGGAACAGCTCCAGGGATGAGGTAGCCAAGGAATCAATGCTGGCACAGGGTGACAGAGCATTGGAATCACTGCCACTCACCTGTCCTGGTGTCACCCCTCAGACCAGCACCCACCATGGGGAAGGACCATGTGCCAAGGATGTCTGGATACTTTTCTTCTGAAATTACAAAAATAGGGTGCAATTAAAACCCACCCCCCCAATCACTCAGTGCTGCACAAACCGAGGGCAGCATCCACCTGACTCCCAAACATCTCCCTGCACACAGCTGGTGATGCAAAGATAAACCTGGAATTCCAGGGTTTAAATTTTTAAATCTGGCTTTCTCCAGCTCCCAGTCAGAGCTTGCTGCAGCTGCAGGGCAGCAGTGGTGCCTCGTCACCATGGGATCACAGCCTCACACTCTGGGGAGACACTGGGAGAGCTTTTTCCTTTGGGACACGTTGCTACAGCAAAACCCAACTTCCAAACCAAAGAACTCCGCTCCCATTCCTCTCCAGAAAAGCTGCTCCCACCCAACTCCAGCCCCAAAGCTGGGCTGAGGCAGTGAGGAGAGTCCCTTCTGCTGTCACACGCCCTTGCTTGGCACTGCCATCAGCCCTGGGGCACAGTCCAGCAGCTCCCAGGGACACCAAGAGCTGTCACTGGCACCAGGTGCTCCTTCTCAGCCACTGCCCGAGGGAGATAATTGTGGCTGGAGTGGAAAACCTTCCAGCCAGGATTTGGGGTTGTTTTCTGTACACACGTTCTGGGTGTTTATACTGGGCTGGAGAAGGAGGATTAAACAGGGGGTTGTGGGATGTTCCTTAAGGATCTCATCACTAAAAAGATATTGAGACACCGAGAAGGGTTGAAGGGGAGGCAGTAATGATCCAGAGGCTGGAGAAATCCAGGCAGAAACGTTTTAAGAGCAGCATCTGCCTCCTCCGAGCAAGCAGCAGCTAAATGGGGGGATGACAACATCCTGCAAATAGCTGGAATCCATAAACACTGCGGAGCTGGGAGGCTGCTCCCAGCACAGGGACAGAGTGAATGAAACAAAACTTCAGTGCAATGTGGTTGAACTTCCCAGCAGTGGAGTCAGGCTGAGAGCCCATCTCCCCGAGGGAGGGTCACAGGAGAGGGGACTTAGGGATTTGGTCTTTGGTGCACGGTTTGGCCCTGGGAAGAGCCCTCTGGGCCTTGGGAAGGAGGCTGAGGGGGTTCGGGAGTGCTCCAGATCTCCAGCTGGAGGTGGAGGGGGGGTTGTGGCTGAAGTTCTCGCTTAAGGAGGTGGCATCAGGTGACACCATCACTGCAGGGGATGGAGGGATGCTCTATTCCACAGAAAATCCACAGAATCCTGGGATGGTTTGGGTTCAAAGGGATCTTAAAGCCCATCCAGTTCCACCCCCTGCCATGGGCAGGGACACCTTCCCCTATTCCCGGCTGCTCCAAGCACTGTCCGACCTGGCCTTGGACACTCCCAGGGATCCAGAGGCAGTCACAGCTTCTCTAGGATCCCGTGCCATATTTTAGCACATTCATAATAAAGAGTTCCCCTGCAATTCCCTGGAAATTTTCGCTTCCAGGGCACATTCCGCTTTTCTTTGCCTTTCCCATGCAAGGACGAATTTAAACCTTGCAGAGAACCTTTGCTCCCGGCCGGGCATTCCCAACATCCCTGTCCCTCCCTGCTCCAAGGAAGGGTTCTGATGTGTGACAGCTTTTACGAGCCATCAAGAGCTCCTTTTTTTCTCCCTTAACCCAAACTTTCCTTTTCTAAAGAGGTGTGGAAAACCCGATTATCGTCGCCTCTTCAGCCTGTTGAGGGCTTTTTTCCGAATTGCCACCAATTCTCTGTATGTGAAAGGGCAAAGGGCAGAGCCAGGGGCAGGAAGGTGCCTATCCTGGGAACTATCCCAGGGAATGGGCAGGAGGACCTGGAGGCCGAGGTGATCCTGTTCTTCCTCTCTTCTGCTGATTTTTTCCACTTTCAGCCTCATAAATTTGAATAAATTATGAGTTCAATTCAAAAAACGTGGAAAGAAAAATTTTGCACACTTGGATTAGAGAACCCCCACCACTTCCAGAGGTGATGGATAGAAATTCAGATTGGAAAAACCACCAAGTCAACAACAAATCCAGCTGAGAGCATCTCCCTGAGCCCTCACTAGGTTTTCCTTTGGTTTTGCAATCCCAAACTCTCAAAATTCCCATTAAATGCAGACACCGGGATCTCAATACTGAGATGGCACCAGGAAAGGATCTGGAGCCATTTTGGCCCCAATTAAATAAAGAGAGGGAAGGCAGAGATTCATAAGCAGGCTATAAAAAAGGCATCAAATGATTTTTTTATTGTTAATGCCACCAGAAACCTCCTGTTCATCCCAGCACCAGCTCTGCTCCCTGATGGGGCAGGGATTGTTGGAGAGGGGGACAGCTGCTGTCTTTCACAGTTAATTATGAAGATGAGTTAAGAATTAATCAGGTAAAGGGAGAGATGTGAAAACAATCATGGCCAGGAACTACGAAATTTGTCCCCTAGAAGAAGTTAAACCGTCTATTGGAACTTGTCAGAGACCAAACACACACAGTTTTTCACAGAGCCACAGCTCCCAAAATGGGAATTTTCAGCTCATTTTCTGATGTGTGAGTGCACAGGATGGATGAAAAAGAAATTAGGGAATGTACAGGACGGATTAAACTGAAATCAGGCTGCACCCCCGGGAAGGCTCGCAGAAAGGCAGGACAGAGTTGTTCCTCAGGCCCTGCCCAGTGGGAAATGCGAGAGGAGGCAGCTCCTGGAAGGGAAGAGAGGAACCTTCCCCTCTGGGAGGTGACAATCCAGCTGTGCCACCCCTGGCCCTCCCCTCCCGCTGCCACAGGCGCAGAACTGCAGGAAAGAGGGATCTCAACCTCCAAAGGCTGTTGGTGTGTCCACACCCACCTCTTCCTTCAGGAGCAGCATCCGCAGGGATCCCGATCCTCCTTACTTGGGTACGATGGACCGGGAGCTGTGTGCTCCCCATCCCACCCTATCCCCATCCCATCCCCATCCCCAGGGAGGAGATGCCTGCGGATCCATCCCCAGCCGCCGCAGGCGTTGCCAGCTGGGCTGGGGAACTGCTCTTCCGCAGCCAAATCTGACCCAAATTTCCATCAGCAGCAGCAGCAGCAGCAGGGAGGGATCAGCCCCATATCCCTGGCAGCCGCTGCTCGCCGAGATGGGATTGATAAGATCCCTGGGAGGCACGGGGAGCCCGCGTGCCAAACACAGCCAATTAATGTCAGCCCTTTCCCATGCCAACCAATTAAGCTGTGTGTACTTGTCACCAGCGCCGGGAAGGGGGTGGAGGGCACAGAGGACGCGATTCCAGGGAAGCCTTGAAGATCTAAAAAACTCCTTAATTTATGGGCGTGAGAGGGAGGGCGTAGACACCCTGCCCTAACCCGAACGGGCCTGATTAATGGCTCGGCTAATTTAGGAGCTGCTTGGCTCTGCTGACCTGGGGAGGCTCCATTTAACAGGAATCAGGCTGGCATGGGAAGCAGGGAGCAGCTGAACGATGTAAGAAGCAACAGATGGGCTCTGCGGTCGCCTTGCCAAGCACCAACACTGTTTTCTGAGCACTTGCTCTTAAGCCTCCTCCAAAAGGGAAAAAGTGATAATCAGAACCATAAAACCCATGTGGCTGATCCAGGAACGGGGAAGGCAGCAGCTCCTCTGCCCAGCCAAGAGCTCCTGGGTTGGGAAACGATCCCAGAGGTGCTGAGCCACCTCCAGCCCTCCCTATCCCCATCCACCGAGGCTGCAGGGACTGGGGAAGGAGGAAAAACATCTTCGGCCCCACCCGTGCCATGAAAAATCACAGGTTTTTGGGAGGTGTAGGAGGGGGGAAAGCTGGTGAAAAACTTGGAAAANTTGCCACCAATTCTCTGTATGTGAAAGGGCAAAGGGCAGAGCCAGGGGCAGGAAGGTGCCTATCCTGGGAACTATCCCAGGGAATGGGCAGGAGGACCTGGAGGCCGAGGTGATCCTGTTCTTCCTCTCTTCTGCTGATTTTTTCCACTTTCAGCCTCATAAATTTGAATAAATTATGAGTTCAATTCAAAAAACGTGGAAAGAAAAATTTTGCACACTTGGATTAGAGAACCCCCACCACTTCCAGAGGTGATGGATAGAAATTCAGATTGGAAAAACCACCAAGTCAACAACAAATCCAGCTGAGAGCATCTCCCTGAGCCCTCACTAGGTTTTCCTTTGGTTTTGCAATCCCAAACTCTCAAAATTCCCATTAAATGCAGACACCGGGATCTCAATACTGAGATGGCACCAGGAAAGGATCTGGAGCCATTTTGGCCCCAATTAAATAAATAGAGGGAAGGCAGAGAGTCATAAGCAGGCTATAAAAAAGGCATCAAATGATTTTTTTATTGTTAATGCCACCAGAAACCTCCTGTTCATCCCAGCACCAGCTCTGCTCCCTGATGGGGCAGGGATTGTTGGAGAGGGGGACAGCTGCTGTCTTTCACAGTTAATTATGAAGATGAGTTAAGAATTAATCAGGTAAAGGGAGAGATGTGAAAACAATCATGGCCAGGAACTACGAAATTTGTCCCCTAGAAGAAGTTAAACGGGCTATTGGAAATTGTCAGAGACCAAACACATAGAGCCCTGCCCAGAGCCACAGCTCCCAAAAATGGGAATTTTCAGCTCATTTTCTGATGTGTGAGTGCACAGGATGGATGAAAAAGAAATTAGGGAATGTACAGGACGGATTAAACTGAAATCAGGCTGCACCCCCGGGAAGGCTCGCAGAAAGGCAGGACAGAGTTGTTCCTCAGGCCCTGCCCAGTGGGAAATGCGAGAGGAGGCAGCTCCTGGAAGGGAAGAGAGGAACCTTCCCCTCTGGGAGGTGACAATCCAGCTGTGCCACCCCTGGCCCTCCCCTCCCGCTGCCACAGGCGCAGAACTGCAGGAAAGAGGGATCTCAACCTCCAAAGGCTGTTGGTGTGTCCGCACCCACCTCTTCCTTCAGGAGCAGCATCCGCAGGGATCCCGATCCTCCTTACTTGGGTACGATGGACCGGGAGCTGTGTGCTCCCCATCCCACCCTATCCCCATCCCCAGGGAGGAGATGCCTGCGGATCCATCCCCAGCCGCCGCAGGCGTTGCCAGCTGGGCTGGGGAACTGCTCTTCCGCAGCCAAATCTGACCCAAATTTCCATCAGCAGCAGCAGCAGCAGCAGGGAGGGATCAGCCCCATATCCCTGGCAGCCGCTGCTCGCCGAGATGGGATTGATAAGATCCCTGGGAGGCACGGGGAGCCCGCGTGCCAAACACAGCCAATTAATGTCAGCCCTTTCCCATGCCAACCAATTAAGCTGTGTGTACTTGTCACCAGCGCCGGGAAGGGGGTGGAGGGCACAGAGGACGCGATTCCAGGGAAGCCTTGAAGATCTAAAAAACTCCTTAATTTATGGGCGTGAGAGGGAGGGCGTAGACACCCTGCCCTAACCCGAACGGGCCTGATTAATGGCTCGGCTAATTTAGGAGCTGCTTGGCTCTGCTGACCTGGGGAGGCTCCATTTAACAGGAATCAGGCTGGCATGGGAAGCAGGGAGCAGCTGAACGATGTAAGAAGCAACAGATGGGCTCTGCGGTCGCCTTGCCAAGCACCAACACTGTTTTCTGAGCACTTGCTCTTAAGCCTCCTCCAAAAGGGAAAAAGTGATAATCAGAACCATAAAACCCATGTGGCTGATCCAGGAACGGGGAAGGCAGCAGCTCCTCTGCCCAGCCAAGAGCTCCTGGGTTGGGAAACGATCCCAGAGGTGCTGAGCCACCTCCAGCCCTCCCTATCCCCATCCACCGAGGCTGCAGGGACTGGGGAAGGAGGAAAAACATCTTCGGCCCCACCCGTGCCATGAAAAATCACAGGTTTTTGGGAGGTGTAGGAGGGGGGAAAGCTGGTGAAAAACTTGGAAAAGCTGGGGGGATCCTGCAGCTTCTGCTTGGTCTGAATGGGGGAGATCCACAGTTCCTGGACATTTCCAGGCTCTGGAAACGAGCTTCTCTCCAAGATAAGCAACGCCCCAAGCTGCAGGGAGTGACTTTGGAAGCACTTGCAGAAGCAAGCAGGAGGGGGGATTTCCAAAATCCCGCATTTCTGAGGGCAGATCATCCCAGCCAGCTGTGGCTTGGACTGCTTGGATGGTGAGGAGGCAGCAGCGGTGGCAAAGCACCCTCCTGGCTGCCAGGGAGGCGGGAGATCAGAGTCATGGAGCTGCCAGGGCTTTGCAGGAGGAGGAGGAGGAGGTTGTGGGAGACCTGCAGCAATGTGGGAGCAGATCCAGGTGGGATGGCTTGGAAATACACGGCAGCGGTGGAAATGTTGGGCTGTTTATCCCAGGGGTGAGTAGAGGCCCCAGGAAGGCACCAAACAAAGCGTCCTGTCTGGGGCCAGAGTTTTTTAATAAAGAAACAGTGAAAAACCAAATAACAGAGCAGCTCCTGCTTGCCAAGGGCTTTGGGAATCACACCTGGCACAGGAACACAGCGCAGCTGAGCTCCTCGGAGCCAGAGCTTGGAGGAGGAAAAGGGATGATTCTCTACACCCCATATGGGATGGAGAGGAAAAAAATCCCTCAGACTAATAAAGTCTTGATTTTTTTTTTTTTTTACAACTGCCTACTTTCCCCCCAGGAGCAATATCTGTCTGTACAGATCTCGTGTTGTGGCTCTGTTTGCATCCAAATAAAAATAAGGACTCACCACTGACTCTCATCCCTGTTCTGTTTGGTTTATGGAGAAAGGTGCCAGAGGAGCAGGAGATTATCTGTGGGTGATGGTTTGCAAAGCTCTCCTGGAACCCCTCATGGCCTGAGAGCACAGCAGTGTTCAGAGGCAGGTCTCCCACAGGGTCGATGTTCTGGGATGGAATGGTTTCTAAGCAGGTCCCTTTCAAGGGCTACATATTCCCAACTCTAAGCCAAGTTAAGAGTGGAAAAAAAAATATTTCTTATATCCCTGGATGTAATGGTCATGGCAAGATGTCCCTGAGCTCCCTGGGGTGGCTGGCACAGTGATCCATCCCATGGCCCTGCCAGATGACGGAAATGGGAAGATTTGAGGGCTGCCAGGAAACACCAAAAACTCCTGAAGCTTCACTACCCAAGGTGTTATTTGTCTCTGCTGGTGGATTGGCTGAGCCCCAGGAACCTGTCCCTTCCCAGCTCATTCCAGAGTTAAAGATCATGGAATGATTGGGTTGGGAAAGGCCATCAAGCTCAGCTAATTCCAGCTTCTGGGCAGGACAACTTCCACTGTCCCAGACTGCTCCAAACCCTGTCCAGCCTGGCCTGGGACACGTCCAGGCATCCAGGGGCAGCTACAACTTCTCTGGGAAAACCAATCCAAGGCCTCAACCTCACAGGGAAGAATTCCAATATCCCATCTCACCCTGCCCTCTGGCAGTGGGAAGCCATTCCCCTTGTCCTGGCACTCCCCTCCCCTTAGTCTAAACACACCTTTGAAATCCATCTTTGGGATTTGCCTCTTCCCTGCAGAAATCTGTGTCCTT
Organism: Thryothorus ludovicianus; assembly: GCA_013397245.1. NCBI lineage: Eukaryota > Metazoa > Chordata > Aves > Passeriformes > Certhiidae > Thryothorus > Thryothorus ludovicianus. The sequence continues at coordinate 548,606 of VZTB01010981.1, forward strand.
TGGCCCCCAAGGTCCTGCTCCAGCTGGAGCTGCTGCATTTCAAAGGTCTGGAAAAAGTGAGGAGCAGCAGCTGGCACTGCTGGCTTTGCTAAAAGCAGGGAGGGCCTTTCCCTAATCCCAAAAGAGAGGGATGGTAAAAGCTCCGGGCTGCTGCCAGCCTCCCTGGAAAAGGGCTTTGCCTGTGCTAGCTGCATGGGAGATAAGGAAGCTGTGGAAAGAAGGGAGTGTTGGCCAGGAATGAGGAATGGGCTGCCCCTTCCTGCTCAGCTCCTAATTGATGAGGAGCAGCTCCTGGCAGAGACGCCCTCCCCAGGAATTACACTCCCTCTGGATTATCCACAGGGTGGAGGGCACATCCCAGCACAGCCACACCTGTAACAGCAGGGAGCAGCCAGAATTCGTTCCCAACCCCCTTTCCTGGATTTCTGAGCTCTGAGTGGTGCCTGTTCCATCACCAAGGGCTTTCTAGGGCAGCCAGTGGCATTTCCCAGCACACGGGAGGCAGTTTATTACCAGTGATTTATTAAACTGCTCCAACTTGTCAGCAGCCACTTGAAACATTCCCTTTCCTTTTTTTTTTTCCCTTCAGCTTTGCTAATGTCTTTATAAAGAGCTGGATAAATAGATTTCCAGCACTTCTGACTGCCACGGATCAAACCTCAATCGATATGGCCCAGATTAGGGATGAGGTGAGACCGAGCCTCCCCACCTCCCTCCAGCCCCAGCTGCGGAGGTGAATTGATGGGAATGCACTTCCAAGGAACAGATAAATACATTTTTGCCTGCTCACAGCAGAGCTGGCCTTGACAGTTCCCGATTTCTCCCCGTTGTGGCCTGTTCCGTGGGTGGGGGAGCTCCAGGTGATTGCTGCTCCTGCCAGACTTCTCTCCTGCATCCTTTATGTTCATGGATAGACTCTCCTGGCTTTATAATCTACTGAACCCATGGAGTTCAGAGGCTTTCAGCTCCTGCTTGATGAATCTTTCCAGGACAAGACCCCTTTCTATCATTAAGTTTGATCAGTGTCAGCTCATCAACCTTAATTTATTTGCTGCAGAATCACCATTTAAAGGCTTGCTGAGCTGAAAATAGTTCTGTTCCCTCCTCAAAGGGCCCAAGAACTACTTCTGCCAGTGCCAGCATATCCAGAGCCACCCATCCCAGCTCTCAGGTCAGACAACAGGAGGAATTTCTTCCTGAAAAGGGCAGCCAGGCATTGGAAGGGGCTGCCCAGGGAGGTTTGGAATATCCATCCCTGGAGGTGTCCAAGGAACACCTACATGTGGCACTCAGTGCTCTGCTGGGGATCACTCAGGTTGGACTCGGTCCTGGAGGGCATTTCCAGCTTCAGGGATTCTGCATCACACACCTGGCACAAGCAAAAAGAGAATTGGATTTTTTTTTCCCCCTTTCCACATCAGAGGAACCCTTTAAAAAATGCCCCACTGTCCCCTCCTCGTGCTCTGTTCTGTCCCCAGCTCCCCGTGAGCCCGGGCAGAGCTGGCCCTGAGCTGCTGCAGCCCCTGGGTGCTTTTCCCTCCACCCCTTCCTCCATCCCTCCTCCTGTCGGGATAATTGATCTCCGAGTCGCAAACCAGATGCTCTGCTGTGCCTCTCTCCTGCTGAAGCCCAGGGAGATCCTCTGGAAGAAGCCACTTTTAATTTGTAATCTGATTAAGCCATTAGAGGCGAATGGAGCAGTAAGTAACACAAATTGCCGATCGTTTCCATCAGCAAATCCCCCCAATTAATCCTGAGATTAACCCTGATTACACGTGGTAATGGTGATCAATGCACCCTAATGGGGGAAATCCGCCCACTCCGCTTTCTTCCACATCCCAGAACGATCAATTTGGAATCAGGGTGATTTATCTGGCAGGATCGAGCGGGGCCAGCGGGGCCGGGGCACCGCCTGCATCACCAGCGGCAATCCCAGGAGCCGCGGCTCAATCCCCCTAGGGAAAAACAAGCCAAACTGGGAAAAAAGAGCTGGATAGAGGGAAGCAAAGTGCAAGGGAATGCAGAGGGCAGCAGGAATGGCAAATTCCATCTGCCTGCCGCACTCCTTCCCCTTTGAATCCTCCGAGTGATGCCCTAAAAAGCTCCTGTGAGGTGATCAGACCAAACAGCTCGGAGCAAGGCTGCACTTCTCAGGGATTCCTCTGTCAAAGGGAGGAAGTCAGGCTGGAGAAGAGCTGAAAAAGGAAAAAAAATGAAGCCCTTTCCTACTTTGTGATCCGAGCCTCTGTTCTTTCCTTTGCTGCTAAAATCGGAAGTTACCCCAGGACCGAGCGTTTCCAAAGATCCCCAAGCACTCCACGAGCTTCAGAGCCGGGCTCAGCTTCCCCTTGGTCCTGTGTTATTTATAGAGCAGCTGAGACCCCAGCGACTGCTTCAAGGGGGACTCTGCCTTTGTAGGGACTAAGTCTGCACTAACTCGGGAGCTCAAGGCTTGACCTTTGGAAGGCAGGGATGGATTCATCCCACTCCGACTGCAGCCAGCTCCGGGCTGAGCTGCAGCAGTGCCTGGTGATAAAGCAGCTTGATTTATAGAGCCTTCTCTTCCAGAGCTGCTCACTCTGCTCTAGGAACACCAAAGAGGAAAGGAAAAACTGCTGGGAGATGGGCTGACCTCCCACCAGGGGATCTGGCACCTCCCTGAGTTGGTTCAAGGACAGAAGAAACCACACAAGTGACATCTCACAGGATCCTCAGTGCCACATCAGTGGGTCCTACATGTTCCTGTGCCATGGGAAAGACCAACTGGAGGGCTGCAAGCTCCTCATACTTAGCCCAAACTCTGACCAGGAATATTTCAGGTAGATCCTTCCCAATATGCCCTTGAAGCTGTTTTCCTCTCCTCCCATACCATGTACACTAATCCTTGTGTCACTTTGTCCCCAGGTCCTTATTTTGGCAGAAAGGTCTATATGGGAATAGTGACATCACCCTGTCCTGCATGGACATGCCCTGCGTTCTCCATAAATCCATGAGACCTCTTGGGATTGTTTAATGGAGCTGTAGCAATGAAACCAATTCCTTCTCATTCCTGGGGTGGGATCTGAAGCTCCCCTCCCCTCAGGTGGGCACCCCTGGCCAGAGAGCTGAGCCACAGGGTCGGCAATCACTGGGACAGTCCTGCTCCAACATCCCTCATCCAGGGAGGAGATTCCAGGCAGGTACACACGGCACATCCCAGACTGCAGGGAATGCTTTTCCCTCCCGGATGTTGCCTCCGAGGTGTTTTGCAGCACACGTGTTTGGGGGTGACCCGTGTGGGCCCCATCCTTCAGCCACCCCCTCTCCCCAGCTCCTGCGGCCGCCCGAGGGGCTTGCGGTTCCCTTTGATGTGCAGATGAATCAGCCTGGCCAGGAGAAGCCCCGTGGATTTATGAACTCCTCCTCTATGATGTCTTTCCAATCGTATCCCCCAGAAGAGCATTTGCTCTCCCCTTCCTCCCCGGCTCCTCCGAGCCAAGCATTCCTTTCTCCTCCTCCATCCCAGGCCTGGGGAGCAATGCTGCTCCCCCAGAGCAAAATTCCCTCTGCAAATCAGGCCATTTGTCAGCCCCCCGTTCCATATTCCAGCAGGTTTGGTGTCTCCTGACTGCAGCCCCATGGAAGGGGAGCTCTGAGCCAGAGATGAAGTCCTGCAATTCAATCTGCTCCCAGCCCAAATCATGCCAGCTCTGCAATTCCAGAGCAGTTGAAAAGAAAGGGACAAATAACTGTGATGGAAACCACTCACTGGAGACTTCCAGGGGAAATTATACACCCTCGAAGGGAAAAAGGATCATTAAGAGGTGACGGGAGAAAACATTTGCATTGCAAGTCAAAGCAGCTGGAGGCCGGGGGAAGCTCTGTGGTCACTGCCCTCCCCAGTCCGATCCAATCAACTCCACCACTTGGCAAACCCTCCCAGACAGGCCCTTGAGCTGTTTGACCCAGATTCCGCTGAACACCGGAGTCAAGCTCTGCCCAGGAACAGAAGGGGAGCCTTGCAAAGGTCTCCCGCAGTTCATCCCTGTGTTAAACCCCCACAAAACAGTAAAATCAGTGTGTTTGTCTCCTCTTCAGCAGTCACCTCCACCTCGCCAGCTTCCCAGAGCTGCGTGAGGAGATTGATGTGCTCGGCAAACAAGTGGAGATTAAAGGAGTTCAGCGGGAACATCTCGATTTAGTCTCGGCTGAGAACGCCCGGGACGTGATGGCACATTAAACCTGGTGGCACATTAAACCTGGTGGCACATCTAAACCATCACAAAGCAGAGGAGTTGAAGGAGCTGGAAAAATACAGGAGAGTTTATTTCTGGGCCAAGCATCACACCAAAAATCCCTGTCCCTAAACAAGGCCGGGGAAGGGCAAATGCGATTTCTGCACCCCCAGAGTGGGAGCAGTGGGCAAGGAAGGGAGAGCCAGGAGCAGCTCCAGCAGGGAAAGGGGAACACACTCCCCCAGAGAAAGCAAACCTTCACACTCACCCCTCCTTCCCCTGCCAGAGCATTAGCACAGCTCCCCAAAACCCCCGAGAGGAGTTTCGAGGAACGGAGTGATGAAAGAGGGGCCGAGCCGGGCCCCCTTCCAGCCAGCTGGAGCCAGGACTGCTCATCAGGAATAACTGGCTGCTCCCGCATCCACACACACAGGATGTGCTCCAAGCACTCCCTGACATTTGTGTGTCAGCTTGAGCCAGCTGGGGCTGCAGCTCTGCCTTCCACTCCAGACTCAGGCTTTAAATCCAGGGCTGGAAGTTTGCAGAGCTGCTGGGGTTCATCCTCAGCTGGCCACGATGAGTCGGGAGCATCCACAAAGCCCAGCCAGCCTGGAAAAACCACTTCTCCCTGGTGGGCAAACACCAGGAGAGGGAGGCAGAACTGCACTGTGGTGACATTTGCACCCGGGTGCAATGAGGTGTCACTCAGCCCAGCCAGACCAAATAGCATCTCTGGGGCACCCAAATTACACAGCCAAGGAAATCCAACAAAATCCATCTGCCCTTTTCAATATTTGGAGATAATTAACTCCTCCAGGCTGCGATATTACAAAAGAAAGCTGTTAGCGAAGCTGTTCATCCCCAGGTCAGGCTGGATGCGGAACTTCGCCAGCTCCGGGGATGCTGAAAGGGCAAGGAGGACATTTCACATTTCCATATATTCCCAGCTCCCTCGTAGGAAGATTACAGGGATTCACATGTGATGCAGCAGGTCAGAGGGAAGACACAGCAAGGGCAGGCTTGACAGGAGAGGGAAAACATTTCTGCTCCTCCATTGGTGCCATCTGAGATGTACCCCAGCCTGCGTATCCACCAAAAAATCTGACTGCAGGAAAACTTGGGAAAACCAGGCTCAAATCGTGTCTTTATCTAAAGACAAAGAAATCAGCCAGAGCTTCTCCAGAAGACCCAAGTCACTCATCCAAGAGCCTCACACCGGCCCTGGGCCCCACAGCTCACCTGCAGCCCTGAGGTGACACAAAGCATCCCATCCCTCCCCTCCTCCCTGCCCTAAATACAGGATGGGGGCTGGTCCAGCCTCCCAGCAGCAAATCCCAGCTGGGCCAGTTCTGTGTAGCATTCCTGAGCCAATGGATGGCGGGGTGGGTTGTGGGGGTGCACAATTAACACTTTATCCATTTATCCAGAACTCTGTCCTCGTCCCTGAGGGATGGCAGGGAAAGCAAAGGGCAACCTGACTCTCCTCTCCAGTCCCACCATCTGCTCCAAGATCAACCTGAAGATTCCTAAAGGAAATTGTTCCCTATGGGGATGGAGAGGCCCTGGCACAGCTTGCACAGAGAAGCTGTGGCTGCCCCATCCTGGAAGTGTCCAAGGCCAGCTTGGACAGGGCTGGGAGCAATGTGGGACAGTGGAAGGTGTCCATGGCAGGGGATAGATGATCCTTAAGGTCTCTTCCAACCCAAACCATTCCAGGATCTGCTGCCTGCGCTGCCTGCACGGGTCACCGGGGCAGTAAATATTTGTACAGGCCGGACAAGGAGAAAGCAAACAGAATTCCCTTATTTATGGGCCTTGGCAGCTTCTCGGCCTCAGCTCCATGGTGTTTCCATCCCCTCTGCTCCCAGCTGGGGCTCTGTGCACCCACAGCTGCTCCATGGGGTGCTGGGCTAGCAGGCAGCCAGGAAGAAAAATGTTGGGACAGGAATGTGAGACCAGAGGTTGGGAGGATCAGAGGGCCACACAGAGGGAGAGTGTGAGAGTCAGGATGTGCAGGAGCAAGTGGAGTGACCCTGGTGGGTGTTTTTGCAGCCGTGTTTATTTTACCTGCAGGCAGAAGGAGGGAAGGTGTGGATCCGCTTCCCTGGCCATCCAGGGGCCCTTCCCAGGCACTGCATGAAGCCCCCAGAGGGATAAACACCATCCCTTTCAGCAGGGGTGTGTCCAGGCTCTGAGGGGCTTCCAGGGAGCTCAGTGAGACACCCTGAACCCCAAACCCTTCCCACAGGATACACTCGTGTCCTATCCCAGACCGTTCACTCCCTGCTGCTGCTGCCCCTGCCTCTGGCTCCTTCCCAGGACAGGAACCCGGGAGGAAGCTGGGATGTGGGAGTGCTCCCAGGGTCTCTGGGTGGGAGGTCTGTGTCTTCTCTGGGAGGAACACCCAGAGCAGGGTCCTGTGCCTGCTCCAGAGACACAAACCATGAGCGTACCTGGAAGCAGCTGGCTGTCCAGAGTGTGCCTCATCTGCTTCCCATCATCCCCCCAGACAGAGGGCAGGAGGCAGAGGGGAAGGAGCCCAAGGATCACTGACCCCTCTTCGTGCTGAGTGTCTGGCTTTAAGAAGGATTCAGCCTTATTACCAACCTCCTGAGCTGCTGATTTCTGGGATTTCTGTCATGTCAGGAGGAGCTTTTGCTGAGCTGAAAAGGGCAAGGGGATGGATCTCATTTCATAAACTCCTCAGAGATCAAGGGAAAGACATGGACCCAGGGGTTAAAATCACCCAAACCAGGCTGGGAATGAGCACATGAAGGAATAGTGCAGGAGGGAATATGTGAACACCAGGGTCATGAGGGCTCCTGAGGAGGGGCTTTGGTGGGGATGGATGATCGCTGTCCTGCTGGTGTTTGATGTGACAATGAGTAGAGCCTCGTCCCTAAATTTACTGGGATAATCTGTCCTGGCCTGTTCCATCACTTTCTCCATCCTGGCTGACAGGAGATTTATTTACACTCTGTGACAAACACAGGCTCTGGTCACTCCAGCCATACCTACAAGAGAGTTTTTCCTGATGGCATCTAGCTGGAGATCTCCATCTCTGGGATTCCTCTTTCAGGTAATCCTTGGTGCAAATTGCTTCTCTTTGAAGCACTCTTTTCACCATTGGTGGGAGAGCAGAACAGGCAGGGCCGTGCTGCAGCCATGAGAGGAAAACAGACTCAAGCTGTGCCAGGGAGGGTCAGATTGGACCTCAGGAGGAATTTCTGCATGGAAAGGGTGGTCAAGCCTTGGCAGGGGCTGCCCAGAGAGGTTTGGAGTGCCCATCCCTGGAGGTGTCCAAGGAATACTTGGATGTAGCACTCAGTGCTCTGGGCTGGGGACAAGGTGAGGATCAGACACAGCACGGACTCAGTCCTGGAGGGCTTTTCCAACCTCACTGTCCCACAATTCCAGGCAAAGGGCTCAGGGCATTTGTCACAGAGCTGAGGGAGATAACACCCCTGAGATAACAGTGAAGCAGAGCAGGCTGTGAGCAGCTTTGGGGCTGGAAAACATTCCCTCCAAACCAGCAGCCCTGGCTGGCTCTGGCCGCTGCTCTGCTCCTCGTGCTGTGATTTATCCTGCAGCAAAGTGAGCCTAAACGCTCTCCATATGGATCCCATACAGGCTGCACCTGCTTCCCACCGTGGAGAAGAACATGTGGGATGGAGAGGGGGAGCTGGGGGTGAGTGTGGGAATACAAATCAATCACCTGAGCCCTGGAGGGACCTGCGCTCCCCCCATCCCTGTCTGGACCAGCTTCTCCCTGCTGGAGCTGCTGGAGCTGGATGGCTCCCAGGAAAGGAGCTCTGACCACGCACAAGTCCCCAAGGTGACAATGATGGGATGTCCCATGGGAACAGGGACTGTGCAACAAGGGAAATCTGCTTAAATGGGGCCAAGGGACCCCTGTACCACCACAGCAATGGGAGAGCTGAGTGTTCCTTACCCAGGGAGGAGGGAAGGAGCCTAGGAGCCGTTCTTCTCTCACAATGTTTAAATTTCCTTACAGAGAATGTGAAATACCCTGAGGAAATAAACTGTCACCAAGCTCCAGGACCATCTGCCTCAATCCCCAGAGATCCCTGGGATGAGTTTACAGAGCTTTCCATAAACACAGCACACGAGGCACAGCCCAGGGTCATGGCTGCTGGCCAGGGAGGAGTTTCTGCTCCCACATCCGTGTGTTTTGGGAATGTCACTGTCCTGCATCACCCCCATGGCCTGGAAAATCCCGTGCTGAAGGCAGAGGAGCTGAGAAATCCCCCAAGGACAATGCTGGAGGATCCCAACCTCGAGTTCAGGAGGGACCCTGAGGTCCTGGAGGTTCCCAAGCCCTGAACATCCTGAGGATGAAGACAGGGATGCTCCTGCTCTGGAGAGAGGCAGCCCTGTGGGATCTACCATCACCTGCTCCCACTTTCTTCCTCTCCCAACACTCAAATATTTATGTCCAAAGTCGACATTAAAATTCAAGGGAAGCTAAATAGAAATTAAATTGTGTATTTGGAGAGAAAACAAGTCCCGTAAGGTGAGCGCTGCTGGGCCCGGTGATTGATGGCTGTTTATTTATCTGCTACTGCCAAATCCTGCAAGGAAGACAGAGTGGGAAGGGAGTGGGAGCCACTGGAGCTGGGCTCTGTGGGAGGAACAGCCCTGGGAGTCGTGGCAGTGTCCAGGAGGGGAGCAAACAGCTCCAGGCATCCCCAGAGTGTCCAAGAGCAGAGCTGGGCAGCCATGCCTGGCTGCAAGGACTAGACTGTACCCCACAAAACTTTGGAATCCAAGTGTTTGGACTGAACCAGGCAGATCCCAGCTTCTCCCTATGTCACTTGCTATTGCCTCTATGGCTCTGGAGTCACCCCTGAGCATCTGAGGAGAGGCTGAGAGGAGCAGAGGCCTTGCTACTGCCTTCTTTTCCTGTTTTCCTTTTTCCTTCCCTTCATTTCCCTTTTGCCTCTTCCTTCTTTGCCTCCTCTCCTCTTCTTTCCCCATCAGTGTCAGGAAAATCCCCCTCCCTTAACAGGCCCCTCCTTGCCCAGCCCCTGCCCCCCGAGTGTCCCTCACCCCCTGTCCCCTGGCTGTGTCATTCCACAGGTACCACCCCTCTCTCCCTGCAGCCCTTTCCCTGCCTCCATCCCTGTTCCCTCTCCGTTATTTGCATAATGGTGCCCAGGATCGCTTGAGAGGGAAATAATTTCCTTTCCCTGGAACTGAGACCTTTCCTTGCACTTATTATCTCCCCCCATTCCTGAAAGCTGTGTGCTGATGGATGCTGGATGCAACCAGACACCCCCAGCCTGCCCTGCTGATGCCTCCCCTGGTCTCGGCCATCCGGGAATGTGGGTGAGGTTATCCAGAGGCTCATGTCTTCCACTTTCTCTCTCTCCAAATCCTGCTCTTCCCTGTTTTACATTTCCTTGGAAAGAGATCAGGGACACGGGATGGTTGTCACCCGAGAAAATGTTGTCGTTGGTTACCCATTGCCAAGTGACAATGTCCTGCTGCTGTGGGTTGTGCAGGGCCAGGTGTGTCCCGGAGATGCCATCCCTCCGCTGGCAATGCCATCCCTCTTTCCCTCCCACCAGGATGCCATTCCCCCTTCCCTTGTGGCCCAGAGCCTCCCTGAGGTCTCTCAAGACCTGCAGGTGAGTGCTTGGACCAGAGCTCATTTCTGGCTCATCCTTCATTTCCATGTCTCCTGCAGAGCCTGGGAGCTTCGGCCTCTTCCTGGGACAGGCATTGACCCGTGAGGGTCATTCCCTGTGCTCCAGCACCTCTGGGGATCTGTGGTGGAGAGCCCAGTCCAGTCACTGCCCTCTCTCTCCCAGGACAGGACCAGGGCAGGGAAGCTGAGCAGGAACTGCCATGGACTTCTCCAATCAAGTGGACAAAGTTTGGGGTTGGTTTTGTTGTGGGATTTTTTTTTCTAGTCTCCCTGGAAAAACGCTGATGTGTCAAAACAAAGGGGTTATTTTAAGGAATGTGCTTGTTTCAGCTCTTCAGGAATTCCTGCTCAAAACTGAGAAAAAAGAGAGCGCTGCCATCCCATTGCATTCCAAATATCCCATCCCATTGTATCCCATCCCATCCCTGCCAGCTGTGTCCCCATGAGCTGCAGCCCCACAGGGCACAGCCCTGGGGTACCAAGGACAAGTCCTGCCCAGCCAGTGCCCTCCTGGCCATTCCAGGTCCTCCTGGCCTTGCTGACATCCCAATTCCCTGGGCATGGGGCTGGGGGCAGGCTCAGGGCTGCTCGCTGTAGATGTGGTTTTGATTAGGAATTTTTTGGACTAAAAATGCGCAAGTAAAGCACAACCCAACCCCAGCGCCATCGCCCCCCGCTTCCTGTGAATGTTCCTGTTCTGATTAACCAACATTCCTCCGGAAAATCATCTCCTTCCCCAAAAACCCCAGGCAGGGCTGGTTAAGATTGCCCTTGCCGCAAAGAAGGGGGTTCCACATCTCAGAGGGAAGGTGGAAGGTGTGGGTGGAAGGTTTGGGTGTCAGCACATTTCCTGGCCAGGGAATTCCAACCCCACGGAGCCTTGGACCCCTCGTGCTCAGCGGGCACAGTCCCAGCCTCAAGGGGCCTTGCTGGGAGTTCTTTCCATAGGGAATGTCCGGTGGTCATTCCCATTCCAGGGAATTCAGTGCCCTCACCCTGGTGCCCCCCAGCTCTGGGGGCTCTGTGCCCAGTGGCAGGGAATCTCCAGCCTTTCCAACTCCACCTCGGAGCCTCCAATGCTGTTTAATGAATGATCATTAACTGGGGACGTTTCAGATGAGGAAATTGTTTTAGGAACGAGCAATTAAGTCCTAATGCTCAGTTCACGTAACTCATTTCTAATTAAACTCGCTGTAAATTATAGCACCACTATTTATTTTTAATGAGAAATAAAAACGGAAAGGAATTGTGGCCCTTCAAAAAACCGGACTGAGTGGGAGGGAGGAAAAGAGGGAATGAGCAGTGGAGGGGATGGAGCAGAAAGCAGGAAGAGAGTTCAAAACAGGCAGAAAAGGGCTCTTAAAGCCCTCCCTGCCATTCCAGAAGCCATCTCTGTTCTTGCCCGGTGCCTGAGGACCTCCTGGCAACAGCTATTTATATTCCTGACCTTTCCCAAAGGTGGGCAAGGCTCCGGAGTCTGGGCTCTTGAGGGTTTTGCCACTGGGAAGCAGCCTCGGCTCCCGCTCTCTCCAGATCCAGCTGTGTCGTGACAAGGAAAAATGGTGCCCATATGGAGACATTAATGATCCGAGGTTCAAAGGCAGCACGGGAGGATCGAGTACTCTCCGAGCAGATTTTAATCACATCCATCATGGAACGGCTCTGGAAATGGCAGCAGAGGCAGGCGGGATGGGGAAGGTTGGAGCTGGGGATGGACTGGGGTAACAGCACCAGCTGGGTTTGTTTGGAGCTGGGCAAAGAAATGTTAGGATTGCTCAGGCTGTGGGTCCAGGTTTGTCCTGTCATGGAGTCAGGAGGTGCCAGGGATTGTCACCCCTCATGCCTTATGGGAATTCTCCTCAGGGAATGGAGGGGATTATCAGATTCTGAGTGTCCCAGTTGTGCTCCATGGCCTCCCCTCAGCCTCCCAGGTCCCCAGGAACATTTGAATCCCCCACACCCTTAGGAGCTATGGGCTGTGCTTGGGATCGTCCCATTCCCTGGGGCAGGAATCACAGGGGGATTTGGGTCAGAAAGGATTTAAAATTCATCCAACCCCACCCCCCGCCATGGGCAGGGACAACTTCCACTATCCCAGGATTCTCCAAGCCCTGTGCAACTTGGCCTTGGACCCTTCCAGAGATCCAGGGGCATTCACAGCTGCTCTGGGCACCCTGTGCCAGGGCCTCACCACCATCACAGGGAAGAATTCTTTCCCAGTTTTCCATCTCATCCAGCTTTCTTTCAATTTAAAGTCATTAGGAGTTTGCAGTTAGTGGAAAACTCTCTGGCTCATGTCCAGTAATGATGGATTTAACCCCATAAAGTCGAGTTCAGGCCGAGCCCACGTGGAGATCCATAGTTTAACATTTCCAGCGATATTTCCACTCTCTCAGCACCGTCTGTGCTGGGATGGAGCCAGAGGAGCAGAGGAGGGACCTTGTGTTTTATCTACCTCCTCGAATGGAACAGGGCAAGATCAGGGTCACCCACGGCTCCCACATCAGCCGAGCCCAGGTGAGCCCTGGGAGTGCTCAGGTGAGGTTGGGATGGGCCCAGGGGAGTGATGCCATCCCATCCCTGCTCTTGTTCAAGGAAAGCAGGAGAGATCCTGGTTCTCAGCTCTGAGCTGAAGCTGGTGCTGCACAGGGGGAGGAACAAGAGCTGCACACAGTCCTGGAGCTCCCCTTTCCTTATCCCATATCCCACCATCCCACAGCTCCCATCCCACTCTGGGTCTGTCACACTGCCCCAAGACAGGTGAGAGCTGCCTCTGCCAGTTCACCCTGCTGTGGGACAGGGAGGCACCAAGAGCACATCCAAACCAGATCTGGAGCACGGAGCAAATTTCACCTTCCCAGTAACATTCCCAGGAACTTTTCCTCTTGCTCTGACTATTCCAAGCAGTGAGCAGCGAGTGCTCCTCTCCGAAAGCTCCACTAATGATTTGGGCAGCTAAGCCAGGCCTGGATTTGGGATGTGGCTGTGCCATCCCAGCTGTCTGCACACGGATTTAAACTTGATCCATGTGGAACAGCGGCAGTGCCCACACTGCCTCTGGACAAAAGTCCTGATTATTTCCTCTTCCTGACAAAACCCTCTGTGTCCAAAGGCTTCCAGACACTCTGCTCCCTGTTCCCACAGGAATAGCTGCACGTGGATGCTGACACTGCAAACTCTTCCCTCCATGGACACGTTCTGGTCATGCCAAGCTGTGACCAGCATTTTGGCAGTGGCAGTGCCTGCATCTGGCCAGGACGGAGATGTAGGGACAGGGAGAGTGACAGGAATATCTGTCCTGCCAGCTCCTTCCTTCCCCCATTTGGGGACAGAAGAGAAATCCAGGGTGGAGAATCACGCTGTCACAGAATGGTGTGGAATGAAAAGGACCCTAAAACCCATCCACGGTGGGATCACCTTCCATACGCCAGGATGGTCCAATCCTTCAACACTGCCAGGAATGATATCTGGGAAAGAAAGGAAATCCTGGCCCAGCCAGATCAGTGATGAGCACAGGGCCCTTCAGAAGGATTTTGTGGAGCCTGCTCTCCTCCATGGCTCTGCAGGATGGTCTGTGTCCTGGTGGAGCCCTGCAGAGTCCTGACCTGGCCTGTTTTAGGCAGGAGGGGAAGGAACAAAGTGAGGAAGTTGTGGAGAGCTGCAGCTGGAGAAAATAGTGGATGTGTCCTTACAGGGATCCTGCTCTCGGGGCCGGGGCAGCACCCTGGGGTGGCAGTGACATCGGGAAGGGCCATCAGTGAGGGATTTGGATTTCTACCCTTGCTGTGGAGAAACTGCAAGGAGAAGCTGCCCCTCGGAGCAGCCCCTGACCCGCCAAAGCCCGGCCCAGCCGCGTAACCCGAGCCCAGGCTGAGGACAGCTCGCAGTTAATGACCTACAAACCCGGCCTAAGGAAGTGGCAATTAAAGAACTCATTAGTGACAGAAAGAGCTCGTGTGCTGCCCTGACACCTTCAGCTCCCGAGCTGCTCCAGTGCCTGCCTGTGGAGCCAGGAGAGGCTTCGGCACCGGCTCCTTGGCGGGATGCAGCATCCCTGCTCCACAGCTCAGCATCCTTCTTGGAATGTGGGCTCCTCCCTGTCGCCACCCTGCAGGATGAGGACAGGACAGTTCTGCCAGCAGCAGCCCCCCGGCGTATTCCCACCTTTTCCTTCTGAGCCTGTTCATCCTCTGGACTGTACTTCCAAGGACACAGCAGCTGGGATGCCGAGGAAAGGGAACATGTGGAGCCAGAGCTCTGGGAAGGAATCCGGGAGCGCTGGGGGAGGAATTCCTGCCTGCGATGGATGAGGGTTTTAGATCCAGATCATCGCAGGAGCTCCAACATCCACAGCCCCGGCTGCGGTTTGGAGCGGGGCCCTGAGGAGCTGCAGCATTAACACCCACAGCCCCTTCCCGCTTGGAATGCCTGCCCATCCGCACGGCTCCCTGCAAGGAGGCACAAGGGCCTTCCCAGCTGCAGGGAGCTGCCCCGGATAAACACCCGACAGCTGGAGCAGAGAGAAATGGAGCTGCTTCTCCAACTGCCAGCACGAGCCAATCCATCACGCTGGTCCTGGCACCTCTCCTCGGAAGGGAATCAAAGGGCTCCTTAGTGAGAAGGGATGGAATGACAGGTAGAAAGGCCAGAGGATAAATCCTGCTGCCTACTGGGACTGTTAAATATTAGGAGAGATTAGTGTCTGACAGGGGAGAGTAGGGCAGCAGCTCTGCTAAACAGCCAGAGAAATGCGTGGAATTCCGGCTCCTTTGTCAGTGGCAACTGCACAACACTCAGGGTGGAATAAAAGGAAGAAGAAAAAAATACCTTTCCCTGATTTAGATTAAGGAAGGAGCCCGGGAAGGAGCCTGGACCTCACCCAGCCCTTCCCGGGGCAGCACAGGATAGGGGGAGCTGGGAGAGGGTTTGGAACTGGAGCATCCGCTCCCAGTCCTCTCCTGCACAGCCCCTGCCTCGGGTACAGCTCCTCCACAGGGCACCTGGCTGGGAAGGTGTGACAAGGAGGGGAGAGGGGAAGTGATGGAGTCACCATAGGAGTGTTCAAACACTCGTGGATGTGAGAGTTGTGGCCATGCGGGCCTTGGCAGTGCTGTGGAAACAGTTGGATTTGATGGGCTCAGAGGGTTTTTCCAACCTAAATCATGATTCCATGATTTTCCTTTCCCCATCTGGGCAGCAGAGCTGGGTGTAGGGAGGGGTGTGCTGGAGGAGGAGGGTCTGGCTGGGATCAGCAGGTCAATCCAGCTCAGGCAGATTATCCCAAATGATAGTTTCCATTTCCTTGCTAAGGCATCCTAAAGCGCTTTGCTCTGCCCAGCA
Source organism: Thryothorus ludovicianus (assembly GCA_013397245.1). Classification (NCBI taxonomy): domain Eukaryota; kingdom Metazoa; phylum Chordata; class Aves; order Passeriformes; family Certhiidae; genus Thryothorus; species Thryothorus ludovicianus. Next base: position 563,831 of record VZTB01010981.1, read on the forward strand.
AAGGCTCTGATGGGGCTTAAAATATTAAAAAATTGGCCAATTTTCATAGTTTCCATGTCTGGCATGTCAGGGCTTATTAACCAGGGGAAAAGCCTCTGTGTCAGGGACAGGTGAGCAGGAGTGGGAGTGCAGGGCTGCCCATGGATCTGTGGATCATGGATCCCCAGGGATGAGCTCCATGGGGAGCAGAGGGACTCCCCACCCCACACAAGTGCAGAGTCCTGGGCTGAGGCAGGACACAGTCAAGAGGGGCCAGACTGTCAAATCCAGCCCCATCCTAAACTGAAATTCTGAAATTTGTCAGCCTCCCATCTTGAACCAGTTAAGTTTCCTCCCTCAATTACCCCTCTGGAAAGTTATTTTATATACTCCCTCATCTGATGATTGGGAGAAACCTCCTTCAATTTTCAACTGACATTTATTCACGACAGGTTTCTACCACCTCATGCTTGTGCCAAGTGTCCTTCCAGGGTTCCTTGCATTCCTGGGTGTTTCCTCTTCCATGTCTTTCCAGGCAGCAATCAGAACCATCTCAGCCTCTGATTTCTCTCCAGACTACACAAGCACAACTTTTCCAGGACCACTCATCCTGTCTGTGCCCACTAAACCACATTTGCTCCTCTATTTGGGGAAAAAAAAATCCACAGAGGACTTCTGTTAGCCTCAGGAAATTTCAGCCCAGCTCTTTATTTGCAATAAAAAAATCCCAAGTCCGTTGCCCTAAATACCTTTTTTATCCAGAAATCCATGATATCCACTGTCCTTTCCATGTGTATCCAATACAGAATGGGGGCTGAGTAGATCAGCCAGAAGGCAGAGTGAGATCTCAGGGCTGAGCTGGAATTTAGCCCATCCACCCTGGAGTAATCAGAATCACCAGAAGGAAAACTTTTGGAAATGAACCCCTCTGCTATGGAGCCAGGCTGGGAGAGCTGGGGGTGTTCACCTGGAGAAGAGAAAGCTCCAGGGAGACCTAAGAGCCCCTTCCAGTGCCTTAAGGAGAGGGACTTGGAACAAGGGATGGAGGAACAGGGCACCTGGAATGGCTCCCACTGCCAGAGGTGGGACATTGGGAAGGAATTCCTGGCTGTGAGTGTGGTGAGGCCCTGGCACAGGGTGTGCAGAGAAGCTGTGGCTGCCTCTGGATCCCTGGAAATGTCCAAGGCCAGGTCAGTGTCCTTTCCCAATCCATGGGACCTGCTGGAAGGCTGTGGAAAGCCCGGCCTCATTCCAGCACAGTCCCAGCAAGGATGAGCTTTGGGACTGGGATTTCTCGGTGCTTACAGAGCCCTGAGCAGGGCCATCCACAGACAAAGAGCAGCTTTTCCAAGCCCTCCATCCTTGGCTTTGTGGGCTGGGTCCCAGCGAGGGAGCAGGTAAAGCAAACCCTGCCAGCAGCAGCCCCGGCAGGGGCTCAGCCCCGGGCTGGCAGTGCCCCATCCCCGCTCTGGCATCGCCAGCGTTATCTTTGGATGCAAAACCAGGGGAAAATTGAGTGCTTGAAAGAGGACGGGCTCTCCTGGGTCAAATTAGTCATTCCTCGTTAGAAAAGCCCCGCTGGTTTCTTTGTTTCTCTCGCTCTCCAGTGGACCCAGATAAATACGTTTGTAATTCTCCGAGTGCTGCTGAATAGGAGACTGGCAAGGTGAGAATATTAAAGCTGCAGATTATCAAGTGCTTCCCAGGAATTGAGATTCCAGCAGAGGAATGATGGGGAGGAAGGCTGGGGGTGAACTGCAGAGAGGGGAGAAGCTGGAGAAGAGAGTGGGGGAGGCAGGGGAAGGAGGAAGAGGAGGATGGAGAGGGAAATGCCAGAGGAGGGAATGCTGGAGAAAACGGAGAGGGGAGAAAGCTCTGGAGGAGAGGAGAAGGGGGAGAGCAGGGCTGCGGGGAGGTTTGGCAGCTGCTGAGTGTGCCGCATTTCAATATTTAATGACTCCAAAATACAGCCATTAACATGTCAGAGGCAGAGGGAAACTGCCCGGCTTTTCCCCGAGCCCTGATGGCTTTGAAGAACAAATGCCATCTAAAAGGGAGGCTTTTAAAGCGTTTTGGCCGGGCCTGCTGCCGGCCCCCTCCCTTCAGGGCAGCACTTTCCTCCAGGAGTGCCGCGGGTCGCATCCATTTGGTTTGGCTGGCGTTGTCCATTTTATTTTCCCCTCAGTCTCGCTCTCTCTGGGATCTTCCCGTTCACAACACAACCCTGTGAAATCAGGAGCGTTCTGCTCTTTGCTCCCAACATCCCCCGGCAAACGGATTTGCATCAGGTGCAGACAGTGACAAACTTGGAGCTGTTTTTCCCAATTTCAGCTGCTCCATTTCCCTCCTGCCGCGGTGATTTGCCTCGCTGCTCTATCTGCCTTCTCTCCAGGTGTTCCTTTCTCTGTGTCTTCTCATCCTCTTGCCCTGCCCTGGAGACACAGAGGGAGAAGCAAAGGAAAAATCAAGGGAAGGACTGAATGGTCTATCCCTGGAAGTGTCCAAGGCCAGGTTGGACAGGGTTTGGAGCAACCTGGGATGGCAGAAAATGTCTCTGCCCATGGCAGAGGGGTGAAAATTAGATGGGGTTTAAGGTCCCTTCCAAGCTAAACCATTCCATGATTCCATGGTGCTGGTTCTTGTCTCCATTGGTACTGGCACTGCAGGGAATGTGGAGGCAGCACTGTGTGCCAGCTCCAGGACATCTTCCCATGCAAAACAAATGCAAAAATAAGTGACAACCTGACAAGTGCAATAAGGAAGGAGGTGGCTGTTCCAACCCTGTGGACAAGGTTCAAGTCACTCCCATTTAGTTCATTGGGAAGCATCAGGCTGTGGCTGTTGTGTGTGGAAGTGGGAATGAAACAGCTCTGGTTTGGATGGGGAGGTTGTTGGATCCTACAATCTCCAGGAAATGCTGAGATAGGGACAAGGGCATCAGAAAAGAGCCCCTGTACCTGTATATGGCATCTGACCCATGTCCTCCCAGGTGCTGCCCATCCAGAGCCCTGTCTCTGATGTCCTGTGAGCAGAGTCATCCTGTCCCCAAGGGCTGTTGGCTCCAACCTCAATGTCCCAGTCCCCGGGCATTCTGCAGGTCCCCACAATCTAAGCTCAGCATCTCCCAGCCAAGACACACCAGGAAAGCCCAGCCAGAGCAGAAATCTGTGCTCCAGGTGGGAGAAGGGAAAGATCCCCTCTCAGGGGGCAGAGGGAAGCGCCTCCACCTCCCTCTGCCCCACCAACAGCTTTGTATCCCCCCTGTGCTGAGACAACATTTTCTGATCCAGCTGGAGGCCTCAGAACAACTTCCGAGGGCTGTTCTCACAGCATTCCTGCCCTGCTGAAACATGACAGTGAAAGGAGACTTGGGAGAAAACTTCCTGGAGAGCCCTTCGCATCCTCATTGACCTCGAGGCTTCCAGAAAGCTGAGGGGTCTCTGAGGGAACCCACCACTGGTCCCTGGCAGGCTGCAGACGGATGGATAATGGGATCTTTGCACCTCGGAGAGGATTTCATCACTCAGCCTTAGCCCAAATCCATATTCATCATCTATGGATTTCTTTTTAATGGATAAAATGTCTTCTTTTGAAAGAGCAGCCCCACTGCTGATGGCACAAACAGCTGTGCAGGGAAATCGCGTCAGAGCAAACCCAGGCAATCTCCCTCCCCGAGCTTCCAGGGAATCTAACAGCTTTTGACTTCCAAAATAACCCTGAACGCAAAGGAATTTCAAAGAGGAGACAGAAAACCTCCCCCGTCTGCTCAACCACATCAGCCGGGCAGCCTTCCCACGCCTCTTCCCAGCCTTCCTGCCCCTCTTCCACGGGTCAGGCTCAGGCACTTCATCGCCATCCCTCTGGAGAAGGTGGGATGGATGCTCCCGTGCTGGGGAGGCAGAGCTGCTCCTTTCCCCGAGCACTTGACTTCAAATCAGGCTTCCCAGAGCAGGAATTTCTGCATCCTCCCGCCACCATCCCTGGCAAAGTCTTATTGAGCTTGACATGTGTTGTTCTATTCCTGATGGATCCCGGCCACTGGAATATCCATCTGAAAATCAAATAAAATAGCCAAGCCCCCTGCGTGCTGCATATTTTATGGGCTGCTCCCTGACTTCCATTGTTTCCCATTGTTTAGACTATTAGTCAGAACAATTTGTCATCCTACCCCTGCTGCCTGCTGGGATTCTGGGATTCGGCGTGTTCGGGAGATGGAGCCCGCGCTCCTGCCACGCTGGGCTTCAGGACAGCCCAAATCCCCTCACACCGCGGGGCTGGGGCAGGAAATCTGGAGTGGGGCTCATTCTCTACCCCCAAAATCTTGCCAGGTGAAGAAAATAAACGGTGTGAGCCCCAGGGCAGGAGGTGAGGAAAAGGTTGAGGGACTGCGGGCAGAGCTGGCTGCAGAGAGGCACTGCCAGAGCAGGGAGAGGGTTTTTCTGGGGCTGCCAAGCTCCCGGTGCTGCAGGAGCTCCTGTCAGCTCCATTTCTCACTCCCCTCCCGGGCTAGGAGCCCGGAGAGCAGCGGTGCTGGCAGAGCAGGAGGCAGCTCCGCCGGCTGCAGGCAGGAGCTCAGCCCGGGCAAAGCAGCTTCTGTTCCCATTCCTGCTCTGATCCCTTCAGGATTCTTCCCCTCCTCGCATTATAAACACCCCCTCGGGACACAGGGATTGCTCTGGCTGCCGGGATTTTGTCTGTCCTGGCCGCTCATAGGGGCTCAGGAGCAGGAGGGCCGGCTCAGGCTCAGAGGGAGCAGCAGCAGGGGCTGGAGCCTGCAAATCAAGAGGGTGAGCTGTCCTATCCTGCTGCCGTCCCCTCCTGAGGAGCAGACAGGATGATTTCCACGCTTGCACCACTCCCAGAGGAGGCACTGGGAGTCCCCACTGCTGAGAGCTGCTCACAAGGGCAGCCAATCCCTCTGCCAAAGGCCAGCTCTCCACTTCCAGTCGTCCCAGGACTGTCCCCAGCCATCCCCCCACCATCCCATGTGGCTGCTGGACCCTCCAACATCTCACCTTTCCCTGTTCTCCAGGCCAGGCTGAGCAGCCAGGAGCAGAACTCACAGCTGCTTTTCATCCAGGCACCAAAACCTCTTCCCAAATTTTTCTTGCCCTTTTTGGCACTCGTCACTGCCTTGGCTCTGCCCATGGTGGTGGCACCTGGCAGGGAGGTGTCTGACAGAACCTGTCACTGCTGCCCCGACCTTTGCCCGCCCACATGTCCCAGCATCTTGAGCTGCTCTGGGGGTGCTCTTTCCATCCCTGGACACCAGCTGGGGCTGCCCCATCCCTGGAAGTGTTCCAGGCTAGGTTGGACAGCACTTGGAGCAACTTGGGATAGTGGAATGCATCTCTGTCAATGGAAGGGTGTTGAACTGGATGGGCTTTGAGGTCCCTTCCAGCACAAACCATCCTGTAATTCTGCATTTCTATGAAAAGGAGCATCAGGGACAACCTAGGCATTGCTTCTCAAACAAGTCAAGAAGGGAGAAGATCCTCCTCATCATGTTCTGCCCAAGCATCCACAACTTGTTCTGGGGCCAGCAGGTTCTTGGGCCTGGGAAGAGCCTGGGGAACTCCAGGTGGCTGAAAAGTTGGGCTTTTGACCAACCCCCAACGCCTTGGAAAGTGCCATAAAGCCAGTGGGAATGTGAGGATCTGCCTTCGTTCCCAAGCATCCATCTTCCAACAAAAACATGCTGTCCAGATCAAGCCCTTCCTTTCAGCAGCGCTGGCCTCCTGCTGTCACCCCTTCCTTATCTCCAGGCTGCTCATCAATCCCAAGGGCAGCATCCCTTGGAGCTCCATCCCAGAGTACACTGGAAATTCAGGCCTTGCCTGGGAGGGAGAACAAATTCCCATAAAAGCCCTGAATGGAAACAGAAGTGCCTGTTATTAGGGGAAAAAAAGGAGAGGAGAAGAAAGGAAGGGAGGGAAGAACCTGAAACCTTCCTCCCCATCCCTGCACGAAGATGTGTCCCTACATAACAGGAGCCGTTTGCCAGGTGGGACAGGGCCATGTCCCCTTGGCCAGCTCCTCCCTGGGGGTGGCCACTCTCCATCCAGGCACCCACTCCTCTGGCACAGCTCCCCTGTGGTAGGGAAGGGGTTAACTCCCAGCAGCTGCTCCCCAGATGCCGGTTCTGGAATTCACATTTGTGTAATAATAAACCTCGGGGAAAGCGCTGCTGCTGGGGGGTGGCTTTGTCCCCCCTCGCTCCCCGCTCGGAGCCAGCGTGCGGCTGCCAAGGGGCGGCTGGAGAGGGGTGGCAGCCCAGGTGCTGCGGGATCCTCCCGCCGGACTCCCAGCGAGATGAATTGGGGGCCGCCAGAGGAGCCGGCCTGCTTTCCACAGAGCTTCCCATTTTTCCTTCTGCTCACCCCCACCGTGCTGGGATATTCCACGGGACCCTGAGGGTTGGAGGGGGGGGAAAGCGGAGCGGGTGCCCCCGAGTGGGGCAGGACTGGGGTGTAATTGGTTTCAGGAGAGAGGGGTGAGGAGAGACGGACATAAATTTCTTTGAGAGGTTTTCTCCCTAATGGCTCCCATCGCCCGGCAGGGCAGCACACCTGCTTCCAATAGCGGCTCCGGCTCCTGCCGCGGGTGCAGGAGAGGGGCTGTGCTTCCATCACCTCTGCTGGCCACGGGCATCCCGCTTTGCCCAGGCTTCCAAAGGGATGGCGATGGCTTTGAACCCCGTGCTTTCCGCTTTCCTGGGGTGTTCAGGTTTCCCCGATCCCAGCGCAGCAGCTCCACTCCTGGGCACTTCCGATGAGCTCCTGCCCACCTGCACCGCCCAGCCCAGCCCGGCTCATCCCAGGAGGACGATCCGGAGCTGCACAGCCGGATCCGAATAGGTCACGGACCTCGAGCGGAGGCGGGAAGAAAACTCCAAACGCTGCCGCCCCCGAAGCATCTCCGGCTTCTCGATCCCGGCTCTGACCCACCAAAGCCTCAGGAGTTATGTGCAGAGCTGGACAGGGATCAGAGGTTTGGCTGCGAGCGGGGGCAGCAGCAGGAAGAGTTTGGGGGGTCCGGATTGAGCTGATCTGTCGCTCCATTTGGAATGAAACCCTAAACCGGGTCAGCTTCCAGGCGAGCGTTCCTGCTTTTTTCTGCTCCCGGTGCCATGTTTCACACGACAGGACAGGAGGTGGCACAGGGGCAGGATAACCTCTGCTGACCCGGGCTGGGTCCCTGCTGAGGGACACCCGCATGACAGAGGGGTCCCAGCTTAATCTCTGCCTGCAGACCCTCCCCAAGTCCTCCAGCATCGCATCCTCTCAGAGATGAGGAGGATGCAGGAAGGGGCAGGTGGATTTCACACCTTTCCCAAAGGTTTCCTTCTCCAGCGGGATGGGGGGATCCTGTCACCAGCCAGGGTCCCCTTCAGGATGAATGTCAGCTGTGACACCCCTGCTATGGTATCCCAGTGACACGGGTGGATCCACCTGCTCCGATCTCCAACATTCCAGAGCGCCTCTGCTCCCCCAGCACAGGCGGGGGCTGCTGTGACAGTGTGGGGGTTCAACCCTGTCCTTCTCCCTGGGACAGCCTCACGTATTCCTGCCTGTCCCAGCCCAATCCAATGGAAAGGGGTGTCCGAGGAGCAGCTGTGAAGAGCGGTGGGAGTGGGAGAGCCTTTGACACATGAAGAGCCAGAGCAGGGGGACTCAGGGGAACAGCGGGGGCAGTTGCACTTCTGGTGCAGGAGCCCCGGCTCTCAGGGAGGGTGGCCATGGAAAACATCCTGCTTTCCTGCCCAAAGAGCTGCGAGGGATCAAAGATCCCTGCCCGTGGCCAGCTGGCACCTGCTTCCCTCTGGAAAAGCATCTTCCTGGCAACAACTACAGACAGTCCCAAGCCACCAAGGATGGGAAGTACTCTTCTTGTGGGCAGCCTGTGCAGCTCCACGAGCTTTTCCAGAAGAGCAGCTGTGGCTGCCCCATCCCTGGAAATATTATTTCTAAACCCGCCCTGTCTGAGGGATTTCTGTGTATCCTTGGGGATGTCCCTGGGAATTCCCCCCAGCCTGGCTGCAGTCAGCCCAGCAGTGTGGCTCTGCCTTCGTGTCCACCACTGGAGGGCTCCAGGATTGCTCCAGGAAAACTCATGGAAACCGGAAAGGGGCAGGAGGTAATGCAGGTAATCCATACCTGAATCCATGTCTGATCCTACACCAGAACCCACTCACTTACCACGTGCCTGAATCCCAGATCCCCACCTGATCCCACACCCGAGCTGCTGCTGGTGCACACCTGGCCAGGAGCTGACCCCAGGGGAAATGGCCCCCGTGGTGACCCCACGGAGCCACTGCTCTGGAGCTGCTGCCGTCTCTGCTGGGTGAGGGGGTTTCTACACCAGAAGAATAAAAAATTAAAGCAAAGCAACCCTGGCCTCCAAATTTATCTCCAAAGGCCTCGTTATGACCATTTTATTTGCTGGCTTCAGGCCAGGAGCTTGCTGGCCAAAGCTCCTTGATTTTTCCCTCCAGCGTGCCGGGGGGAGCAGCCTGGCGGGAATCCCAAGCTCAGGATCCGAGGAGCCCGATTTGCCTTTGGAAAGCGCCGTTAATTGACATGAGAAAATAATCCCAGGCTCTTTCTCTCTGGAGCAGGGAAGGTTCTCCTCACAGCATGGCTTGAAAAGGAGCGCAGCTTTTGGGGGACTGCAAACACATCCGTCAAAATAATGTTCCCTGGGCCAAAACTCTTCCCTGGGGTAAGGCCATCTGCTTCCAAAGGCTCTGGAGATGCCTGTGGCTGCTGGTTTCACACTGGATGTGGAGTGGCTCCAGCCCTTCAGCACTGTGTCCCTTTCTGCTCCTCTCCCTGCTCCCGCTGCCACCCTCCCTCCTGTCCCCCAGGAGGGTGCCAGGTCCCACTGCCCCGATCCCTGTCTCTAGTACAGCTCCATGGTGAGCATGCCTTGGGAAGATTCCCAGGAAACATCCCAGCATATGCCAAGGCCTCCGTGGAAATCCTCAGGAGCAAGCAAGCAGGAGCAAGGGGATTTGGGATGTGCTGAAAAATTGTGGCAGAGGGCAACTACTATGGATCTACGAGGGCTTGCAGTGACAGAATACAGGGGATGGTTTCCTATTGCCAGAGGGTCGGGTTGGGTGGGATGTGGGGAGGAAATTCTTCCGGCTGAGGGTAATGAGGGGTTGAGATGGAATTCCCAGAGCAGCTGTGGCTGCCCCATCCCTGGAAATGTCCAAGACCAGGTTGGATGGGGCTTGGAACAACCTGGGCTGGTGGAAGGTGTCCCTGCCCATGGCAGGGGTGGAATGGGTTGAGCATTAAGGTCCCTTCCAACCCAAACAATTCCAGGATTTTTTAATTCTGTTGCAGAGGCAGAACTGGATCAGGGAGCCCCTCCAGCACTGGAGAAAAGCACAGGGCTCTGCCATCATCTCTGGGAGCTGGGAATTTCTAGCAGCAGTAAAATTGGCTTTTCCACTTGTATAAACTCCCCTGAAGTGGTGCCAAAAGTAGAGAGGACGAGACAGGAATGGCAAATGGAGCAGAGGCCGGATTGATTATCGAGGATTCATTCCCTGAGGTTCCTGAGGTTTGCCAGAGACACAGATCTCTTTGCACAGGGCTGGCATTTTAACACTCACAAAATCAGCTATTAATAGTTAATAGCCAATTTAATAATTAATCAGTGTTTAACAAACGGGGGTGGAGGAGCCGCCTGTCTGCCACCAAAGTAGAATAATAAAGAGGAAAACTTTACAGTGACAGTGTCCAAGTGGGATTTTGGCTTTCTTTTGTTACTGGGAGGGTGGGGAGGTCCTGGCATAGGATACTCAGAGAGATTGTGGAATTCTCTATCTCTGAAAGTGTACCCAACCAGGCTGGACAGAACAACCTGGGACAGCTGAAGGTGTCCCTGTCCATGGCAGGGGTGGGACTGGATGGGCTTTGAGGTCCTCCCAACCCCAATTATTCCAGTGATTCTGAGGCTGTGAGGTGACCATGGGCACCCCCTGCCCTGGATCATCCCCGGGCTGCTCTGGGAACTCTCCTGACCTTGTCAGGTTCTGTTAAAAGTGAGACACCCCCTGTCCCTCCAAGCCCCTGTCCCCAGGAGCACTGGAGCCAGGACACGCTCCTGACCTGTGCTGATCCCCTGGGATCCTTTATCTCAGACAGACCCAGTGGGAAATTGCCCCAGATTTGCGTTAAACTGGCAGTAACCATGCCCTAAATCCTGGTATTTGTGGGGGTGGTGTGGGAGAAGCTGAGACATTGGACAGGTGCCACAGCGGGCCACCACCTGTGGGGACCCCAAAGGGCAGCGAGTGCCCAGGCTTTACATGGAGCATTTGGAGCAGCAGAGACTGCCCATCCCAAATCCCAACCATGCCTGGGTCACCACTCTGGGGCTGATGGCTGAGGAGGTGGGGAGGGACCCCCGGCAGGTCCTGGCAGGGGCACAGCACCAGCCCCTCCACCACGGCGGGGCTGCGGCGGCTGCGAGCCAGCCCTGGGCATTTGTAAAATAAAGGCTGATTATTAACAGTACTTGAGATGTTCATGTTCCGTCTCCCTCGGGAGGCTCATTCCGTGCTGATTATCATATTTTTAAAATGTAATGAATTTATGGAGATAATTCAATCCCACTGACTAGGGATGTGCCTCACTCCTGCCACCAGGAAAGCTGCTGCGTGTGTGAAAATGGAAATTGCTGCGGCACTTTCCATGGCTTTTGCCTGTCCTCCCCTTCCAAAGGATCCCAAAATGCTTTGCAGGCTCTATCTGCTGATGGGATCTACCAGAAGCTCATCCCTCCCCAGGAACGTCCTCACCTCTGGGCTGCAACACAGAAACTCTTTTACTAGAAGCAGAAATGTAATCAGATTAATTAAGCAAGTACAATTCCGAGGCAAGAAAGTCAATTAAAGGAATCAGAAGTCAATATGGAAATAGAAGGAGCTGGCTTTGAAGAAGGATTAGAGATAGCAAGGCTCGAGAGCGGAGCTCCTTCAAACGGCTCCGAGAGCGGCTCCTCCTCGGTGTTCCAGCTCGGAGACGGCTCTGGAAGCAGTGCTGGGTGCCCATGGAGGGATGGAACCAAGAGTGCAATGAACGTGCCCCAAATGTGTCCCAAATGTGCCCCAAATGTGTCACAAGCCCGCCCCGGCTCTGGCGCCAAGCATGTGCCAAGCCTGTACCAGTTGTCACCAAGCGTGTCCCAAGAGTGCTCCGAGTGCTCCTGAGTGTCCCAAGCCCCACATGCACACCAAGGGTGGGTGGAGCGTGTACCAAACGTGCACGCCAATTACACACTCATTACACACCAATTACACACCAATTACACACTAATTACACACCAGCTGCATGCCAAGCATGCTCCGAGTGCACACCGAGCATGTCCCAGGTGTGCCCTGGGTGTGCCCAAGCCGTGCCAGCCCCTCTCCAGGCCATGTCCCCAGTGTCACTGGTGCCAGAGGCCACCCAGGGTTGTCTGTGTTCCCTCCACACAACCCTGACACTAAACTCCACACATGTCATGCCTGTGTCACCACATGTGTCACCCATGGAGGAGCAGGGCTGTCCCCTTGTTCCCTCACCTCCGTGGATCCTCCCTGCCCCCCGGCTCTGGCCTGTCTTTGCCTTTCCACCACATTTCCTTTCCCTCTTTCCTTTCTTTCTCCTGGCAGAACCTCCCCACCACGGGTGTCTTCCTGCCCCCATAAATCTCCTGCCAGGGCTGAAATGGTGGCATTGAAGAAGGATCTTTTTTTGTGCAAATTTCAATAAATGCCACTGGAACAACATGGGAAATGATCCTGAAAATGCAGGAGCAGAAGTGAGAGAAAGAAATGGCAGCCAAGGGGGAAGGAGAGGGAAACGCTGGGATTTGAGGCTGCCAAACAATGCATTTAAATAATTCAATTTGCAAAAGCAGAGAAGAAAAGGAAGAGAAAAGGGGAGGAAAAAACCCAACTTGTGTAGCAAGCCCATAAATAACCTTGCAGAGTGGGAGGCTGGGAATGCAGGATGGGATGGGCCTTCTCCTTTTTGCATGAGTCTCCATTAAAATGCCAGGAAAAGAATACAGATTTTGATCGATCCATCTGTAATTTCACTTTTAATTCCTGAAATCCTCCCTGAGCCATGACCATGTCGCCTTCCCAGCCTGAGCTCTTGGGTCTCTCCACACCTTGGATGCTCTGTGCAAGGCTCCCAGGGGAACTGGAGGGCATCTGGAGCCATTCCATTCCATGGGCAGATCCCTCTGGAAGGACTGGGACTGGAGCCTTGTTAGCCAGTGGTCCCCAGCCTCCTGGAACAAGTGGAATTTTGTGGAAGTAGAGGTATCCTTAGAGAGCTGCAGCTCCAGTGTGTTGGGGACAGAGCTCTGAGGTGTGTGGGAATCTCATCCCCCTTGGAACAAACTCTTCCCCAAGAAATGATGGACTTTTGGCTCAGCTCCCTGTTCTTGCCCCGTGGTGATGGTGGCTGACAGCTGGGGCTGTCTCTGGGAATATTCAGATTTGCCAGTGCCTCTGGGAAAAAGCCTGTCCCTCCTGCCAAGACCTGGCTACAAATCCCTGTTTTTGTCAAAGGTGTTGGGAAAAAATGGATCAAAATATTGGTCCCTCATCACATTCTACTGGTGAGGGCAGACCTGGTCCTGCACCTGATGAATCCTCTGGGAAGGAAAACAAAGATCATGAGATCTCTCAAGCTGGAAGAGATCTACAGAGACCATCCAGTCCAACCCCTGTCCCTGCCCAGGGCACCCCAAAAATCCCACCCTGTGCCTGGGAGTGTTGCCCAAACATTCCTCAGCCTTGGGATCATGCCCATTCCCTGGGCAGTTGGGTGTCACAGGCTCAGATGGAAAACCAAGCAGGAACACCCGAAAATGGGATAAGGAGCAGGAGAGGGGTGTGTTGGATCAGCACTGGAGGGAATTTACTGCTCCATCTTAAAGCCAGCAGGCACCTGGACACCCTTTGGGCACCTGTGGCTGGGCACTGCTCCCTGCTCTTCTCCTTGTCCTCCTTGGAGCAGCAGCTCCCAGCTTCCAGCCCAGGGCCCACAGGGGTGCCCGGGGTGTCCCAGGCTTTGCAGGAGGGAAAGGGATCCCCTGGAATGGCATCCTGGGGGGGACAGGCAGTGGAGGAAGAGGAGGAAGACGAGGGTGGGATGTCAGAGCCATGCCCAGCCTCCTGCACAGCATTCCCCAAAGAGACCAAAAGGCTTTGAAACTTGGAAAAGCCACATTTGATGGGAATGCAGAGAGAGGCCTCCTTTTTAAAGGAGAGAACTCAAAGCAAGCAGGGAACAGAAGAAGGAGCTGCTCCCGCTGCCCGCCGCAGCTCCAAGGGCACGGCCCTGCTCCCACACTTGGATTCAATTAACTCCAGGACTTGCAGAGCTGTGGAAAACTCTGCCAAAGCTTCAGAGGATGTCCCCTGTGCCTGTGAAGGCTCCCGGTCCCCACACCCATAGCACCTCAGTGCACTCTGAGCACTCTCTGCAGTGCCTTACACCCCACCTGGGCTCTGGAAAAGAGAACAGATCCCTGGGAGTGGCCTCAGGGGAGGATCACAAAGGTGACACCTGGACAGCCACCTCCTGTACCCAGCACTCTGTCACATCACACAGGAAATTCCCAGAGCCCTTTAAATAGGTGACACTGGGTCATGGATTAGAGAAACACCAAAGTGGGAGGGAATGTTTAATTATCTGGTTAATGATGCTGGGAATCTTGATCTGCAGAGGAGGGCAGGGCTTGGCAGCTCCTCTCTGCAGCCACTCCAGCCCTGCATGGGTTTGTGTTAATCACGGGATTTTGGGTCTGCCTTTGTTCCTGTTCCCATTGTGATGGATTCCTCACTGAGTCCTTGGGAGCTCAGGGATGCGTGTGAGTCCCTGAGGTCCCTGAGAGCCAAACCTGTGTCCCATGGGTGCCCAGGAGCTGAACGTGTGTTCCATGGGTCTCTGGGAGCTGGACACAGCCTGACTGGGGCTGGTTCTCCCCCTGAGCAGATGCCGGTTCTAGGGGCTGGGGAGAGCCTGTTCCTGGGAGGACGAAGTGCCATTTCCTGATTTATTCCTGGCTGGAGGGGGGCTGCAAAGTCCTCTCTAGAGGTTGATGGGGAGGGCAGAGGGATTAACCAACAAACAGCTGTAGTGCCTTCATCCTAAAATACTCCCTGAAAGGGGATCCTGCTCCTAGGGCCGAGCTCGGTACAGATTCCCAATTTATTGTTCTTTTTTAAAGCTGGGAAATGTCACTTGGCTCTGCTGAGGGGACAGAACCTCCTGATTTAGGTCCCCACTGCCGGGCAGAGAAGGGGCCCTGCCCATCCCTTGATCCCTGCTGGCCACTGGTACAGCTGGGATGGGTTCCTGGCATCCATCCCAAGTGGAGTTGGAATTGTGATGAGAGGGAAGGGCTGAGATACAGGGTGGGACCTCCCCACTCTCAGAGGGGCTGTGGGTGGGGCAGAGCCATGTTCCCACCACAGGGATTGGGCTTGCAGCATTCCCAGCACATCCCAGTGGTGGTCACCTGTCCAAGCCCTACCCCATCAGCGGCCCTGGGTTTGCTGTGGAGTCAGAGCCCTGACTGGTTCCACCCAACACAGCCCAGTGACCCCACAGTTGGGTTTGGGGGCTGCCAGGCACCTTCCCCCCAAAGAAGAAAGGTCTCAGCAGCCAAGGCTTGGACCCCAGCCCCAGCCAAACACCCCACAGCACTTTCCTGGCTCCAGGAGAATTTCACAGCAATGGAAGTGAAGGAGAAGAGACCAGACCTGTCACACTGCCCTACCAAACTCAGACCAAGGTGTGACACCACAGCCTGTCCTTAAAGGCCACAGCCTGGAGTTTGGTGTCCAGTTAGTCTGGAGTGAGTCTGGGGTCAGATTTCAGCACACATTTGCTGGGTTCCAAATGTTAATTCCTGTCTTTTCTTCCCTTCTTATTTCCTCCTGGAATCGTCAGGCTCTGAAGCAAGTCCCCGTCATTGAAGGGGGAGGTGTGGAAGGTGGGTGAGCAATTGGGGTCCTGCAGGACTCCACAGCCACCCAAGAGGATCAGCTCTGCAGGGAGATAAAAACAGTGACATTCCTGTGCCTTCTGTGCACTTTCCTCATGTGAGAAGAGTGAGCCTGAACTTGCTTTTTCATCCAACACTTGGATTTCAGGGTTAATTACTGCTTTTCCTTCAGCAGCAGCATTAATAAGGTTCCTTGTGGGGAATGTTACAGCCCTGCTCTCCTGGGAGCATCTCTGGAATATCAAACCCTGATGGTTGGTCTTGGTTGCCTGGACCGGTGGCTCTGGGGCAGCCTGGGAGCAGATTGGAATGTCATGGGGAGTCTGGGCTGGGCCAGGCTGGAGGGGACAGGACTCTGGTTCTCCTGGAGCATCTGGCCTGCAGTTGGCAGACACAACACTCAGCAACTTTCCTGGAGCTGAGGAAAGAAAAACGATGGAGTAAAAAATAGTCCTGATCCCCTGGGAGTCTTGTTCATTAAAAGACAATGTGGTTTATGGCTCACACGTCCTTCCCTCACTGCTCTCCCCCGAGCAGGACTCAGCCAGACAATAACTGAGGCTCCAGGAACCCTCCAAAGCATCTCTGGAGTCATAACTCAGCCTCTGTCAGCGGCTCTGTCAGTCCCACCCCGGGACCACCCCAAGTGCAGGATCCCCCCACCCTCCCCTCGCCGCTGACCCTGTCCCACCGCAGCCGTGGGGAATATGAGCTCACTGATTAGAAATCAATGGGATTTCAGCTCACACCTGAGCCTGCTGCATGGGAGGCTGCTCCCTACCCTGCCTGGCCTCTCGGTGCCCGCTCAGCAGATTCCGGCACATGGAGCTGCTGAGGAGCTGACCCTGAGGAAATTCCTGCTTGGGGAAGGAAAGCTCCCAGCCCCCAGGGATGGCATCTTCCCCCATGGGTCATGATCTGCTGAGCCCCAAAGTCCCCCAATCCCTGTAGGGATGTGTTGGTCCATCCTCAGGGACTTTTCAGGGACATGGAAAATGGGCAGGACCAGGGAAGATCTCTCTCATGCAGTTCAAAGGTGCAGAGGGCAGATGGCAGTCCAGAAGGTGGGAATGCACAGCCTGGTGTGAGTGACGTCCTGGGGAGGTGACAACAACCACCAGCTCACCGCTGTCACCCTGCTCTGCTCTCTCCACAGAGGCTCCTCTGATCCCCAGTGATGTTGTTGGAAGAACCAGGGAGCAGATCCGTCCTCTCCAAACCACCCCTCCTCCTCCTGCCACACAGGAAACTCACCTGCTCCAACCCCACGGTTGTTGCTGAGCTCTGGGAAGACCAAAACCGTTCTGTGCTCACCTCATGCACCTGTGGACATCTCCTGCCTTCTCCTCCAGCCCTCTCCCTCCTGCAGCTTGGGGGCCAAGCTGGAACATCCAGGCTCAATCCAGGCCCTCCATGGGGTTTTCCTCACCTCTGCATGGACCAAGAAGGTTCCCAACAGCTCATTCCCACCTCTCAGCTCCAAATTTTCAGCACCATCTTCATGTTTCCTGCTCAGAGGAGGCACCTGCCCTCCAGATCCAGCATGGGAAGAGTCTGCCTGATCCTGGACTTCCTCCAGTCCAACTGGATTTGCATTCCAGGCTAACGATGTGCCAATTGCCTCTCCAGCAGATCATCCCCAGACTCTCCCAGCTGGCCAGTTGGTTCCTGTTCCTGGTTGCAGGAACACTCTGGAGCTGCTACAAACCCTTTTTAAAATACGTTTTGAATGTTTCTGTTGCATCTCACTCACATCCCACAGCCGGGCTGGGAAATCTAAAATACATCTGAAAACCCGAGCTATGATCATTGCTGAACATTAGAGAGCATCGCTGGAGGATTAAATCCATATTTCTGCATGGAAACAGAGGCTGGATGCCCAGCACGAGGCTGCACCACACACATGGAGAGCTGCTCACTGAGGACGTGTCCAGCTCCCATCCCACTCGGAGCACCAGTTTGGGTTTCTGCTGCTCTTCTCCTCAGGAGGATCCCAAAGCACTTTTCCCCAGAGTGTGCAGCCACCACTTCCCCACAGAAATGCGAATTTTTGCTCCCAGACTTGGCGGCTCCAGCACAGGAGAGAGAGGCAGAGTGGGAAATGTTTCTGGAATCAACTCAGCTCAGCCACATCCATCAGCTCACTTCCCAACCCCTTTAGGTGCTGGAAGGCTTCTGGAAGGTTCTGCATTTAAACACCCAGGTGCTGGCTTATGAATTTGTCCTGTGGCTTCCCAGAGCTCACTCCAAAACGTTCTGCCATGGTTTTGTGTCCAAGGGAACAGCCTCAGAGCCTTTGGGAATTCCCTATGGGATCACCTCTGCTTCTTGCTGGTCTCACTTTCCTTCCTGACTCTGCTTCCATCTCGCCTTTGCTCAAGAAGCTGATTTAGTCAGGTTTGTCCACCTGGAGAAGGGAAGGATCCAGGGAGGCCTCAGAGCTCCTTCCAGTGCCTAAAGGGGTTCCAAAAGAGCTGGAGAGGGACTTTGGACAAAGGATATAGGGACAAGATGCAGGGAATGACTTCACACTCCCAGAGGGGAGGGTGAGATAGGATACAGGGAAGGAATTCCTGGCTCTGAGGGTGATGAGGGGCTGGGATGGAATTCCTAGGGCAGCTCTGGCTGGCCCATCCAAGGGCCAGATTGAATGGGGCTTGAAGCAGTCTGGGAGAGTGGAAGGTGTCCCTGCCCATGGCAGGGGGTGGGACTGGATGATTTTGAATGTTCCTTCTAACCCAACCCATCCTGGGATTCTATAATTCCATGGAACACGCACTTGAGAAGGCCCTTGGAGCGTTCACCCTCTGCTTTGCTGGGTTTGCTGGTTCCATCCCACCCCTGCACAAACAAACAAGTCCTGCAGCCAGGCAGAGCTTTCCCAGAGCCAGCCCCAATTCCCCACATGATTAGTGCTCATATTTAACACTGCAGATAATCATAAATACAGGGAGAACCTGCGTTAGTTCCACCCAGAGCCCTGCAAACCCCTGGAATTAGGGAGTTAATGCCAGACTGCAGTGTGCCACTATTATTTCCCCATTCTCCAAATCCTCCCTCTCTGATGGATGCACTCCAGGGAATCTCTGGAGTGTCTCTGCAAGACACTTCCGTAGTAATTTCACTGCAAGGGTTTTGCTTCTGTGCTCCTGAGCAATCGGAGCAGAATCAGCATTTCCCTTGATCCTGGGAATCTTTGATTTCAGAGCTGCTCCAGCCCTGCATGACCCTTGTGTTTTACAACTCCCGAGATGGAGATCCCAGTCCCTGTCACTCGAGGACATCACCAACAGAGGGACGCTGGGATCTGTCACTGGAGTGCCTTCACATTCTGGGAATCCAATCTCCATGGAATTAAAACAAGGTACAGAGTGAGGCTGGGCCAGAGTCGGTGGCTGGGGGCTCATCCTGGCTTTTCTCTGAGCAGGAATATGGAATCACAGAATCTCAGGATGGTTTTGGTGGGAAGGGACCTCTAAAACCAGTGCCACCCCTGCCATGGGCAGGGACACCTTCCACTGTCCCAGGCTGCTCCAAGCTCCATCCAATCTGGCCTTGGGCACAGCCAGGGATCCAGGGGCAGCCACAGCTGCTCTGGGCACCCTGTGCAAGGATCTCACCACCCTCACAGTCAGGAATTCTCTCCCAATATCCCACTTCCCCCTGGCAGTGAGAAGCCATTCCCTGTGTCCTATCACTCCATCCTCTGTCCACAGTCTCTTTTGGAGCTCCTTTGGGCACAGG
Organism: Thryothorus ludovicianus; assembly: GCA_013397245.1. Lineage (NCBI taxonomy): Eukaryota > Metazoa > Chordata > Aves > Passeriformes > Certhiidae > Thryothorus > Thryothorus ludovicianus. Next base: position 582,581 of record VZTB01010981.1, read on the forward strand.
AAGGGGCCCTAAGGATCTCTGAGGATGCCTCTTGTCTCCAGCCTGAACATTCCCAGCTCTCCCATTTTCCTTCCCCTCCATGGGGTGATCCAGCAGGTCCACTCTAGGTGGGGAATTCAGTGTTTCTCTGTAGAACACTGGATTGGGGGTGGGAATCCACACCCACCTCCCTTTCCTCCATTTTCCCTTTCCTGGGACAGAAACAAATCCATTCCATGGAGGAAGAAGCTGAGGGAGGACAATGAGGGAGTTCACAAATCCCACATTTCCCTGTGCAAGGACTGTGCAGGGATCCCTGGACTCCCTGGAGCCCTTTAAGGTTAATAAATTGGCTTTTCTCACAAAGGCAAGATTATCCTTTGGGATTTATTCCCACAGGGTTTTGCAGCAGCACAGCTACAGACAGGCTCCAATAGGTGCTAGAAGTCCATTGTGGGCTGGAAAATGTTCCAGCCTGGCTGTTCCCTCTGCCAGGGAAGCCTTGGATCAGAAGATGGGAGAGCAAAGCTCATCCTGTCCCGCTGGATTCCTCATCTGTGGATCTCCAAACTGGCCCTCAGGATGTGGAAGAACTGGGGATGGGCAAAGGAGGCCCATGGCCTGACCCAGCAACAACGTTTTCCTGCTTTGTTATCCTGGAAAAAGGAAAGAACAAGGCATGACATGTGGAATTGTCCCTCAGCACATCAGAGCTTGATTCTGGCCACCCAGCAGGTGACAAAGAGGGACCACGTCCTTTGGTGTGGCATTGTCTTTATACCCCAGTGCTCCCAGCCCTGAATACTGGGTGGAAATGAGACAGCACAGCACAGTCCAATCCTGCCTGGCAGAACCAGCCTGGCAGGTGCAGGAGAAGCAGCAGCTTCAGTGCTATTTCAGTCCAAGCAAGAGCTGCAAAATCCGTGGAAAATAGAAATCCTTGACAGCCAGAAGCAAACCTCTCCTTTCCCAAGCTGTTTGAAACCTGGGATTGATGCCTGGGGCTGGTCCCATCACTCCTCCCTTTCCACACCCCTGGGACACCGGACCCTGGAGCAGCCCCGCTGTGCTGGGCATTCCCTGCCCATTCCAGGCACGGGCAGCAATGGCATTGAGTGGCACTGAGTCCCGGGCTGTCGGAGCCGGTCTCCAAAGCTGTCAGGGAATCTGAGAAATCCAAGTGTAAAATCAGCAGGTTTTGTGGGACAGCGGGCACAGACTGTCCATATGTTCCCCACACACATCACCAGTCAGCTGGGAAATGCTCACAGCTCCCAGCCTCTCATTTTGCCATTTCTCCCGGTTGGATTTGTCAGGGAGATGTCGCTGCCAGCCCCAGACCTCAGGAAAGGCTCAGCTCCGTGTGTCCCAGATGGACTTTCCTCCCGGCTGGGCTTTGATCAAGGAAAGGAAGCAGCAGGGGGGTGGTTATTGCCTCAAAATGTGGCTGTGGAAGCGTTTGGAACTGTTTGTTGGGGTGGGCTCCAGTAGCTGCACTCCTGCCTCCCTCCTTCCACAGGTTTCTGCCCTGGGGGACACACCAGGAACCAGCTGCACCCCGAAAGTTCTGCAGGGGAACAGATCGAGTCCTGGCTTCACTCCAGGAGGGAGAGCACGGTCCATTCCCAAGCCGTTCCTTCCTGATTGAATCCTCAGCATCACTTCCAGGTCTGGGTTTTCCACCAGACGTGGGGTTTGGGGTGCAGGGATCCACTGGAGTTTGGAATGCAGAGATCCACTGGGTTTGGGATTCAGGGATCCACTGGGTTTGGGGTGCAGGGATCCACTGGAGTTTGGAATGCAGGGATCCACTGGGTTTGGGATGCAGGGATCCACTGGGGTTTGGGGTGCAGGAGGATGAGTGGTACTGAGGAATTGAGTCTGGTGGGAGCAGGAGATGAAATCCAGCCACACTTACAGCACTTCTGGGAAGCACAGATTCCTGGTAAATCTTTGTTAGGTTTATTTCCCTCTCATCCCTGCAAGGGAGGAAGGACAATGAAAGGATGATGGGTAGGAGTTGGCCAGAAAAAAAACATTAAAATTATAGATCTTCTCCAGTGTCCCTCTGTTCAGGGGGAGCTGAACCAATGTGACTCCTCTTCACTCTGCTCATCCTTCCATCAGGAGCTGGAGAGGATGGAATTGCTCAACCCAGTGTTTTTATTTCTGAGATTCCTCATCTGTGTTACCAGCCTGGCTTTGTCTGTGGGTTCTGAGTAAAGGGTGTCCAGGAAAACCCTGTTAATCCCAAAAACTGGAGGGAAAATTCATCCCTCACTGTTGAACACACCTGGAGGCAGCTTTGCTGCATCCTGGTGGGTGAAAAAGCCCAAAGGAATGGAAAAATACAGAGATCTAAACCTTGGCACTCAGATTCAGAGCAATTCCTGTGATTTGGGAGGAGTTCCTGGAGGAGATGCTTGGACATGTTGGCTGAACCAAGGGCATGGCATGAGGAGCAGCAGCGCTGGGGAGTTGAGCCCAGCTTTGCAAAGGAAGATTAATTCCTGGAGCACCACAAAGTTTGGTTTAAAATTCCCAGGAGCCTGAGTGAAGGCTGGAGCTGGTTATTTATCAATCCCTTCCAAGGACAGCCCTGCCCAGCTGCTGCCAGTCCTGTCCTGGCAGTGGGGACAGCAGTGAGAGACCCTGTGGCATGAGGCTAGCCTGGGGTTGGCACCCTGACTGCTCCACAGGGGAGCCATCCCTCGTCCTGGAAGGAGGCCCAGGGAGCTTTGGGATGCAGACACCCTCTCCAAGGATCCAGGCTGGCTGCTGGCAGGGGCTCTGCTGGGCTGGGCAGCGCTGGCACTGCCAGCTCCGAGCTGGCACCTGCTGAAGGCCGGGGAGAGCCGGCGCCTTTGAAATGGAATCAAGGGAAAATCAGCCGGAACCTGGAGTCTCCACGGGGGAATGTGGCCAGGAAAACAACAACAAATCCAAGGGAGAGATGAGAGTGGAAAAGGCTTCAACAGCTTAATTTGCCATTGTGACACCACTCTGTGTTTCAAGAAAGCAGGAGCAGAGCGGAGCCTCCAGCTCTGCCGTGTAGGTCGAGGAAAATTTCAGGGCATATCTCAGAGGGAGAAAAACAATTTAAGGGATGAAATAACTGGAAAAAGTGAGATGGAGAAAATAAATTCCTGAGAGTGATCCCAAGGGCTTTGGATTTATTGGGCTGATAACGGCCCCAAATTCCTCCAATCTTTTTGAGGGATGTGGCAGCCCAGTGCCGAGGGCGTGTGGCCCGTGCCATGTGTCCCATGCCATGCCAGATGTGCCATGATGTGCCATGTGTCCTCTCTGTGGCATGTGTCCTTCACTGCTCCATGTGTCCCATGCCATGCCATATGTCCCTTACCAGGTGTCCCATGTCATACCGTGTGTGCCATGCCATGACTTGTGGGCTATGAGGAGGGTGAGTGTCCTATGCCATGCCATATGTCCCTTACCAGGTGTCCCATGTCATACCGTGTGTGCCATGCCATGACTTGTGGGCTATGAGGAGGGTGAGTGTCCTATGCCATGCCATATGTCCCGTGCCAAGGTTGTTGGTCCTGTGCCATGTGCCCTGTGCTATGCCATGTGCTCGTGGTCCTTCTTATCTCCCATCCCAAGCAGGTTCAGCTCCATCCCATCCCCACTCCCTGCCCACCTCAGAGCCCCAGGCAGCCAGACAGAGCTGAGAAAACAGGTAGGAGGCAGGAAATCCCCTTGACACCGTGCAAGGGACTGGGTACAGATGCCATGTGTGCCCCAAAGGTGACCACAATTCCTCACCTACAGCTGCCAGCACTGTTGAGTTCCCCCACTCCCATCTCCACCGCCACATTCCAGCTCATTAATTTCCATCCAGAGGCTCCGGAGGGACCTGAGGAACTTTGGGATGATTTTTCTTCCCGGTTTTCAAGCCTGAGCTCGTGTGAGAAGAACCACGCGCAGGCCCCGGTCTCCCTGTGCTGACCCTGCTGCTTTGGGCCCTGATTCCCAAAGAATGTTCCCAATTTGTCACTGGCCCCTGTCATCCTCCAGCCGGGATCCACTTGAAGGGACGGGAAGCAGAGCCAAAGCAAACAGGGTGCGTGGGATCCACCCCAGGAATGCCAGAGCTACCCCCACAGCCCCGCGCCGAGCCCATCCGTCCTGCCTGACAGGGCAGCTCCAAGGCAGCCTTGGGAGACAAATATCCCAAGAAATAACCCCCAAAATTAATTCTTCCATGTTGCCGCCTCCAGAATTAATGAGATCACATCTCCAACTCTAATTGGGCAAAAGGAAATGCTCTTTTCCACGGGGAGCTGGGCTCTGGTAGGGAGTCATTAATCAGTGGGAGCAGGGAGTGTTGGAGCTCTGTGGGTCCCATCAGGACATGTTCTGGTGTCCCTGGAATTCAGACTCTCCCTGGTGTTGGTGGCTGCCAGTCCACTCCACAGCCCCATTGGGGCATGGCCTCATCCAGGACAAGCAGGAGATGGAACCCCAAAATGGGACAGGCCTTGGAGGCCTCTGGGAAGGTGCTGGAATGGGGGGAGCAGGGAGGTGCTGGCAGCAGCCACAGGCTGATCCCTCCTCACAGGGATCCCAGGGATCATCCCCTTCCTGCTCCATTTCTTAGTCTGAAGCAGGGATGGGTCTGCATCCCAGGATTGGCATCATTGGTAAATTTTTATTTACATTTTGTTGAGAGGAAGCTGTGGAGAGCCTATGGAAGGCCTGGAATGCTGCCAGGCCACCTAAATCTGTCATTCCTCTTCTCTCTCCCATCACCTGGGAATTGTGGGCACCTTGGGAGCTGCACATGAGTTTTGTGCCCACCACTCCACCATCCCACCATCCCACTGCCCTCCCCTCCCTTATCACCACGTGCCCTCCACCTGCATGACTCCTCCACCCACCAGCTCATCCCAGACTCCCCCAGACCTGATCCCATCCTCACCAAGACCCCCCCAAGTCCTCTCCCTCCCCTGGGCCAGGAGCATTAATTGGATCCTGCCATCCCATCTGGAGCTGATCAGCTCCAGCTGCCTCAGGATGTCATTGATGGGAACTCCAATGTTTGATTTCCAGAGGCTTCTGTCACTTCCCACCAGGAGAAGCGATAACCAGGGGGTGACCCCCTGTCACCCCACAGGAGCAGCTCTCCCAGGACATCTGGGATGCTCAGAGATTCCCAAGTGAACCTTACAAGCCCTTGTCATTGGGGCTGCAGCATTATTCCAGCTCCTAAAGCCTTTGGGATGGGGAATGCCACAATCTTGACCCCCAGTGCCCCTCGTGCTCCCTCCTCCCCCAGTCTTGGATTCATCCTCATTTTTTTGGGTGCACACACAGCCCTGAAGGATCAGGGAGTTTAAAAGGCACCATTCTGGGAGTCAAACATAAATTCTGCTTTTATTAAGCAGAGTAAATGTCAGGGGTGAAACAAAGCAGAGGACAGAGAGAAGAGGAGGATTTCATGGATTTCATTCCAGCTTCCTTTTCCTTTCACCCCTGCTTCCAGCTCTGGCTCCCTGAAGTTGTTTACTTAAAAGTCCAGTAGGAAGAGCTCAGCTTGTGCCTGCTTTCCATGGGGATTCTCTGCACTGGTGCCATGAAGAACAGCAGAGAATCATGGAGTCTTGGAATCCCAGGATGGTTTGGGTAGGAACTGACCATCAAGATCATCTCATTCCCTTGCCATAGGCAGGGACACTTTGCCCTATTCTAGGTTGTTCCAAGCCTGATGCAACCTGGCCTTGGACACTTCCAACATATCCAGTGCCAGTTTGTCTGGAGGCTGAGAGTTCAGTCACTGCTCAGGAAGGGCTGGCAGTGCCTTGGACCTCGTTCCAAGAGGATTCCCTGCAGCTCCTGCCTGCTTCACTGGACCCAGAGCATTTTCTGGCAGACAAGGAGGCCTTGGCACTGCCCAGCAGATCAGGCAAAGTCACCAGGTAAAGGCTGCGGTGACAGAATCCCTCCTGGCTTCCAGGAATTCCCAGACAAGGAGGGAATGATGGCAGGAGCAGCAGGATGACCCTGTGGGGATGGAGATCTGATTCCATCCCCATCATGCCAGGCCTGGGGCTCCAGGGAAGGGCCAGGCTCTGGTTCAAAGGCCAAACCCCCCAGGTGAGCTGGGAAGTTTCCCTTAACTTGACGAGACAGCCCCACATTTGTGTCACATTCCCGCCTGCTTTAATTGCTCCAGCACTGCTGCTTTTCCACGGAGCCTGGAGCCAGCACAGGCCTCAGGGATTCTCCCAGGAATGATACACCTGGACAGGACACCCTGCAGCTCCCAACACTCCCGTGGCTCCATCCATGCCCCTCTGGAGCACAGGGATGTCCACACACAGTGCAAGAGCAGCGGAGACACTGGAGCACTGGTGTTACCGCATTTGCCAAGGCACAAATCTGAGAGAATGGGAGTTCCTGGACAGTTTTCCCTCCTTCCATGTTTAATTCTTCTTGTTGGAAGTGTTTTATCCACACACGGCAGCAGCAGCAGCAGGGAAATGGCAGAACAAAGAGGCTCCTTTTCCCACTCCCTGTTATCTGTGAGTCTCAGGAATGTGGCCGGATTGGAGACCGCGCAGGCGGGACCAGGAGAGGCGGCTGGAGCCCCGGGAATCGCGGGATGCCTCAGGTGAAGAGTTTGCTGGAATGGGCTCAGGAACTGGGGGAGCACTCAGGACACGTTAAACCAATGACACCCTGCTCAGCCAAGTCGCTCCAGTGCCGGGAGCTCCTTCCAAATGCAGGGATTTTTCTCCTCCTGCCTTCAGGAGAGGTGGATTTATTTTAACATTGTCAGTCCCTGTGGTACCCTGAGGTTGATGTCACAAGGGCAGCCACACCTTCCTCTGGATCAGTATGATCCAAGCCTTGTCCAACTCGGTTTTGAGAATTCCTGGAGTGACAATTCCGGCTCAAATCCTTGCACAGCTCCTGCCCCCCAAGTCCAGACATTGCACTGCACGGATCCATGAAGCACCAGCCAAAAACCTTCTACGCTTTTAGTTGTGGGAAAGTTTTCCCTCAAAATTCTCCCCCAGGAAATGCTGTATAGGCCCAAAATCCAGCTCCACACCAGGGCCGTGCTTTAGGGAATCTCAGTGGATGAGGTTGAGAGGGTCCATCCTGCCAGGAGCACCTGCCTGGCAGGGGATCACCACTCTGGGTGGCTCCTCCTGGTGAATATGATCAAAATTCTTTCCAAGAGAGACAATGGATCTGACCCCAAAATAAAACCAAAGGAAAATGAATTGTTTTGTCCTTTAGTCTTATGGTTAAACCACCCATGTGGAGGATCCCAAGTGGCTGGTGAGTTCTGAGGTGTCAGGAATGTCACAGAGGGGTTGGATGGGCTGAGCAGACACAGGCACCTCAAAGACCATCCCATTCCATGGGCAGGGACATCTTCCACTTCCCCAGGTTGTTCCAAGCTCTGTTCAACCAGGTCTCGGCCACATCCAGAGATGAGGAGTCCCCATCCAAGGATCACAGCAAGGCCCTAAGGGAAGCAAAGGCTCCTTTGTGCCTCTGACTTCCCCCCTCCTCCCTATCCCCCATTTCCCTGTGTCACCCTTGTAGGGCCTCCTCCAGTTATCCTGGTGATCCCAAAAACGCTGATCCCATGCATCCCAGCTGCTGTCCCCTGGTGACAGGGAACATGACACTGCCCTCCCAGCCCAGCTGCAAAAGCTCCAGCCTGACAAATGTGTGCAGAAAGCATTTTGGACCAGGATCCCTCTCCAGGGCCATGGCAGACGGAGGAGGGGGAATGGAAGGACCTCTTGGCTGGAGATAAGGAGCCACAGGAAGCCTTCGAGCACAAAAAGCTGCAACTCTCCGAAATTCCCAAGGGGAGAGCAGCACCACAAAATAATTGCTGAAAGAATGCAGCTTGATTGCAGCCAGCAGGGAGAGCCTCCAATCCCGCCTGGAATGAAAGCTCGGGGTGATGGCTCCAGGGGAAGAGGAGTTATCAGCCTGGGAGAAGTGATTTATTCCATGAAGGGGATTAAGAGTCCAAAAGTTAATGGACCTAATGGAAAACAGGACGGCTGAGGGTTCCAAAAAGGGGGATGTGGGTGGGAGAGGGGAGTGTGGAGCTTGGCTGCAGTGCCAGGGAGCACCCAAAGGTCCTCAGCACCCACCCAGGGCTTTCTGCACCCTCTGGACTGGGACAGGCAGCAAAGAGTCCTGCAGGGATGCAAACAAATATGGAATATCTCCTGGAGTCAGGAGCTGCAGCTCAGGGCACTCAGTGGCATCAGCAGGAATTGGATGCTGAGCAGCTTTCATGGAAACATGGAATTCTGGTGGAAGGGAACTTTCATGGGCAGGGACAACTTCTGCTATCCCAAATCCCATCCAGCCTGGCCTTAGACACTTCCAGGGATGGGGCAGCTACAGCTTCTCTGGGAAACTTTTGGGAGAGAAGCTGTGGATGCTCCCAGTCTCTGCTCTGCTCCTTCACCTCTGCACGGACTGGCAGCAGAGCCCAAATCCTGTGCCAGCTCATCCCACCGGAGCTGGGGAGTGCTGCCAGCCATTCAGCCAACATTCCCGAGCTGCTCATCCATCCCTGCTCCATTCATCCCTGCTCTCCTGCCAGGTGCCTCGCCAGGGAGGGAGGGGATCCTGTCACCCGCTAACAAAAATCCCGTGCAAATCACATTCCAAAAAGAGGTTCTGGTCATTTTTAGTGTTTATTGAAGTGCTTTCTCTTTAGTTCTTTTTCTTTCGGGCTCGCTGTGAATTTTGGAGTGCAGCTGCCAAGACTGAAATGTTTGACCGGTCCCAGTGACGCTTTTGCTGGCCTCTTTCCTTTCTCTCTCCCTACGCTCCAAAGGCTCTGGCTCTGGCTGTGCTGTCTCCACAACACTTCAGCTCATTCTTCCTCTGCATCCTCCTCATCCCTCTGTCTCCTCTTGGCTCCTTGGCTGCCCCTGGTGCAGCCCCTGAGCATCACCTGCATGCTCAGGTGCTTCTGGAAGTGCAGATTTTCCTCTTTGGATGCTTTCTCCACACAAACCCATTTGTCCTGAGGGCATCTTTCTTAAAACTCCTCACCCAAAGCGTTATTTCTTCACCCTGCCCAGCCTCTGGTTCTCCTGTTCCTCCAGTGGGGGTGGAACAAGGACTGGGAGCCCTTTGCCACCCCAAGGTGAAGGGGAGGGGGACGTCCCACACTTGGGTACGGGGGATCAAAGAGCCAGGTTTTCCACTGGGAATGGTGGGACAAGTGTGCCAAACCTGAGTTCCTCAGAGGAAAACCAGCAGGGTGGGCCAGGGAAGGAAGGAATTCTGGAGACAAAGCTGTTTCCCACTTCCTGGGAAATACACAATCCCAAATCCAAGGCATGGTCACTCGGCTGGGATATCAAAAAGGATCCAGAGTCCCCTTCTCCTGCCTCTTCCAGCACATTCCCATTGATCCCTGGGCTCTCCTGGATAACCCTGTCACTATCCTGCTCTCCACTTCCCATCAGGACATTCCAGACAATGCTGGATCCATGCCTTTTTGCCCATTTTACAGGGGACAAAACAGGCTGGAGCAAAAAAATGCACCCAGAGCCTTTTCTCTGAGCATCCATCCCACCCCTGCCCTCGGCCACCTGCGAATTCCCCCCATCCCGGTCCGTCCTTGTCCCGGTGTCACTCGGAGCCTCACAGGGATGCAGGAGGACACCGGATCCCACCACGCCCAGCCCGGCTCCTTCCCACTTCATTGTCAGCGTGTGCTGCATCCACACCCCGTCTGCTCCGCCGGAATTCACGCCGGGAGCCGGGGCTGTTGCTGTGTTTAATCCGCTAATGGCATTAATTCCCGATTAAATTAACCAGTGCAAATATGCTGCTGGTTTGGTTGGGAAGGAGGGGGGTTGTGCCTCTCCCTCCCCCACTCTTTTATGCTGGAAAAGACACTGGAGCGTTTGTTAGCGGAGAGGGAAAAAAAAAATCCCACAAAGAATTGCAGCGTTTATGTAGATATAGAAAAAAAATAATAAATGGCAGATTATTTTTTTTTTTTAAAGCCAAAGAAAACTCGCCTTTTTCTTGCAAACAAGTTGCCTTCCCTCTGGGAAGCGGCTTCCAGCGCTCAGCCCCAGCCTGCTGGGAAGACAAAAGGCTCTCTCGGCGGGGCAGCGGCCGGGAACGCCGGGATAAGGCCGGGACAACGCCGGGAAAACGCCGGGAGCGCGGCGAGGCTGCTCGGCAGCAGCCCCCGGTGCTGCCCGGGCCCAGCTCACATTTCAAAGCCCTTGGTTTTCCATTGAATGTCCTTTTCCCTCTATTTCTTTTTTTTTTTTCCTTTTTTTTTTTTTTTGACGCTTCCTTGTATTCAAAGCAGAGTTATGCTCCAAATCCGACCCAGGGCTGCAAGCGGGGGGTTGAGTTGCATTTTGGCACAGATGGGGCTCATCCCTTCTGCAGGAGGCTCCTTGCCAAAAGACATCTTGGAGTGGAAGGAATTCAAAAAATCAGGGATTTTGCATATTATGGAGCTTTATTTGTCCCGTCGAGGGAGGTGAGAGGAA
>VZTB01010981.1:593113-649162 GCA_013397245.1 Thryothorus ludovicianus
GTCGAGGGAGGTGAGAGGAAGCGTGAAGGGTTTGAGTGCAAAAAAAAAATCTGGTGTGGGATTTACCTGTGACTGAGGCAGGTGAAAAGTGTTGGATGATGGATTCTTCCCAGTGAATGAAGAGACAAAGGGGAGTCTCTTCCCTGTCTGACACTTTGGGAGCAGCAGATTTCCAGGCAGGGGAGGTGAAGTAAAAAATCTGGTCTGGATCTGTGTGTTTGTTCTTCCTCGGATGAGAGCGTTTGTCCCTCCTCAGAGCACTCTGCGTTGGCATTTGAGGTGAGGGTGATTTGGGACAAGCACTCAAGGAAGCCTCCTGGTGGGAAACCTTTCCCTGCTGCTGGGACNGGGAAACCTTTCCCTGCTGTTGGAATTGTTTGTTGGAGATCTCAGGTCACATTAAACCATCACCTACATTCCTCACTGCCTTCCAGAGCATTTTGTCCTCCTGGTTGTTGTCTTTGACTCCTTTTTCATCCCTTTTTGCTGCTCAAGCCCAGCACGAGCTGAATCTTCCAAAAGGATTTTTTGGACGAGGTGTCCCAGCCCTGCAGGATACGACTCCCTCACACCCCCATTCCTTTGATTTTCCAGGAAAAGGTTATGGAGAGCTGCCTGGATTCAAGGCCGTGAGCCTGCATCGCTCAGGCAGAGAGGGAGGACAGGGATTCCGTGTTCCTCGGTCACTGATTGAAATGATCCGATCCTAATCAGATTTCCAAATGGGAGCTTTCAGAGGGAGCACGAACAAACGCATCCTGATGATTTGTTAATGTCGCTCCGAGACCCAGCCCGTAATTAATGGAAAGCACACACGGAGCAGGTTGCAGATTCCATACCAGGTGCCAGGGGGTGATTTCATTCGTTAGGAATTCCTGGTCAGTGTTCCCAAAGCTCCGCTGGCTCTGCCATCCGACTCAGCTCCGTGTGCCGTGGGTGGTGGGAGGTGTCAGAGCAGCCTGGTCCCCTCTCCTTGCACATCCCAGGCTCCCTGCTCCTTGTGCCAGCGGTGTGGATCCAGCTGTCCCTAAACCCTGCACCCCAAGCCATCACCTGCATCCCAAATTTCCTGTTATCTCCAGGATAAGAGTGGAGCCTCCCTACCAAATCCCAGCAGCTCCGAGTGCTTCAGGGCTCCACGGCTGATTACCTGCCCCAGGGAAAAGAATGGAAATCCAAGTGCAATTTACAACAGGGATTCCCTGAAAGGGACACAAGTGACAGCTCTGGATGCACAAAAGAGGGAGTGTGACATTTCCTGCTCCTCATGTCCCCATGCAGTGTGGCCGTGTGGCCTTAGGACGTGGTGAGGGGACAGATGTTCAGATTTCAGAGCATCCCTGCTCCCACCCCGAGGTCACTCGGGGATAGGGAAGGTGATCTCTCCTGCTGTCACCTCCATCCCATGTGGATTCAGGCCATCAGGGAGGGGCCACCACAAAACCCTCTCCAAAGTCCTTCTGTGACAGGGCCACCAAAAGCTGGTTCTAATGGTCCAGAAGAGGCTCAGGAAAGCTCATCCCAGCTGCAGCATTCATTGGATAGTTTTTCCATAGGGATTTTCTTGCAGTTCTGTATTAAAACCATGACTTGGGACACGAGGACAGAGGGTCTAATTCCTGGTTTCAGCGGCAGCTGAACTCAGCTCAGGAATTTGGTTATTCCTGAGTGTCCAGATTACTGGAATTCGATGGGAAAACCACCCCTGAGCCCGGTCAAAGTCTGTCACACCACCCCAAACTGCCCTGGGACAGCACAGCCTGTGAGGATCATCCATGTGGGAGCTGAAATACAGGGAATCCACTCAGGCAGGTCCCAAACAAGGGAAGGTGAAGAAGAAAGGAAATAACAGATCTGATAAGAGATCCCAGGCAATTCATTACTCCTGGTAATTGTCCTTTGTCATGTGTATTCCTCATCAGCTGTGCTTGTTATTGTGAGCGTTCCTCCTTTTTAAGTCCTTCATCTTGTGTATTCCTCCTTTTTGTGTCCTTTATCAGATGCACTCCAGCTTTTCTTTCCCTCTAACAGTGTGCATTCCTCCTTTTTGTGCCCTTTATCCTATGTATTCCTTTCTTTTTTCTCTCACTTTCACACGTGTCCCTCCACTTCTGTGGAGGAAAAGGAATTCCAAATGTTTGCAGCAGAGAGCCCCGGACCAGGCTGGATAAGGCAGCTCAGCAAGGACAGGGAACAGGCAGAGGTTTGGGAGGACACCTGTGGCATTCCTTCTCTTTCCAGAGCTGCTGCGAACGTGGGGAAGAAATCACAGAATAATTTGGTTTGGCAGGGACCTTTCAAGGCCACTTGGTCCAACTCCTTCAACCAGACTAGGCTGCTCCAAGCCCCATCCAACCTGGCCTTAAGCACTTCCAGGGATGGGGCTTCTCAGGAAAGAGAAAGCAGAGAGAAGTAAAAAGGAACCTTTTCCAGGGAAGTCTTCCAAAAAACCTGCTCCCTGCCAGGAATCTGTGCATTCCAGCCTTGTTGTGCAATGAAAACAGGTCAGCAAAATACAAGTGGAAGGAGCTGGTCCAATGCATGGGTGTTAAAGGCTTGGGAATCTTTTCCTGTTAAAGTGCCAGAGGATGTGGGCAGAGGGAGCAGAGATGGAGAGAACGCAGCCGTGGGAGCACATCCTGCATGCTTGACTTCCCAACTGGGATTAAATTCCCAAGTCCTTTTCTGAAGACTTAATTTGGGTTCATCCAACCCACTTGACCCTCAGTTTATCCTGCAGGGAGGCAGGCAAGGATCTGAGTCCGGGGAATTCCGTGGTATCCGGAATGAAGAGCCCGGGTGGCAAATGTCATGAGCAGAGTTCCTTTTGGCTTTCTTTTCCTAGAGAAAGAGAAATGGAGAAGAAGCAAGGTGGTCATCCCAGGAACTCAGAATCTTGGAATAGTTTGGGTTGGAAGGGTTCCAAGCCATGGGCAAGGCCACCTTCCACATGACAGTGAGAAGAAGCAACAGCTTCAGGGGCATTTTTGGCAGTTCTCAGCAGCAGTGGAGCTTGAAGCAGAACCCTAGAGAAGAAAGTGCCAGGACACATGAGGTGGGGGTTTGTCTTCTTGCTGAGTCCATGGAATACAGGACAATTTAATTCCTGCTGTGATAAATAGGATTGGAGAGGGATATTGGAGGCATTTATTTCACAGAGCAGCAGATTGTGTAAAGGTGCTTTGCTCAAAATCTCGCTCCAGTCAGGCTCATCAGCACCTTCAATTAAGATCCACCATGCATGAGGGGTCACTGGATACTCCCAAACTGGAGCTGCAGGACACCTCTCTTGTGCTTTCCCATTCCCATTCCAGCCAAGGAGATCAGCTCTGTAAAACATTCATGAGCAGCTTTAAGAGAATGAAAAATTAAACAACCTTTGCTCTAAGGTATGAAATATTTACCGTGCTGCTCCAAGCTAATTGCAGATGGAAACGAGCGGAGCCGGGAGTGGCAGCTCCAGAATCCAAGAGCTCCAGCCCAGCCTTGGGATGGATCCTCTGCCTGATGGGTGGGGAGAGCAGTGGTGGGAAGAGGAACCACCACTCTTTGAAGTTTTTCTCACAATAGAATTATTAATGTTGGAAAACACCTCCAAGATTGAGTCTAACTTTTGAGCAAAGGTCACCATCCCAGGGATCTGAGTTTTCTGGGAGCAGGGAATGCTGCCAGTCCAGGCCAGGATGATGGGCACTGCCACAGCAGACCGTGCTCAGCAATTGCTCCCCAAGCTGGATTCTCATCCTACTTCATCTCTTCTCCTCCTCATCCCAGTTACATCCCTGAAAAGCACTGATGGAAAATCGAGCTGGCTGAACAAGTCGGAGCAAATGATAGATGGGATAAATTAAGCTTCCAATTCTGGTCCCTCTCATCATCGCAATTTCCTCCAGCTTTCCTTGTTGTTGGGAAGTGTTTAAACACCCGGAGTGGGAGACTTGTCTGCCGGCTTTTTTCTTGGCTGATTGCAAACAGCTCTCTGAGGGTGCTCGGTGCTCCAGCTGTGTTTGAGCTGGAATCAAGTGATGGGATCAGAGGGATGGAATCAGTCACCTGGTGCTGACAGAGCAACCTCAATCCAAAGCCCAACGCCAGTCTCAGCCCCCATTCAGAGCAGGGACCATAAAACGCTTGCTTGGAGACAGGGAAAGAGCAAACACACAAATGTTTGCCAAAAGCAAGTGGTACATGAGTGGGATGTGTCTGGAGATAAGGATTTGGCTTTTCCCACAATCCCTTTTCCTCCCAAAACCGGGCGTGCCTGTCTCCGCCAGCCCTCTGCCCCAGCAGATCCAAAAATCCCAGTTTTCATCACTGAGGATAAACCTCCTGGTCCTTCGGAGCACGAAAAGGTCACGTTGTTCCCTGGAGCTACAGCGGGGATCCGAGCGAGCCGAACCACAGAGGAAGAGAGAAACAAACAACACAGGCAAGGAAAGGATCTCTTCTTTCCATTATTGTGGGATTTATCTTCCCAATATACAGGGAGTGTTGCCTGGCAACCCCAGCTCTCCCGACCTCTTCCATTTCCCCCCAGCACAGCCCAAACGAGCCCTATCCGTGTGGAGCCCTCTCCAGCACAATCGGATTTATTGGGAATCCTCTGCCAGCATGGGGCTCATCTTTCCATCTCCAGCCCTTTCTGTCTTCTCCCAGATGGAAAACACCTTCCAGGGCAGCTGATGGTTGATCTGGAGGATTCGTCCCTGGAGCATCACCATGCTGTGAGGCTGAACTTCTCCCAGAACTCCCCAGCAAAACCCAAACAGCATCCGTGCCTTTGAACACACCCATCCCTTCCTAAAAACCCATGGACACTTCCAGGAGAAGCCTTGATGGTCAGTGGATGCCCACTCAGAGCTGTTCCCAAAGCTCTCCAAAGGTGTCCAAGCACCTTCCAACACATCCATCCATTGGCGGAAGATCCAGAGACAATTTTCCAGCAGAAGCCATTGATGGTGCATCCACGGCTGTTCATCTGGCTCTTCCCTGCCTAAAGCAGCACTCAGCAGAGGTGCTCCAGGACATTTTCAGTGTTCTTGCAGAGCTGTGAAGCAGAGACAGGGATCCTTCCAGCACCCCAGAGTCATTTGAAACCAGTGGGTTTTCTTTTGTGGATTCACCCAGGATTTTCTACAATTGCAGCTGCTTCACTTGCACCTTCCCATCCTTCATTCCTGCCTTTCCATCCCTAAACTCCTTTCTGATTGCTCCCAGACGCTGAGAAACATCTCTCTCCCAACAGAGGAGTCCCAGCGGGCACGGTCCGTGCTGAGACAGGATCCAGCCCAGCAGCATGGAATGGGAGTTTGGACAAACTTAGAGGGAGAGAGGAAGGAAAATTCCCCATCTCATTTGCAGCTGCCTTAACTTGGAAACCATCTTTTCAAATCCTTCACATCTCAGTGACACCAAGGGAGGGGCTTGAATGGGATCTCCCCCACCATGTCCCATCGCCCACCAAACCCTCCCGGCCCCTTCCCGGTGTATCCGCCGTTGCCAGGGTTATTATCTGTCCGGCGGGATGGGAGCCGCTCCTGTTCCCCCGACAATAGCAGCTCCTGAAACTTTATTCCTGCCTGGGGACAGCATTAATCACTCACCATCGGCACGGAGCGGGGGCTCTGCCACAGGGGGGTCACCCTCCCGCCCAGGGAGAGCCTGCACGAAGCCGCAGCGATTGTGGAAAGCTTTCCCACCACTGCCCCATCCTGGGATTTCAAACGAAGGACACAACTACCCGAGATGACAGTGGAAGGGACTGCACTCTCAATGTCACCCTCTGAGCCGAGGGTCCGGCCTAAGAACATCGGGCAGAAGTCATTTGATACCTGCAAGGTCACATCAGCAGTGCTCATGGACCGTCTCTGCTTCTCCTGCTGTGGGAGAGGGGAAACAAGATGAGGAAAAAGGGGCACGGGGCACGGTTCAACCTCTGTTTTTCCAGGCAAGCAGCTTCCACAAGGAGCCAGGGATTTGTGCGCACTCCTGCAGATGCAACTCTTGTGTTGGGTGGGAGAGGCTCTGTGTGAGCAGCGCTCCCAGCACTCCTCAGGCTCAGAATGGAATCATGGAATGGTTTGGGTTGGAAAGGACCTTAAAGCCCATGCTGTCCCACCCCCTGCCATAGGCAGGGACACCTTCCACCAGCCCAGGTTGCTCCAAGCCTCACCCAACCTGGCCTTGGAGACTTCCAGAGATGGGGCAGCCACAGCTTCTCTGGGAAACCCGAGGAAGTCCCATCCCAGGGCAGAATTCATTCCCAATCTGCCCTCTAAACTCTCTGTCAGTCTGAAACTACTTTCACTTCAGAAGAGCTGCGCGTTTCTGCTTTTCCCTTCCCTAATTTTGGCTCCCAGCAAGGTGCAGAAAGAGCCCTCGGAACCCCCCAGCTCTGAGCCGGGAGGGGAGGAGGCCGGAGAGGAGCAGGCGTGGTGCTGGTGGAGACAAGGAGCTTGCACGGGCACTATGGAGACGGGCATTGTGTGCATTCCTGAATAGACCGGCAGGAAAAAAAAAAGACTTCAACAGTATCAGAGCCAGGATCCCGCCCGGCTCCGGCAGAGCCGAGCGACTGCTGCACTCGTGAACTTGAAGGGTGGGCTTTGGAAAGCAGGGAGCTGGCGGGAGAGGTGGGGAGGGAGGGAGGGAGAGAATTCAGGTGAAAAAAGGTTAAGTGCAGCCAGAGATTGAAGTGAGGCAGAGTCGCCCATGAGAGCAAAGCAAACAGTTCAGTGCACGGAAACCCGAGCCAAGGCCATTCACTGCACAAACTCCGAGACAGGCGAATGCCCCCTCCCCTCCCGCTCCATGGGATCTGGCAAGGACAGTGCTGGCTCCGAGTTCATAAATTCTTCAGCAGAAAATACTTAGATACTTCATCAAGGGCTCCTCTGTTACTCCAGAACAAGTTTACATTATTAGAGGGGAAAAAAAAAAAAAAAGCAGAAAAAACAGCAACCCCTCAACCAAACAAAAAGGGTCCTAAATAAAGAGATAAAGCAGCATGACAGGACAGCAGTAATGGCTTTCAGGTGTATGTTCTGCATAAGATTTCCAGGCAGTTGGTTTAGTTAATGGATTCCCTTAATCTTTCAGCTGTCAGGGTGCAATCTATAGTCTACTGTTTCTTCCACCCCGTATTTATAGGGACAAATTCAAACTTGTATAAACAGACAGGAGTATCTATTGTTGTGCAAGAGGAGGACACAAAGGCAGCTTGTCACTGATCCATCACAGCTGTCTGAGAGCCGAGCCGGGAGAAGCCGGCAGTGCGGGGGAAACGCAAACCGGGAGCCGGGAAGGATCCGGAGGTGTTGGGAGTGTGGGAACCGGGGGAGGTGGGCACGGCCCCCTCACCACGGAGGTTTCAGCTGCTTCTCGAGGCCCTTTTGGGATGCTGAGAGTGTCAGAAAAGCCCAGCAGGTCTGGGGGAGAGAGGAGAACATTAATTAAAAATTAGGGGCTGGCTCGGAGCTTGAGATTTCCAAGTTGGTTTGTAACCAAGTCGGGAAGGGGGAAGATGGAGGGGAAAAGGGTGGTGAAAGGATGATAGAAATAAGATGTTCTTGGGCAGAGAACATGTCTGGGGAGCAGCAGCTCAGTTAAAATCCGTCTGTGCTGCTCCCTGAGCAAAAATTCCTCGTGTTGGTGGAACTGGGGGACAACTTTACAAACTGACAGGGTGAGAAGAGCCAGGAAGCTGAAATGACTTGAGGTTGGCTGCTAGGGCAGCCTGGCTCTGATGGGCAGCACTTCCCAGGCTTGGCTGCTCCATTCCTGTCCCCCACTCCAACCCTCAGTCTCACCAGAGTCACTGCACATGGACACGGCTCCTCGGGACCCCCAGAGCAGGAAAACATCCCCCAAACCCAGGGACAGGGGACAGCAAGAGGTGACAGTGACAGATAAGGAAGAGGACTGGCCAACGGGGTCCCCAAATCAGAGGGAGGACGTGGGTGAAGCTCTAATTGTGCACAGGGGAAGGAGGGAGGGGGAGCTGCTGTGTCCCCACTGCCAGCAGATCCCAGGGGATGCAGGAGACACAGCCAAGGGTGGAGAGAGCAGGTGAACTGGTGAGGCTGTGGCTGTACTTTGGGTCTTTAAATACCTGTTGGGAAAAACTTATTTTTCCTTGGATAACTCCAGCAAAACTCTCCTAGCAGCAGCAGAAATTAATGCAAACAATAACAATGGGAGGAGAGATGTCCCTGCTGTCCCCATTGAACCCAGTTCACTGAAGGGCCCTGCCATGAGATGTTTATTGGGAAAGTGCAGAACAAGGAATACTGGGACAAAGTCCTTGTGCTGGCCTGGTTTGTGTACCCATGGAAGCACTCATGGAAACCTCAACTGAAGGAGTTCTCCAATGTCACCCTTTGCCTGCTGCTTGTTTATTTAAATTCATGCTTTGCACAAGAGCCTCTCCTGCCTGCTCTTCTCCCTCCCCACCCTCCAAGGGCTGCTCAGTGCTTTCTGTTCGGACTCATCCCGCCTGCTCCAATTCCAACTGGGAAACCACTTCTGCTGCTGCTGTTCTCTCCCTGCTCTCCAGCTGGTGGAGTTGGGTTCTGCAGGAAGTTTGAGGGGGTCCCTGGCACAGCCTCAGACTCTGGGACAGCACCAGCTCTCATTGAATGTTCCTGGGCTTTTAATGGAATCATGGAATTACAGAATCAGGGAATGGTTTGAGGTGAAAAGGACTCCCTGCCATGGCAAGGACATTGTTGGACACTTCCAGGGATGAGAAGGTTTTTGGGTGGCTCTGGAATGCCAGGACAGATGAGCAGAGTGCTGCCAAGGGAGCGAGAGCTGCTCCTGCCTCCTCTCCTGCTCCCCCTGCCCAGATCTCCCCTTCTGTCCCAGGAACTCCCAGCCCTGCTCAGCTCCCAGGGAAGTGTCCCAAATCACCACCATCCACACAAACCTCCCACCTGTCTGGGAGCACTGGGATACTGGGATGGAGAAGCCGTGGCTCCCTCCTAGAAAGACACAGGGATTTAAATATACACTGAAAAAATTCCCAGCGTGTTAAACAGGCAGGAGAGTGGCAGGGATGGCACAGGAGGGGGAAAAAGGGATGGCACAGGAGGGGGACAGGGCATGACACAGGTGAGGGACAGCAGGAGGGGCGAAGGGAGTATTTGGGACAGTGGGATGGTGGCACTGCCTTAGCACTGCTGCCACTTCCGTGCCACAGGGACCAGCCAGGAATGTTGTATTTCCCAGGACAGAGAGAGAAGCAGCCTGGAGGGACACAATCCCTTGTGGAACAGAGAGGGAAGGGGAGAGGTCCATGCAAGAAGAGGGAAGAGGGTATTCCCCGTGGAGAGGCAGCTGATGCTTTAGTGGAGGAAGGAAGAACATCCCTGGTGCAATCGTTCCACGGATCCCGTTCTGGCTCCTCCGGACACAACTCATCTCTCTCCAGGGTATGGCAGCAGCCTCCTGCACCTGATCCCCTCATTAACACTGTCACCAGCTGATGACATTATCGAGTGAAGCGTGGCCTCGGGGCAGGCAGGATTTAACCCTTCCAACGCCGGAGGATGAGCCCGGAGCGTGTCAGGCAACAGGTGAACAGGGACCTTCGGAGGGCCAGTGGAATTTGCTCTGGGAATATTTGGAGGAGGAGGAGGAGGGGCACTGGGAAGGCCAGGCAGACGTGATGGATGGGAGCTGGTGTCGGAGCTGAAAGTCTCAATAACACTTGTGGCTGCATGTAGGCCCCCGGGCTTTTCCCAAAGGATTGGCTGAGCCATCGCTCTCTAAATGGATCATTCTCAGGAAAATCAAGCTGCTGCCTTCTCTCCACCCTCCTGACACTCAGCAGAGCCATGAAACAGCGATGCTGCTGCAGCTCTGTGGAGCCCCACAGAAATGTTACAGAACCTCCTGCCGCAGCAGGCACAGCCCTGTCCCCAAGTGCCACGGTTCTTCCAAGCTCCCCACGTGCCATTCTCTTCCCAGAAAATCACAGAATCCCAGAAAAGTTTGGGATGGAAGGGACCTTAAAACTCATCTTGTTCCACTCCCTGCCTTGGATGCTGCCAAGGATGAGGCAGCCAAAGCTTCTCAGGACAACCTGTGCCAGGGCCTCATCATCCTCCCAGGGAGGAATTTCCTACAAATATTTAACTTAAATCTTCCCTCTTTTAGTTACAAACCCGCCCCCTTTGCACAGGGATGATGTACAGAGGGCTTGGATGCAGCTCATGCAGTAGAAAACAGATGGCAGGTGAACATTTGGCTTCCAGTTCCTCCTGGATTCACTTTGAATGGCCCAGCCAGGATCTTGTGGCTCCCTCATGTCCCCTCTCATCCTAGTATAAATCCAAGCACCAGATTCAGGCCCTTTGCAAGGTCCCCAGTGGCACCACTGACACTTTTCTGAGAGCAGCTCGGAGCCAGGGCAGGTTATTTTCTCCAGATAAAGAAAATAGGAATGAGTTTTCCCAGAGCTGAGTGACACCTGCACCCGGTCACCCAGCAGCTGGGAGGAGGCAGGGCTGGGTGAGGACACCCAATATTTCTGCAAGGGCCCTCGCTGGGGTCATCTTCAGCTTATTTCTATTGGAGCATCTTCGTTTCCCAGTGTCCTCTGTGGAGCTTGCTGAACTGAGATTAAAGCCATGTTTGCAAACAGGCAGTGCTGGAAATCAAAGGCAGAGGATTAACAAGACAATTTGGCTGCTCACTTCTGCTTTGCTGCCGTGACCGCCACCCAGAACCCAACAACTCCATAATTCCTGAGGCAACCAGCCCCTTTCCCCAGGAAATCCAACTCTTCTGAAGGATCTGAGGGAGGATGGGTGTGAGATGCTCACTGTGCACCTGACCTGGCACTGCTGTGGGATCATGTGCTGAGCAAGGGCTTCATCCCAGCAGAAACCCTGGGAATTCCTTCTTTCCTGGTGCCATGCCCCTCTGTCACCTCAGATTCAATCCAGCCCAGCAGCTCCTCGAGTCCTTTTCCTCGGGAATGCCTTGAGGAATGTTCCTTTGCTCCCTGAGCTCTTGCTGATGGAACTGCTCTGCCTTTGGCATCCCTCCCACCGGGAAGGATTCCCCCATTCCCTGGAGTCCCAGTAACCAACTTCCAGTAGCCTGCAGCTCCGGGAACCACTTGCTGGATATCAATACAAATCTCAATATATGTCTGGTGTTTGCATGGGGGTGGATTTTTATGTCCATGCATAGAATCGATAAAAATTAACATTTAAGGAGCTGTAATGGGATCTGCGGCATTGTCGGGAAATGCAGGGAGTGTTAAAAGCTTAATGGACAGGGAAGGCAGGGATTCTGCAGACTTCAGCATGCAGGACTAGGGGGAAATCAAGGAGAGAGACAAGAGGAATTTAGAGGGATTTGGAGATGCTGGTAATGAGTAAGAGTGATCAGGGTGAAACTCTTGCTGCCTCCGGAGCACAGCGCTGGCACGGGCTGTAGTTCCATGCTGGAGTTACCTGTTCCAACCTCCAGTAAAACAGTGATTCCAATGGGAATGGGGAATTAAATCAGCTGCTTGAGTCCTTGCTTGCCTTCTCCTGCTTTTCTTGCCCTGGAGGTCTGAACAGCCCAATTTAAACCAGTGCAGGAATCTGGGAGCTGAGTGGGATCCCTGGGGAGAAGGTGAGACAGGGACAGAGCATGGGGCTCTCTGCCAGGATGGGGCTCTTGAGGCATCTCAGTGACCCTACTGCAGTCACACACCCCAGGTTTTGTCCCCAGGCTCCACTGCAGGAGCACGAGGGGCTCTGGTCCCTTGGGGAGGCAGGGATGGACTCAGGGGTTGGGTGCTCATGGAGCAGCTGGCACAAAAACCACCCAGTGCCCAGATATCGACGCAAAGGAGTCTCAGTTTAAATTAAATATTGGGAAGAAGTTTATACCATGAGGGTGGTGAGGCTCTGGCACAAGGTGCCCAGAAAAGCTCCAGCTGCCCCATCCCTGGAAGTGTCTAAACCAGGCTGGAAGGATCTTGGGGCAACCTGGGATCATGGAAGGTGTCCCTGCCCATGGGAATGGGTGGCACTGGATGGGCTTTAAGGTCCTTTCCAGCCCAAATGTTCTGGGATCATACGAGATGCTGCTGAGGGATGGAATGTCACCTGCTGGAGAGTGATGACCTGCAGGACATCTGGCATGGCGAAAAGCGCAGTGTCCCAGGGACATTGGGGAAATGTGTGGGGTCATGATAAATTCCCTCTCATTAATTTGTTCATTGTCTCTCACGGCAGAACTTGGTCCAATTCCTTACGTGGTGCCTGAGCCATTTTCCAGCTGGTGGGCAGCAGAAGATCGCAGACCTGGTAAAGGACCTTGGCAAGGGAAAGGGAAGGGTCAGGGAAGGGTTAGCGAAGGGTTTTTCTCACCTTCCCCTGCTCCCATCCAGCCTATTCACCACAAAAGGCACCAGCACAGGGTCATCATTAAAGATCAAAGGAAAACATTTCCAAAGGTTGCCAAGCTTGGGATAAGTTTGGAGCAAGTTAGCTCCAGATCTCAAGGAGAGCATCGGGATCTCAAGGAGAGAATGGGACAGAGCTGCTGGAACAGCTCAGCTGTGCTTCAGTCGCTGTTACTGCCACTCATCTCAAACCTGACCCACTTTCCACATTGGCATATTTTGTCTTTTTAAAGTGCAGAATAATTGAGCAGACCCAGCAAAACTGCAACAAATGTTTGGATTCAGCCGAATCTCTTTTTCAGGAGGAAAAAAAAAAAACTGTTGGGAAAAGCTTTTTGCTCAGAATGAAAATGAGAGAGAGAATGAGCATGTGGTGGAATGAAGAAGGTTTTTACAATGAGGGTGGGGAGGCCCTGGCACAGAGAAGCTGTAGCTGCCCCATCCTTGAAAATGCCCAGGGCCAGATTGGATAGTATTTGGAGCAACCTGGGAGAAGGGAAGGTGGAATGGGACTGATCTTTAAGATCCTTGGCAGGAGGTGGAAAGGGATGAGCTCTGAGATCCATCCCAACCCATCCCATGATGCTGTGTCCAAACTGGGATTGTCATGGTGATGCTCCATGGATCCATGCCCCTCCCAGAAGATGGAATAATGCTCATCCAGCATGTGCTGAGTGCTGCTGGCTCTGAGTCCACCTGAGCTCACATCCTGCAACTGGAGCAGGCCAGGACTTGTCCTTACTCCCCCTTTACTACACACTTACACCCCCCTGCAAGGAACAGCTCCAGCTGCTGCCACGGCTGCAGCTTCCGAGGGGATTTTGTCTCCTCTAGGTAAACATGGAGGCAGTGGATCCACACCTTATAATTACACTGCTCCACTCTGCAATTATTCCATTTTCCAGGCTACATCTGCTTCCTACTCATTATCAGGCTAAGAAACTTCTCCTGATCGTAACGTGGCATTAACCCTGTAATTAAGAGGCAGAGACCACCCAGGGACTGGATGCCAAGAGGGGCTTCTCCGATCTGTGTCAGAGCTCAAGGGTGGCTTTCCAGGCTATAAAATCCCTTTTCCAACCCCACACACTTGCCTTCTCCCTCCTTTATTATTATTAATATTTTTAATGGCACAATAGGAGCATCCTCACAAATCTGTGCCCACAGAGGTGTTGAGTTGAGTGTTCAGTGAGGGGGATCTGCTGACCTGAGTTTGGGGGCATGGAGTTCTCCAGGTACCTCATTCCCAGCTCCAGCAAAGAATTCACCTGGTGAGTTTTGTCTTTTTTGCTGAGTCCATTTGCAGGTGTGGATTTCCTTCAATCTTTGTGGTCGGAAGTGCCTGATTCCTGCCACCCTGCCCATGGATTAGGTCTGAAGTTTCTCTGTCTCCATCAGGACAAGGATCATTTCTGAAAGGTGGGACATCACCCAAAGTGACACAGAGGGGTACCAGGAAGGCTGTGATGGTGTCCAGCTGTATTGCCAACCCTGGGATGCAGCACAGCACTGCTCCATCCTGGATGGGAAAAGAAGTGAGGTTAGGATTTTTTGATGAGGGCATTTGAGCTCTAGAGAATTCTCCTCCAGATAATTCTCTAAAAGGGGGTTTACAAGAAAAAAAAACACAAATGTGGGCATTTAGGCATCAATCCTGCAAGAAGACTTCTTGGCATCCCCATCCTCTGGCCTTCTGTCACTTCTTTTCCCATCCTCATCCTTGCAGATTCCAAGATCTGTGGATCGCTTTTTGAGGGGCTGTGGATGAGCCCTGAGCCACAGGTGGAGTAATTTTAACTCTGATCACATGAGCCAGGTCACATTTAATTGTCTGGGACTTCTCTGGGTGAAAAGGGCTCTTCTCAACCCAGAAAGTTCCAGAACACATCACCTCTCTTGGAATTTTATAGCACAAGGTCTGGATGATTTCATGGACTCAGGAAGGACTTTGCTGCTGCTGCTGAATTCAGTCTGGGGCATAATTTGACACCTTTAATTAGAGGATGCACAGCCAGGCTCTGGCTCAGGCAGCTTATCCAGAGTGGGATCACATCAGTGCAACCAAATCCGGGGCAGCATCCTGGGACAAGGGGCAGAGCTCATTGTGCCCTGCAGCACGACCGGGGCTTGAGCTGCCTCACACATCCAGCTCCCTCCTGCAGCTGCTTTTCTTTGGCTTCAGGAATAATCCTGGGAAGTGTTCTACCTGCTGGAGCAGTTTGCAAAGAAAAGCATGGAACAAACATCTTTAAGCTCTTGCTGTGCTCACCGGGAGCAGCAGGATCTGCATCTGTGATCAGAGCTGTGAGCCAAGGGACACTCCCTTCCCTGCTGGAGAGCTCCCAATGTTCCCCTTCCTTGGGCTTCCCTTTTCCACAGCTTCTGGAGCAAAGAAAACACAGGAACAGGATGGACTGAGGATGCATCCATGTCCTGCACACCCTTACTGCCTTTAGCACCTCCACCTGTAACCAGGACAGCCCTGGGAATCCTCCTGTCCATGGATCCAGGGCCAGGAGCTGAACCCTGTTCCCCAGCAGTGACAAATGCAGGCACAAAACATCCCTGGATTTGTTTTCAGGTTCCCAGGCAGAAAAATCAGTGTCTCTGAAGATTGCATAAGCACGATCCTGGGGCTGCCTTCTTAAATCTGCTTCCCAAAAGTGATGGAGTCATTCCTGGACTGGGGGGACACTGATGTCCAGCACCCCAACACCTTCCCCCCCGCCGTGGGAAGGAGACCAGCACAGCATCAGAGGGATGTTTGCCAGCCCCAGGGATGAGGGGACAGTAACAATAAAACCACGGGGATCCTGCCCAGGCCACGGCCACGGGGAGCTCTGATGGCAGCAGTCAGTCCAGAAGCTCCCACTCTAATGGGACATTTCCCGTGTTATCCCAACAGCTCTGTTTTCCCGGCAGTTTATCACCCACCTCAAAATCGATGACAAGGCAGAGTGAACCCCTGACCTGGAGGTATAAATTGCCCCTAATTATCCCAGCAGCTCGTCAGGCTTTGGGTGCTCTGAGCAGGGAGCAGCTCTGCCCTCTGACCCCGCTGCATTTCTCTTGTTTTAAGGGCTTTTCTTCCCCATCCCAGCCTGAAATTCCCCTGCCTCGTGGATCTCAGGTCCTTCCTGTTCCCTCCAAGCCACCCTGGCACATCTGGGGTCTCCATGGCCAGAGCACAGGGAGGATGAGGAGCCAGACCATTAAATTCCATCATCCCCCTCCTGGTTTTTATTCCCAGTGCTCAGGAACGCTGCTCATTTTCATTTTCTCCAGCCAGTCCATCTTCAATATGGAGCTAAAGCACACCCCGAGGAGACATCTTTAATTAAAGTTTGAGGAGCGTCAGATAAATAAAGAGGGACCACAATGGCCCAGACATCTCCCTGGGAGTGATGGGTGCCCAGGGAACCGCTGCAGGTTCCCGGGGGAGATCAAGGGAATGCAGCGGTTCCTCGCCGCTCCTTCCCAAGCCCTTGGCATTTGTTTAGCCCCGGGCTCTCTCCAAGGTAAACGGGGGTGTCCGACCCTGCCACCTCTTCCCGCTCCAGTTGCCAGGGGCTGCGGAGAGCCCTGGCAGTTGAGCAGCGCTTGAAAGGCTCCTTTCACTGTAATTAGACATGTAAAAATGAAAAACCCGAGGAAAGGAATTTATGCATCTTCTAATAGCCCTCAAGTGTCCATCCAGCCGCAGCCTTTTCTGCCTGGGCTTTTATTTGGAGAGTTGCTATAATTTATGTCGTGCAATTAGGTTTTTGTCCTCGGGCTGTGGGAGGAGCGGGAGCGTGGAGCAGGGGAAGGAGTCTGGAGTGAACAGAGGGAGAAGGGGAAGCGGCTCCAGGATGTGCCCCGCTCATCCCAGGGAGCCGGGATTCACCCCAACCCAGGACTGAGCAGCTCCCCTGCTCTGAAGCAGCCCAAAACTATGGAGCAGAAGAAGGAAAAAATTGGGAAAAAAATCCTGCATGGAGCCTCGCTCTGATTGGAATGGTGCCCATTCCCCGGCAGGACTCGCTGGGAAGGTGGTGCTGGGGACAGGGTTAAAGCACATCCTTCAGCTGTTGCTAAGTAACAGTGTCCTGTCCTCGGCATCCCCGCTCCGCCCTGCACAGCTGGGGCAACATCTGGGTGCAGGAGGGGAGAGGAGGGACCCTCCGGGGAAGGGATTGATGCGAGTTCCCACCCCCGAGCGCTGGGGCTGCCAGGGAAGGCTGTCAGCAGCCCCTGGGTGCTGCTCCTCAGCCCTCCGGAAAGGTTTCCCAGCTGTATTTTCCTGCAGGCAGCAGGATAAGCCCAGCAGATAAACCAAACACGGAGCACAACATGCTTCCAGGGAATATTCGCTGAAAATCCTGTGGAAATGGGATTCAGAAAAGCTGGCGGCCCACGGGCTCTTTCTTTGCACAGCCAAATCCTTGAACTTGAATCCCTCAAAGAAGGGTTTTAGATCAATGGCCACTTTATGCCCGTTTGGTTGCCCGTGGCCCCGCTGGCCGTGTGCCACCTCCCCGGCCTCTCCCTGCCCGACATCTGCAGCGAATCCCGGCGGCTGCAGGGCTGGATTCGGCTCCTGCCTGCCCGGGGCTGCCTGCTGGGGAGGCCGGAGGAGCCTTAACAAGGAGAGCCGGAGAAAAAAAAAAAAAATAAAAACCCCGGGAACAGTCAGGAACAGTGCGGCCAAAACCTGCACATTCAGCAAAGGCTGGATCTGGGATATCAGCAAACGGATCCCAGGGTGCAGGGGCCCTTATCTCCCCCAGACCTGCTGAGTGACGGAGCAAACCCATGGAAAATCCAGTTCCCGCTGCTCACACAGCACTTTCTCCTCCGGAGGGGGGTCCGAGCCCCCTCCCCGTGGCGCAGCCGCCTCTGCCGAGCCCCGGCAGATGTGGGAGCCAGACGATGCTCCCGGCTCCTGTCGCTCTCTCTGTCCCTGTCGGAGGACGAGCATCCCTAATCCCACACGCAGATGGTGCCGGCGGATTCCTGGAGCGGGGCTGGCACCTCCCGGGGTGTCCCTCCTTGTCACAGGTCACCGGTGGCTGGGGGAGGTGCTGCCGGAGGTGCAGGTTGGTGTAGGGGGGGGTTAATCCCAACTGCGCCTCCCGGGATCGCTTGACAGAAGGACAGGGAGATAAATGTGACTCTGGAGGGGGGCCTGGGGCTCTCCCACCTCCCCGGGGGCTCATCCTGGGGAGGAAAACGCCAGAGTCAAAGAGAAATTGGGTCATATCCCCCTGATTGTCTGAGTAAATGGGACACTGTGTACATTTTATTTACCTTCCTACAGGGCAGATGTAGTGAGCGTGTAATAAATCATCTGTGCAGCTGCTGGGCAACCTCCTGCTGCAGACCCAGCAAAATTCACACAACCCAACCTGCCCTAATTACAGCTCCCTCTGCTCTCCACTCCTCCCAGCTCCTCATGCACAGCCACTTATTCTCCCTCGCTCTGTCTCGCTCCTCCTTTTCTCCATCTGCTGCTTCCTTCCCTTTGCTATTTCCAGAGGGACTCATGGTCAGCACCACTGCTGCTCCTGCCCTCAGCTGCAGCTTGGATGATGCCAGGCAGGATGTGGGTGATTGCCTTCTCCCGTGGGACACTTCCCCAGTCCCTTTGGAGGGCACATCCAAACCTTTATTTGGCTGTTTGACCCGAGATTTCCTCTTCCTCAAGGCAAAGCTGAGGATTCTCCCTGGTTTAGATTGGGAAGGAATTGTTCTCTGCGAGGAACAAAGGTTGTCCAGAGAAGCTGAGGCTGTCCCTGGATCCCTGGAAGTGTCCTAGGCCAGGCTGGACAGGGCTTGGAGCAGCCTGGGTTAGTGGAAGGTGTCCCTGCCCATGGCGGGGAGCAGAAGAAAATGACCTGGAAATGTCCATTCCAACCCAAACCATTCCATGATTCTGTGATTCTTTGGGTTGTCAGCAGGATGGGGGTGACCTCCCCAGATGCCTATGGGGGTCTGGGAAGAACCAGACCCTGTACAAGACTCAGGTTTTCCCAGCTTTTCATCCATCAGAGCAAAACAGCTGGGGCTGCCTGGCTGGGACTCGACAATGGTCTGAGATTGCAACAGAAAAGATCCAGATTTGTGTTTACAAATCCTTTCTAAGGATAGCAATGCACTGGAGCAGATTGCCTGGGGCTGTGCCAGGCTCCCCATGGCTTGGATCTTGTGGGAGCTCAGACGAATGGCTGGGAATCAGCTGGGAGGAGCTGGTCCTGCCTGGGAGAGGGAAGTGGGACAGGATGGGGGAATGCTGCAAATCCCAGGACACAGCTTGGAGTCTATCCCTCTGGAAAAGGCTGGAGAAAGGGACCCTGGAGCTCCATAATCAGAATGACAAAATAGTTCGTGTTGGAAGGGACTTAAATCCTATCCAGTCCCACCCCAGCCATGAGCAGGGACACCTTCCTCTATCCCAGGGTGCTCCAAGCCCATCCCAACTGGTCTTGGACACTTCCAGGGATCCAAGCTCAGCCACAGCTTCTCTGGGCACCCTGTGTCAGGGCCTCCCCACAATCACAGAGAAGAATTTCCCCCAGTACCCCATCTCACCCTGAGCTCTGGCAGCAGGAATCCTGGGACACATCCTGGAGTAGCCAGGGTTGCAGCAAACATCATTCACCCAGTGGAGATGGAACTGAGAGCCCTTGGTCCCTCAGGACACAGAGGAGCAGGAGCAGCACATCCAGGTTGGACATTGGGATGAAGGGGACGTGACCTTCCTCATCCTCTGCCATCGGAGCTGCTGGAGAGGGAACATCCGTGCAGCACGTGGAGGTCCTGCCTATGGAGCTGTGGGGACCTTGAGGTCCTTAAAATAATCCCAAAGAAACAAACAAACAAACAATCAAACGAATGCCAAGAGCAAATGGAGAACAGACTTCTCCAGTGCTTTTCTCCAGCAGGGCCTGCTCAAAGCTCGGAGAGAGGATGATGTGCTGGGCCAAGGCAAACAGCCCTGCAACACATCCCAAACAATGGCTTCCCAGAGCACGGAGCCAGAGGGAATCTTGTGGTCATCCCCGTGGATTTGCTGCAGAGCACATGCCATGGCTCTTCCCAGAAGTCATTGTTTAAAGTTGACAAAAAACCTTCCCTCTTCAGCTTTTGCAGGGAGTGTGGATGCACTGGGATGCACAGGGAAGAGCAGGAGGGGAATTTCTTCCTTTAACCAGTTTGAGGACTGTGTGTAACTGGAGTGAAGCCTCATTGACTGGAAACAGCAGTTCCAGGGAGATGGAAAGTATTTGCAATTTTGGGCTAAGACCAGACTTAACTGGGACGGGCATTTTTAGCACAAAGTGCTTGGACTTCTCATCCTGAGGTTAATTCTTCCCCGGAGAGGAAGAGGGACAAGGAAAATTGCCACCATCATTGCAAACACTGAATATTCTGTTTGAGTTTTAGGGTGCTCCCTCCCTCCCCTTTCCTTTTATATTTCCCAATCTCTCTGGATTTTAGCCTGGGGCCAGGGAAGGGCATTTGACTCACAGGAATTACTCTCCTTGCTCTCCATGTCTCCCCAGCTGGGGTGCCAACTCATCGTTCTTGCTGCACTCTGCATTCCTACACCTCATTTTCCAATCCTCTTCGTTGCCTGCTGTGTCTGGTCAACAAATATGGCAATGCCAGAGAGGGGAGAATCCCCTTTGGAATTTCTGCCGTGGAAATCAGGACACTGCCCAGAGTTATCCTTGCTTTGCCTTCCCTTTCAGAGCATGGTTTAATCCCAATTAAGATCTAGCCAAAATATTCCCTAAGTTTAGGGCGTAGAAGGATTTTTCCTGTACCTCAGGAACCTGGACATGGCTCTGCAGGGCTGGGTTTCCCCAGGCGAGCCGACACCTCTGGAGCACCACACAGAGCAGAGGGAAGGTTGCATTCCAAGGAGGAATGATGCCAGAGGGGCTGTACCCCCAGGAGATGCACATGGAGGTTTCAGGGATGCATTTTGGGTCTCCTCCTCCTCTGAGCTGCAGCAGGGATGAGCAGCGTTCTCATCCCTTACTTCTGCACAGCAGGGGCAGGATTGGGACGGGAGCCAATTTCCTTTCCAGTGTGTCTGGGCACATGGAAACTAAGGAAAAACAGAGGCGAAAAATAGAGAACATCGGGAAGATCCAATAAATGAAAGGGCAAGGAGTGGGCAAGGGGAGGGAGCCCAGGGAAGGAGTCCTTGCCCAACCCCTGCAAACACAGCGACGAGATCACTCTTGGATGAGGCTCCTGGAAAAACCAGCTGAGGGAGGGAGGTGAACGTGGCCAGGGATTAATGAGCTGAAATCCACTTCCCATGCCAGTGCCCGGTGGTTGTGGAGATGCCAGCCCTGCCTGAGTCAGTGCCCTTGGAGAGGTGCAGCTCCTCAGCCAGGCACGGAGCAAGGCAGGCAGACACCCAGACATCATCCAAACCACGGGATGCTCCCCAAGCCCTTCCCCAGAGCAGCCGGGGACCTGCAGCTCTCCTGCCCCAGGGCTCAGCTGACCCCAAAAACAGAGGGGAGAGGAGCGAGGGGGTTTAAGGCTGGCAGGAGCAGAGCCAAGAATCTTGCTCAGCAGGAATAACCATGGGAATAACACAGAAATTTACCCAAAATAAGGTCAGTGTGTGGGTGCATCCCTGTGAGGATGAGGAAAGGGAAGAGAAGGGTCAAGGGGGAATGTGGGGAGTTCTGGACTATCCAGGGTGGTCGTGGAGTTCCTACCCCTGAAGGTGTCCATGGAAGGATTGGAGGTGGCACTCAGGGCTCTGGGCTGGGGAGAAGGTGAGGGTCAGGCAGAGGTTGGAGTAGATAACCTTGGAGAGCTTTTCCAACCTTGATGGCTCTTTGTGAAGCTGGGGTGGAGTCTGGGGTGTCCCAGAGGAGAGGGAGCACTGATGGGATGAATATTCCTGTTTTCTGCCAAAGCAGCAGCTCCAGTGGGTCTGTGTGAAACCCCCTCTCCCCATCACTGCCCAGATCCTGCTCCAGCCTCTGCAAGAGGAGCAGAGCCTTAGGAAGGACAGGCAGGAACCAGGAGCAGGTCTTGGTGGAGGTCAATCTCCAACCAGGAGACGGCTCTGGTGAGGGAAGAGATCAATGAATTCCCGAGGTGAATCCCAGGCTGGGGCAGGACCCTGTAGAGGCTGAGCTCAGGAGCTCATGGCACCAAATTCTGAATGATTCTGAGTCCAGGCCCAGCAGCAATTCCTCTGCAGTGACAGGAAAATCTTTTTAATTAAGGGCAAACCACTAAACAGAAGCCCTGCTTTCAGAGGAACAACCATTCCAAGCCCACCAGAGCCAGGGAAGCCAAAGGCTGTTCCCACGAGCCCTGGGCTTCTTCCGGGGGGCTGATGGGTGTCAGCTTCCTGACCAGTCTGAAACACACTGGGTTCCCATTTTAGTGACAGTGATCCCTGAATTTTGGGTAAGAAACATCCCCGCTGGCGCTGCTGCCCTCGCCCTGATGAAAGGGAAATAGATCCATGACTATTTTGTCAGTAAATGTTTTTCCTGGCAACGGGACCTGCTGGTTATTCAAAAGCAAGTGAAAATTTGGTTCCATCCAGCTGTTCCCATGTACTGGGAGCGGGGCTGAGGTGGGAAAAGCAGGGCTGGCCGGGAGCAGACAGCCAGGGAATGACAGGCTGGGGAGCAAAACTCAGCAGTCACCGCTCAGCACTTTCCCTGCTCCCAAATCTCCCTCTGGGCACAAACTGAAGGCTCTGGGAGAGGAGTCACAGCCCCCCATGACCCCTACATGGGCAGGGGAGTCTGAGCTAGCATTCCTGGGGGAAGGATCTTGGGGGGCTCATTATGGATACCCCACTCCAGGATTAGTGCTGAATGACTGGAGGAGATGTTCCCAGTCTCACTGGGAAACAAACCCGGCTCATGATGGAACCTTACCTGAGTTCGTTCCTGCACCTGTGCTGGAGAGGGACTTCAGGCAAGGACATGGAGTGACAGGACACAGGGAATGGCTTCCCACTGCCGGAGGGCAGGGTTAGATGGAATATTGGGAAGAATTGTCCAGAGAAGCTGTGGCTGCCCCATCCCTGGAAGAGTTCATGGCCAGGTGGGATGACCTGGAGCAACCTGGGATAGTGGAAGGTGTCCCTGCCCATGGCAGGGGTGAAGTTGGATGATCTTTAAGGTCACTTCCAACCCAACCCATTCCAATGCATTATGGCTTTTCCCTTCCTTTCCCATTACTCACCCAGAGACTTGGCTGTAAGGAAATAAAAAGATTTCTCCGAGAGGGCCAAGGGCTGCTTTGCCCAAGAAGCCATGAGAAGCCAATGGCAGCAACGGAGTCAAGGTCCAGCGAGCCTTGACTGCAGGAGCAGCCTGGATGCCTCTCACAGTCCTGAATATTCATGGAAAATCCGTGTTAACAGCTCAGCAGGGAGCACGACCGAGCGCTGCCCAGACACTTTGCATCCTGGCCCGGGAATCCACATGGGGCTGCTCGGAGCGAGCCAGGAAGAAAATGAACTGAAACCTCAGCCGCCAAACCTGACAGTGGCCTAATTTGAGAAGGCAACTCGCCCCAGGCCCTGCCTGCGGGGCTGCGAGAGCAAACGGCTCTAAACGCTCCCCAAACCCCTGCAGGATGCGCCCGAGCCCCGGGAGACCCAGCCCCGGGAGCGGCCCCGGTGCTCTCCGGCTGGGAATGTGCCGGCCGGCCGGTGGGAGCATCGCTGGAGCTGTCACTGCCGCCAGGGCATCACTCCCAGCTAATTGCTCGGGATGGCTCTGCAGGGCCACGGCTGGCGCTGGAAAAACCGATCCATCAGCCTTTCCCTCGGGAAGGCGGCGGCGCGGAGCTGATCTGCATCCCCTGGGACAGTCCCGCCGCAGGTGAGGAGCCCGATTTCTCTGTTCCTTCTGCACTTGGCCCATCTGGCTGGCGCTCTGCAGCCCCTGGGTGTGATGTGCCAGCCCTCCTGCCATCCATCCGCACTTTCCGTGTCCTCCCCGTGCCTTTTAACCTTGTGCAGATTTTAAACGATGCCGTTTCCTTTGGCTTGCACAGCACTTTATTTGTTCTTTATGGCCCCGGCTCACACAGGGGGGATGTTGCTCCAAGAAAAATCCTTGCTGCAGGGAGCAGAGGACGGACTGGCTCTCGGGGTGTGACCCTGCCTCTGACATTGACTCTCCACAGGCCAAGTGTCCCCTCTGCCTGTAAAACAGGGCTGGTGGCATTCACCTGGCTGCTGGGGGAGCTGGGAAGGGGCATTAACCACCTCAGATAAAATCAGGTTTTTAAACCCTGAAAGTGCAGGGA
Organism: Thryothorus ludovicianus; assembly: GCA_013397245.1. Lineage (NCBI taxonomy): Eukaryota > Metazoa > Chordata > Aves > Passeriformes > Certhiidae > Thryothorus > Thryothorus ludovicianus. Next base: position 616,818 of record VZTB01010981.1, read on the forward strand.
GAGGGGAATTATAAATTGTTAAGGTTGGAAAAGACCTTTAAGGTCACCAATCCCAATCATCAAACCAAGCAGCAGCAGCAGCAGCAGCAGCAGCAGCATGAGTTCATACTGCTCATGTCATGAGCACATCTGGGGTGACAATGCTGGTGTGCCTCTGGGCCACCTCTGGTGCATGATCCAGACACCAACCACAAGGCCCAAGGCAGAGAGGAGGCTTCCCTAATTTCAGGGATTAGGGAATTTGGCTGAATTCAGCCAAAGCTCAGCCTGAGTCCCAGAGCTACTCCCATGCCAGAGAGGATGAGAAGACAACAAAATTCCCTGGCATTTTCACTTTTCCCGGCCAGTAAAATTGCGAGAGGTGCTGGATGCTGCTTTTCCACGCTCAGGAGGTGAGGAGAGGTGGGTTCAGCATCTTCCCACATCCCAGGGAGCTGAGGGAATGCTGGGGCTGGAGCAGGACGGATGGGATGCACCCCATCCCATTGTTGTGAGATCTCCATCATGTGGGAGGGACAAGCCATGAGCTCACACCCAACACCTGGAAAGCCTCACCCCTGGAGCTGTGTTTGGCATCAGCAGCAGGTTTTTCCTTGATTATTAATCATCTTTCCATAGAAATCTTTACATCCCTGCCTGTGGTCGTTAGGCATGGGTCTTTCTATCCCGATTATTCCCTTTGTCCCTCATCCTCCAGCCAAAACCTGGGGTGATGAATGACCTGGAGGCAGCAAACACAGCACTCCCACTCCCAGGGGATCTCAGACCAGTTTTTTGGCAGTGGCAGCCCCCAAAAGCAGCCCTGGGCAGAAAAGGAGGGAGAGGAGCTGATGGATCCCAAAGGCTCCCACTCAGCAACAACCACAGCCATTAACTGGGAAGTGGGAGGGACTAATTGGGCATTTAACTCATTTAGCTGGCACCACAGGCATGCTGGAGCTGGAGAGAGGGAGGAAAGAACCACTCTGGAGCTGCAGGATCCTCTGCTGAGCCCTGGGATGTAACCAGATATTCCCTGGTAGCATCCCAACTTTGGATAGATTCGTCCCCAAGGGATGTTCATATTGGGTGGAGGGAGGAGCTTCATGGAAGTTGACATGGATAAAACCACTCCCCATTCTGGTTGTGTTTGTCATTTTTGGGAGCTTTTCTTTTGGGTTGTTGTTTTTTTGTTGTTTTGTTTTTTGGGGTTTTTTTTGTGGTTTTCTAATTCTCAGAGAAAATCAGGTTTGGAGAGATCTCAGCCTTTCTCACAGTGCTCCAAACACAAATGTGGCAGCAGCAATTGTCTCCATGTAAACAAGCAGAGAGCCAAGGCCACCAAACTGGACTTGGATGATCCAAAATTCCCTGCAAACTGTTTCCTTTCATGCCACTGCCCGTTAGTCAGGGTGAGGCAATGGCTGCAAATGTGGGAAATCCATGGAAGCTGTAGAGTCACGGCCGCTCTTCCAAGAGCAGAATCCCAGAACCCTTTGGGTGGGAAACAAAAGCTCAGCTCATCCCACCCCAGCTATGGGCAGGGCCAACTTCCACTGTCCCAGGTTTGTCCAAGCCTTGTCCAGTCTGGCCTTGGACACTCCCAGGGATCCAAGGGCAGCCTCAGCTTCTCTGGGCACCCTGTGCCAGGGCCTCCCCACCCTCACAGGGAAGAATTTATTCACTCCCATGGATGGGGCAGCCATAACAAATGCCACCTGAATGGTCACATCAGCCTGTCCAGTCCTGGACTGGACAATTCCCAAATCCACAGGCACTGTGCTGATAATCACTGCAGCATTCCCATCACACATCAGCACTCAGGAGAGTCAGTGTTTGTGTCCTTTGCTGTCCATCAGCTTTACTAATGAATTTTTATTAGAGCACACAAGCATTTATCTCATCCCCCCACAGGGCCCTTCTCGTTGGCCACAAAACATCTCCCCCCAGAGCCATTTCTGAATTCCCTGCTCCCCAGGGAATTAAAACATCAGGTGCAAACGTCAGAGCAAAACCTCTGGGCTGAGATGTCCCACACCAGCCTGCTCTGGGCCATAGCACTGCTCCTTGAGGGCACAAGGGTTTGCTTTTAACCTCAAATATCCCGAGCAACAGCATTTTTACTGGCCCCAGACAGCAAAGGAAGAGTTAACCCCACCACAGTCCCCTAAAAAGAGGTGGAAATGGAGATACAGAAGCATAAAAGGGCTCTCAGGAGGGGTCAGCTTGAGAGGAAGAGAAACAGAGGAGAGAAAAGGAATTTGCTTCCACACAAACCCCAAAGGGCTGAAAGCATTGGTGAACCAAAGGGCCAAAAGGAGTGGGGCACATCCTGAACGAGCAGGGATGTCCCCAGGAGAGGAGGGACAACACCACCCACACACAGCCCTGGCTGGGTGCTGGGATGGGGGGACAGCTGTTTCCTGGGGAAAAATCCTAAATGAGGAGGAGGAGGATTGCAGCCTTATGGATGGGGAAGGCAGGAGGTTCCAGCAACACCTGAGCCGCAGCAGCAGCAGTTTTCCCTTTGGCCTGGGATCATTAGGCAGAATATTGGCTCAAAACTGAACCTGGGTGCATTGGGATGCTCCCAGCTCCTGCCTTTCCCTCTGCACTGGAGGCTGGCTCCTGATCTGGTTGCTATGGGGAGGAGCAGAGCAGTACCCTCATGGCTGGGGGGGAGATGGAGGAGATGGAGGAGATGTGCTGTGCTGGGGATGGCTCCTCATGGCAATGCTAAATTTGGCCTGATGGATTGGGAACAGATGAGACTCTGGAGACACAGAGCCCAGTGTTCAAGGTGATTCCTCTACCCTTGAACATAACAGTGGCTGGAAATATCCTGCTGGATGAGGGAGCAGATCCCAGCCCATCGTTTGGGGCATGGGTGAGAAACAGGGAGAAAAAAAAGCTGGGAGCAGAACTGCAGAGAATGATGGATGCAACACGTCAGTCCAAGCCCAGCTGAGCTGTGTGGGCACGGGCCATGGGCTATTCTGGCACATGTCCCTCCTCTTGGCACCTCTGAAACACATGAAACACTCAGCAGAGCCCCGGAGCCGTGAGCCTCCAGGCCCGGCAGCCGCCCCAGCCGCTGGGAAGCGATCCCTTCCCTGGCACCATCACAGCTGAAATATGGATCGAGGAGAGGAATGGCTCCAAAAGGAAAGACAGAGAGACAACTTTGTTGTCCTGGCCAAATCTGAGCTTGCCAAATCCCACTTCTCTAAAATGCTGCCTGCATTTTCAATAAATAAGGAGAAATCAAAACAAACCCCCCGTCCCTCCCGCTCCGGCGCAGGCTGATTCCCAGACACCTGCCACATCCAGTGCTGGCATTGTCGGGAGAACGGATCTGCCCGTATCGCTTGCACATTTGTCTGTAAAGCTCATTAAGATTGGGCGAGATGAAAGGCAGCGCCGCAATGTAAGATCATTATCGTTATCAAAAGGAACACAGCAAACTGCTGCTCGAGAGGCAGATCTGTTTCCATGTAAGAGCTGTTCAAAGTTTGCCCCGACGCTCTCTAATAAGGTGCCTGTTCTAGGAATCAACTTCAAGAGCTTCCCTCATGCTGGGGAAAACTTCCAAGGACCCCTTTGCCTCTCGCGTCTGTCACGCGGATTTTCCGAGGCGTTTCCGACATAGCGGAGGCGATTTGGGTACAGGGAAGGGGATCCTGTGTCCCAGAGCTCCCAGTTGCTGGTCATGCATGGCCACGATGATCTGGAGAGAACAAGGATGGGATGGCGTGACCATGATGTGACCATGGACATCTTTGATGTGACCATGGACGTCTGCGGTGTGATTGTGGAATCGCATGATGTGGCCATGGACACGTGTGATGTGGCCATGGATGGATTTGTGTAATATGGAGTTGTGTGATGTGACATGGACATGTGTGATGTGACTGTGTGCATCTGTGATGTGGCCATGGGCATCTGTGATGTGATCATGGATGTGTGTGATGTCACCATGGTACTGTGTGATAAGGAATTGTGTGATGTCACCATGGAATTGTGTGATGTCACCATGGAATTGTGTGATGTGACCGTGGAATTGTGTGATGTCACCATAGACATGTGTGATGCCACTGTGGAGGTGCATGATGTCACCATGAATGTGTGTGATGTCACCATGGATGTGTGTGATATGATCATGGAATTGTAGGATATCACCATGAATATCTCTCGGCTCTTCCCCAGCTGCCTCCCCTCCCTCTATCCCTGTGGAATGAGCATTGGCAGAAGCTCCCACATGTGGGATGGAGCCCAGTGCTCAGCTCAGCCCCCACTGGGCAGCACCAGGTGCTTTCCAGAGACACAAATGCAAACCAGAGTGGTCTCCCCAGCTGGAATTCCTCATGGAATAGCCCTGATGGGCACCACAGAGCAGAGCAGGGACCCCCACAGCCATCACCAGGAAACACCACCGTGTTCCACCTCCCACCAGTGCCTCCCAGTCACGCTGCCAGAGACCTTCATGTGGGGAGTCCTGCCTGCCACAGATGTTCCAGGAACTTCCAAGCAGGGGCTTCCCATGGGGTCACAGCCCTCCACGCAGAGCCTGAAAGAGGAACTGGCTGGTTTGAAACAGCCTCCTGTTCCTGTGCTGGGAGGTTGCCTGAGCCAAGCCTCAGGCTCGGAGCTGACTGATGGGAATTTGGATGCAGAGAATCCTCTCCTGCCTGGAGGAAGCAGAAGAGTTAAACTCGTTCAAGGCACCATAATTTTTCCAAGAAGAAAACCGTTCTTCCCACACAGGGTCAGTTCTTTTTTGAAACCAGCCTCCCTTTTATCCCCAAGAAAATCTGCTCATAATTATAAAGCAGGGAAGGAGAGGTTTCTGGAAATATTCATTTGCAGCTGAGCCATTTTCACCCTGGCACAGGCGGAGCGAGCCTTCCTCGCTCCCATCTGTCGCGTTCGCGGCGCCGCCGATGCCAGCCAGGCTCTGCCACCCAGCGTGGCACACTCGGCAGGGACAACGTGACACCGAGCTGGGAGGGGGCCGGGGGGGAGCGGGAAGGACTCGGAGCGCGCGTCCTGCCCAAGATGTTCTTCTTACACATGAACAGCTTGGCAGCACGACGGGCTGGGAGGGGGGGAAGAGGAGGAGGAGGAGGAGAAGGAGGAGGAGGAACAGTTCAGGCGTTGTTGGGTGCTGCTCGGGAAGAGATGAATGGAAAAGCTCACGGAGCAGAGTTTGATGGAGTCGGCAGAGCCCAGACCACCTCCACCAGCATCGTGCTCTGAACCAGAGCACCAGGGGCCACTCAGCCCAAATCAGGCATCCCACATTCCCTGCATCCTCTCGGCACCTCCACCTGCCTCCCTCCAGGTGATGGGATCCATGCTCCTTCTTCAGGGAAACTGCTCTGGCTTCTCCCATCCCTCTTCCATAGCCTCATCTCATTTCCACAGGCACAAATAAATCAATCTGCTGCCGGTGCCTCCACCTTCAAATATTTATAGAGTGTTATTACACTTTTCACTCCCTGCCTGCACACACGCGCCCTTTCCTTTAAACATCCCCCCACCCAGCTCTGGATATTTAGTTCTTTTAATCCCTCCCCATAAATCTCCCCTGATCCACTGCCGGTGCTGTATCCATTCATTTCTCTGGATGAGAGGAGCTGTGATGGATTGGCACAGCAGAGCTGTCCAGGAAGGAGCTGTTGTCACCTCCCTCCATGGCACAGTGCCTGGGCACCGTGGCTCAGAGGGTGTTGGACACCTCCAAGCATCTCCTGGGCTCCTCCTGTAATTCCTGGCTCCATCCAGGCTTCAGCTTTCTGCCCTCATTGGATTTTGCATTTTCTTATTTCTCCCTTTTTTCTTCCCCCCTCCCTTCTCCCAACTGCAAATGACAAAATTGCCAGCAGCTCCCAGACAAGCTGCAAACCCAGGAATCAGCTATTTCTGGAGACGGAATTTTAACTTCCTTTCTTGATTTGCAAATTGCTGGGGAGCAGCTTGCGAGGCCCAGGAAACCGGGAGTCAGGAAAGGCTGCAAGTTCACACCCCATGCAGGATCCTTCAGTGGGGAGAGGTCTGAGCCCTCAGGAGCAGCAGCCACATTCCCTGGGCTCAACATCAGCTTTTGGGAATCATGGAATTATTTGCGTTGGAAAAGATCTTAAAGCCCTTTTCATTCCCCTCGTTGCCACAGGAAGGGACAAATTCCATTGTCCCAGGTTGCTCCAAACCTCATCCATCCTGGCCTTGGGTGCTTCCAGGGATGGTACTCTTGCCCTGCAGCACCCCCATGGCATCATGCCCACCCTCTCCAATCTGGAATGAGGATGGGATGTGCAGGGAAGGGATGTGCTCAGCTCAGCAGCTCTGCCATGGCCAGTGTGGCTCAGGGAAAGTTGATGAATGGAAAAATAAAGTTTATCTTCAACAGGGAAGCAAAGAGGGAAATTGTGTTTGCTTGTGCTGTTGAACAGACACCATGTTCCTGCTGCCACAGTGAACTGGGATGTCTCAGCTCTGTCCCAGTCAGCTCCAGTGAGCTGGACTGGTGTCCCCAAGCAAGGGATAGTACCCCTCTCTCAGGACAGGAGCTGCTCCAGGTCCCCGATCCACGGGAGCTGTAATTATCCTTTGGCCCTGGCACAAATGGCTCATTTGACTTTGAACTCTGAGTGCTGACACACTGGCTGGGCTTGGAATTGGGGCTTAAATCAAGGAGCTTCCCTCCAGGGAGCAGGGGGAGAAGGAGACAATTAGATTTGAGCCCTGAAGTTTTACAAGTCTAATAAATTTCCTGGTAGCCTGCGGCTGCTGGGGAGAGCCAGGACGGAGCCCTTGGTGGAGGAAAGCCGGAATTTCTCCAGGCAGGAAGTCACAGAGGCACCACAGAGCTCTGTCGGTCAGGGGGGTGACTTGTCTGACCCCCCAGTGCCACGCCTAGGGGATGGAGACACCGTGTCCTCAGGAGTGACAATCCAGCATCCCGCTCTGCCCCTTCCTGGTGGCCTTGGGCTGCTCCGTGGCAGAGGAGAAGGGGAAGGTCAGAGCCAGCAGAGTGGAGGGAAGCAGCTGCTGGACACAGCGGGAGGAAAAGCAGCTTCCTAATTGTGCCTCACTGCTGGAAAAGGGTCGTGGCAGTGAGGTGACGAGGTGTTGGCACCGGCACAGGAACACCTGGCAGGGACAGGGCAGGGCAGCCAGGGAGGGGAAGCAGGATCACCCCCAAGCTCCTACAGCCTTTGGGAGCCCAGCCTGGCCTGGGGCTGCTCGTTATCCTGCCAGAGCTGCTCTTCTTCCAGCCAGGAGCTGACACTTCTCTTCAGCAATGCTAATGGAGGAGGATGGAGAAGGAAGCTCCTTTCTCCAGGAAATGCAGCTTCCCAGAGCCCCTGCAGCAAAGGCTGTGCTGCCACCAGCAAGGCTGCTCCCACCTGGGCTGGTTTCTATCTCCTCCCACGGGCAGATGAGAGGGAGCAGCTGGATGAGTGCTGCTCTGGGCTGATCCCAAGGGCAGCACGTACCTGGCACAGCCACCTGCCTGCTCCTGCCTGGACTCTCCGGGGGCTGGGGGATCTGTGGCACAGAATCATGGAATGCTTTGGGTTGGAAGGTTAAGGCCCATCCAGTGCCATCACCTGCCATGGGCAGGGACACTTTCCACTGTCCCAGGTTACCCCAACCTGGCCTTGAATGCTTCCAGGGGTGAAGCAGCCATAGCTGTTCTGGGCAGCCTGTGCCAGGGCTTCACCACCCTCACAGGTGGTGAATATTTCCTTCTAATATCCCATCTAACCCTGCCCTCTGGCAGTGGGAAATCATTCCCCAGCTGGGGTAGCACAGGAAGGGCTGAAGCAGAGACACAGCCTCTGGTAAAAATGAAGAGCCCTGGGAATTCTCCTCCTGTGCTGCCTCACCACAGGGGTGCAGCTGTGTCCCTGCCCTGGCACTGCCAGGTGCAGCTGCCCCACTGCCAGGATGTCTCTGGAGAGGAGCAGAAATGGCACTCCCAGCTGATCCCTTTCTCCATGCTCTGGAGAATCCCCCCGTTGCTGCCCAAAGGGAAGCAGCTCCTCTGCTCTGTCTCTGTTCCCGTGGCTGCCTCTGGTGTTTGTTTAACATCCTTTTACTGTAAATTACATATTCCTCTGACACAATGTAAAATATGTTTTATGCTCTCATTTTCCCCTTGTCTTCCCACTAAACCTTTTCCAATTTGTGCTGGATACGCTGTGCCGGGATTAGCTGAGCTGTGTTTAAGCAGCCAGTCAAGCCTCAAACGTTGCTCATAAAACCTGGAGGTCTCTGTGAGTCCCTTGCACTTGTCACAAGTGACCATAAATCCCCATTTATTGAGGACCTGTCTCTCCCTCCCCTTTTCTTTCCTCTCTCCCACTGCAGGCAGATGAGGGATGTGGTGTGCCCGGAGCTCAGCAGTGCACGGAGCAGGACCGGGTGGGTTCCAGCAACCTCCATCTCACTGGGAATGGGGACAGGACTCAGGGCTCACCTCCACATGCTTTTCCAAGCTGGAGGCACAGGTGGATTTTGGGGTGCCTTAAGGCACCAATGAGGAGCTGAAACCTCCCCCATCAGGATGAGAGCTATGAGATTCCTAGAGAGACGCAGTGATGCAACTGAGATCATCCAGTTTGGGGACAAAGCTTGGGGGGGACTCAACACAGCTTGGAAGAACCCTCATGTGGCAGAGGGTGGTGGGGGGCTATGGCATGAGCTGGCCACTGTCCCCTGTTGCCTTCTGAAGGCTGACCTGGGACAGAGACCAGTGAGAGCAAGAGGATAAATGAGGGATTTATTAAAAGGCCTCAATGAGCACTTGGGCAGTGCAAGAGCCCAGCTGGGCCACACCCAGGTTGAACTCCAAAATGGTCACAAAATGGACGACCGGCCACGAGGCCCCATACTTTTATAAGTTCTGGCACATTAGCATATTGGAGTTAATTGTGCAATTCTAGCTTCAGGTTATGAAGCTCCATCCTCCTTGGTTTTCTCTCTTCAATTCACCATTTATTTTACCCTGGGGCCTGAAATTTGTATCGGTTGTCCTTGGTCCCAAGCTAGAGAAGGAATTATTTTGTGTCCCTATTCTGTGAAGAGAGCTCAGTAGCACTGAATATGAAACTCAGAACTACACACCAAAACAACACAGAATCTGAAAAAGATAAAAGCTAAAACTTAGGACATCACCACATGCCAGTGGCAGTGTGCAGGACACTGGGCTCGGGCTGGTCATGGTGGCAATGGGGAGGAGACAGCTGGGCTGGGGACTTTTCCTCCTTTAAAACAAACATTTCTTGGCAGAGGCTTTGCAAGCCACTCATCCTAGGCTGAATTCCTGCACTTATCTCCAAACACAGATTTTGCTCCGGATGAATTCACAGCACCCGCTCCAGGGCTGGGCTGAGGCCGCCTGAGCTTTCCCTACTTGTGTTTTGTCTCGTGTTTTTGGATGGAAACGAAAGTGTTGGAGCATTGACAGGGAACAGCATATCCTGAACAAGCAGAGCTTGGGCTGGGTCCAAATTCTCCGGCCAGGATGTGGGGGAACAGACACTGACCCTCACACAAGAGGGTCCTTGTCCAACCCTCACATCCCCTTTTCCTGGGGATGGCCAAGGAAGGCCAGCCTGGAGCTGAAGGGACACCAGCAGGACTGTTGGCAGGTCCTGCCTTCCTTGAGATGGGCTTTAAGACCCTTCCAACACAAAGCCTTCTGGAATTCTATGTTGATCTTCAACAAGAAATCCACTGAAGCCGTAAGGACTTAGGGGAGTCCTGGATAGGGGAGATATCTCTATATATGGAGATATTTGCAAGAATTTAGGTATTTATTTATATAAGTGGGAAACAAGACCCCTCATTTTCACCTAGAGCAGGGTTGGATCCTGCTGCAGTGTGAAAAAGCAGGGGAAAGGGCACAGTCCACAGAGCCAGACAGATTTGAGCTTTGCNAAAAGGGCTCAGTCCACAGGAGCAGGATTGAGCCAGACAGATTTGAGCTTTGCTCTTTCCAGGCGAGTTTGGGATTTTCTCCTCCTTTTCTTCCCAAAGCTGGGTGCAGGTGGGGAAGGAGCAGGTTATTCTAATGCTCCCGGCAGTTTTACAACATTTTTCCGGCGACACGGAGTGTGGGGTGGGGGCAGTGGGACAATGAGGTGTGGGCAGCTCCTCCCGGGCTCTTCCCGCCGGGAGCTGCAGGCAGTGAGCGCCCAGCATCCCTCCAGCCCCTCGGGGAGGACACAGGGCAGGGATCAGGGGCTCCTCCCCCTGGGCAAACCTCCCGGTGCCCCCTCGGGCACCTCCGTCCATCCCTGGGAATGAAGGGACCAACAGCCCTGGAGCTGGGAGCAGAGGGTAGCCAGGAATGAGGAGGCCTTATCACCTTTTCTTTTTAATTTTCCAAGTGCTCCATTAAAAAAAAAAAGAAAAAACAAAACCAAAAAAAGAAACTTGTCCTGGGGACATGTGTAACTAATTAAATGGTACAGGGAGAAGAAAAACATGGCTTTTTTAAGAACCTTTGAATTATGGCTGGAGGTGAAGGAGGCGGCAGGCTCAGGGGATAATTAATCACCAGAGGTGAGATGGCCCAGCTCCCTGTGCCAGAGCTCGCTCCCGGCTGCCAGAGCTCATGGCCCCAGCACTGGGAGCAGCCATGGAGCTGGCATGGGGAGCTGGGGGGGCTGCAGAGCCCTGGGAAGAGCCAGGAGCCTGCGGAGCTCAGGGCTCTGCACCTCCACCACATGGGAAGGATCCTTCCCAAGGAGCTCCGTGGAGGCTCTCATGGAGTCCATCCATCTCTTACCACTCCACTCATCTCATCAGGGTCGTCCCAATTCCCTCTGTGTCCCCTCAGCACTACAGGGAGCCAAACATCCAGATTCTGCTGCTGCATGAGAGGAGCATGGCCTTTCAAAAGCATCCCAAAACCAGGAATGGTCCAGGTGAAGAAGCTGAGAAGTCCCTGAAGGGAGAGAAAATGCTGTGGCATCACTGAGCTCTCACCCTGCCAGGGAGATTCCCAACTCCTGCCCAGGCTGAGGAAGCCATGGAGATGGCAGTGCTTGGCTGCTGCCCCAGATCCAAGGTGTCCTGGGTGGGAACATGGAGCAAGCAAGGTTCATCCCTCTGACCCCCTGACATCCCACCCTGGCTACTGCCTGTGGAGTGGAGAAGCCTCCTGGTTTGATCCAACACATTATGGGATCCTGACCCAGCACTGGAATCCTGGGAGGACCTGGGAGGGAGTGGCTGGGCAAGACAAAGTGTCCCCATCTTGGGAACAGCCTCCAACCTTCTGCTTCCCAGCAGGGAAGGAAATTAAAATTATGCACTGGAGCTTCTGCAATATTTCCTTCTCCCTCATCCAACGTCCTCTGCTCAGAGCTGGGGTGGGAGCAGCAGCCTGGGTGCTCCAAGGAAAAGGGCAGCAGGGGCAGGGTGGGTACGATCAGCTCAGAGGAGGCATTTTTGAGAGGTGACCAAACACTTTCCAGTGGAATGCTGGAGTCAGGAAATGCTGATTCCACACACTAGAAGGGCTTTGTGGAAACATTTATATTTCATCGACGTGTTTGGTGAATAATTATGAAAACACAGCGAGGTCCAGGGGTCCCAGTTCAGTTTTAGCATTTTTTCCTCTGAGCTGAAACATCAAAATCAAACCAAAACGTTTCGAAAAACACTTCCAAGTTTTGTGAGTGAGATTTTTTAAAGACAATTCCTTTATTTATTAAATGACAGTTTTCCCAGTTTTATGTTCAGGTGAAATTTGAAGATTTGAACTCCTCCCTCTCCCAGGGACTGAATAAAGAGGTGTCTGGGCTCTCTGGCTTCACCTTTGCTGTGAACCTGACCCTGAGCCCAGCGAGACGTGGGAATGCCAAGGATTTGTGGCCTGGTGTGTTTGAGCAGCAGCTGGGTCAGGGTCTGCAGCATCACATCCTGCATTGATCGTCCCGTCCCCCTCCTGCCTCTGTCCCTCTCTGCTGGCTTTGACCTTCTCCCGATGGGATGTGTCCCTGTGCCAGGGCAGCATCCCCTGCCCAGCAGCCTGAGGCTTTCCCCAGCTTGGTCCCATGTCCCAGGGGCTGCCACTGGGGGGACATTTGGTGGCCATTTCCCCGCTGTCACCTCGTGTTGCACTCACAGCAGCAGCAAGCAGGGCTGGAACTTTGGACCTTTCCAACCAACATTATTGCTCACCTGATGTGAGGTGTGAGCAGCCAGCACCGGAGTGGCCCTCCCAGCCCGCCTGAACAGCCATTTCCATCCCTGCCCGGAGTAATTGGTGGCCTATTTTCCCTTCATTCATATGCAGGTGACATGGGAATGCTGGAGCTGGCAGCGGGGTGGCACAGGGCTGTCCCTGCGCCCCTCACCGCTGGCCACCGATCCCAGCCCGTGACACTGGTTTTACTGGAGCTCTGCTGGCTTTTCTCTGCCCTAGTGGCACCCCCAGAACTCTGTGGGGTTTGTGGTGTGGGGATCAACCCCCCAGCGGCTCCATCCCTCAGGGATGTGTCCCCAAGCCTGCTTTAACATTCTGCTCAGCCACGCGGAGCAGGAGCTGTCTGCCAGCCCCGCGGGGGGATTGTCTGATCACTCCTGGTCCCTGTCACAGGCATTGGCGAGGTGTGTGTCTGTGTGGCCTCTCCAAGGGCTGGGGACACCAGTGGAGCAGGGACCCCACTGCTGGGACAGCCCCACAGGGACCAAACCAACGCACAGGCCCTGCTCACCTCCAGCTGCTGGGGAGTTCCCGCATCCAGGGGGACAGAGGCAGGAGCTGCTGGTGCCAGCTCTGTGTCCCACCAGCTCTGTGGGTCAGGCCAGCCCTTTGCAGAAGTCCCTTTGGGCTGTCCAAGTTTTTCCTTGGAGATGGGCTCCCTCCCCAAGGCAGGGAGCCCAGCCAGGCAGGATAGAGCAGGGATGAGGTGACAGGAAAAGGTCCCTGGAGGCCCTGGAGACCCTTCCCCTCTGCCCCCAGGGGACAGTGGCTGAGGGATGTGCAAGGATTGAAAGAGTCAGGGAGGCCATGTGGGATAGGGCTGATCCAGTGGGAGGTAGACCTGTGTGGCAGGGAGTGAAACTGGATGATCCCAAAGATTCCTTTCAACCCAAACTATTCCATGAATCTATGACAGCAGAGAGGTCCCCACACATGTGTGGATCAATGACATGAGACAGGGACACTGGTGACAGTGGCAGCCCCAAAGCAGCACTTTAGGAGAAGGCAGGGAGGGACATAAGAAGGAGCAGCCTGGATGCTGCGGGGTCTCTGTGCCATCCCCAACCCTGACCAGGAAAAATGTTTGGCCAAGAGCTTTATTTCTGCTTGATCCCTGTCTGTGTGCAGGTCCTGGGGCTGGTCCGGCACTGGGCAGGTCCCTGTGTGCCCTGGGCCTGCCATGGCAGGTCCTGGCAGGTCCCTGTGTGCCCTGGGCTGGCCATGGCAGGTCCTGGCAGGTCCCTGTGTGCCCTGGGCTGGCCATGGCAGGTCCAGCAGTGCCGAGCCCCTCCTGCTGCCTCTTGCACAGCTCTGACTCACAGCCAGCAGTGGAGCAAGAAGGGCAAGGCTTGTGTTGAGTGAAAACAAAGGAAAAAAACTTTTCCAGGTGCTGAGGAAGGGAGGTGTTTGTTCCCGAGGTGCTAAGGCAGCTCCCGATGGCCTTGGAGCAGCAGGGGCTGTATACCCATGGGGTTTGTGCCCAGCTGTGCCCTACCATGGATTTTCCATGTTTTTCTCCTTCTCTCAGCTCTCAGCAGGCAAAGGGTCTCCCTCAGATCAGCTCTTCTTGCCTGTGCCACAGCAGACCAAAGGAAGGCTCTCCCAGCTCACCCTCCTCCTCCCCATCCCAACTAGGAGATCATAAATTAGATTCCCAGAGGGAAGGGAAATGGAATATGAGCCCTGAGACTCCCAGGCACCTCCTGAAAAAACTCCTAGAGCATCCCAGAGTCATGGTCTACATTCCCTCTGAACTTCCTGCAGCTTCTTGGGGCTCTCCAGGGAGCATGAATTTATTTGATGCAATTTCATTTTGGGATGGTTTTTAAGTAATTAAAAGACACGACAGAAGAAAAGGCATAAAATAAAAAGGATTAGCAGGGCTGTGAGAGAATTCCCCAGGGAAAATGTGTCCAGTGCAATGGGTTTAAAACCTTCTCCAAGCACAAGTTGCTCTGCAGAACCAGGAGTGGAAGAGTTTGTCTGAGGGATCAGGCTCAAGGCACTGCCAGAGCTCCATGTTCCTCTCCAGTGGGAAAGGGAGCAAATCTTGCCTGCAGCAAAGATGGCAGGACCTTCCTGGGCTCCCTGAGGAGCAGGGATGGGAGCTGACAGCAATCCTGGTGGGCAGCAGGTCACCGTGCATGGTGAGGTTGGCTGCTCCAGTGGAATTCGGCAGGGCTGCCCGGGCACAGCAAAGTCTCCCCGCTTGGCCGAGTGTCTGGGATGTGCCTTGATGGAAATCAGTGCCAGGATGGCTCAGACAGGCTGTGCTGGGGTCACTGCACAGTCCAGCGCAGTCCCTTGCCCAGGGCTGTGTGCTGAGGAAGCAGAAGTCCCTGGCTGAGCTCCAGGAGCAGATAAGCTCTTTGGTTACAGGATAACCGGATTAACCAGGCTGTGTGAGGGCAACAGCTCCCAAATGTTCCACCAGGGCTGGGGGGCTGATCTGCCCCTTGGCCTGCCATGATAAAGCAGCAGGTTCCACCTGGAGCAAAAGGGAAGGTGGGAAAATCTGGTTGCAATGTCAGGAGCACCCCAGGCACCCAGAGATCCGGCTGTCACACCTTCTGTGACAGCTCCCAGAGGGGTGGGATTGGTCCATGACCCATTCCATGCCATCCCATCCCCTTGTCCTGTCCCTGCTGAGCAGCTGGGATCACATGGAGCTCCTGAGGCTCCAGCTGGGTCCCTTCACCTCCTGAAGCCTCAGGCAGCAGCAGTGCAGGTGGGAGGGTGCAATGAAGCATCTATGGCCACACTGACGTTAATTTAGCTCTAACCCAAACCTTCCTCCCTTCCTCCCTTCTTCCTCCTCCTGCTCAGTCCCTAATCTCCAACCTGTCACCAGCTTTCCCAGACTGCTTCCCAGGCTTTGTCGCACCTCAGAGCTGCCCCAGTCTTTGCCACATCTCCCTGGAGGAAGCAAGGGCTGGGAATTGGTGGCCCAAGTGACCCAGCTGGTTTCACTGCTGGCCCTGGATAAGGCATTGAATGCCTTTGGCTCAGTTCATTGCAAATCCTGGAAGCAGAACGACAGACTGGACATGACTGACAAATTAATGCTTGCAGCCTGCTCAGTAGGCACAACTCACAGGAGTTACCTGAAGGACAAGGCTGGGAGAAGACTTCTGACTCATAACAAGTGAATCTGGGACAAGGAGAGCACCCAAAACTTCCTACAGTCAGCTTCCCTGGGATTAGCTGGGGAAGGGAGAGCCTGCTCAGCCCGGGAATGAGCAGCTCGTTTGCTAAATTAAAGGACTAAGCAAGAAACCAATGTTTTGGGGTGTAGTTTCTTCCTTGACTGTAGGTGGTACTTCCCCTGCTCATTCCCTGTGCCCAGGGCGAGCTGTGTGGGATGTGCTCCCAGCTCCTGGCTCTCAGGCAGCTGCTGATCCCTCTTGCATGGAGGAAGGGCTGGAGGTCATCTCCTTCCCCAGGAGAGAGGAGCGTCCTGCACGCTGGGGAAGTGCCTGCTCCCAGGACATGATCCAGAACAGTTCCCTCTTGGCATGCACACCTGGGCATCCATCAGGATGTTCCCTGGGAGTCTCTTTCTAAGCCATCCTTGTCCCCACTGGTTTTCCCATGAAGGGGTTTTTATAAATGGGGCTGATTTCAGAGCCTGGGGTTTGAGGCTGGGCTCAAACCCACGGCCAAATCCTTTCCTCCAAAAAGGCAGCAACTTTTCCACAGTCTTTCAAAACTCCTCCAGAGGACATAGCAGCTGTGTGTCCATCCTCCTGCCCCAGGCTTTTGGAGATCCTTCATCCCACTGGATTTATTCTCCTGACCTCCCTGTTGCTCCAGCCTCGCTGCATCCAGGACTAACCCAGTTTGTCCTAACTTTGGCCTTGACAGCGGAGCAATCCTTCACTCCCTGGGAGACGCTGCCATGTGGAAAACAGGCATTTCCATCCTCCATTCCACGGGATGCAGAGGAACAGACTCCTGGAGATGGAAGAGGTGTGACGGGATGGGCAGAGACACAGCGCTGGCTCAGCTGCTCCCTGCTCCATCACATCCTGCTCGGTTTTCCCGGTGGGTTCCCTCTCCCAGCCTCCCGGGGTGTTTTCCTCGTGCCAAAGCCGTCTCCACTTTCCCCACAACACGAACTGAGGCGACCACACAAACCAGAGGCTGGGAGTGGGAGCGGCTCCGAGTGCACCAGGCAAATCTGATCCTGCCAGATTAGGGAAGGCTTTAACGAGGCTTTGAGCCCTTGCCTGGCTCTGGGGTTTACGTATGGCCACGGTCACCGCCCCGAGAGTGCCACCGCCATCCATCAGCCCCAGCGCCTGGCACCCGGCCAGGCACCGGGAATTTTGTGCTGAGTGATATCAGAAGCCAAAACGAGCCCCACATACTTTGGGTAATTCCCAGAGGCCGTAAAACACCTCGGCCGTCCCCCATCCAACATTTATGTGTTTGGCATTAAACTTCCCCAAATTAGTGCTAAGTGCATTAAAGTTGTAAAACTACCCCGAGTGAAACCCCATTAAATGCTCGAACGGGCGGATGCGGTGCACCCCCAAACCCCTGGAATTCAGGTTGAAATCCAGGAGCCCCGTGACGACCAGGGCTTGTGCCGAGAGCAGCCGGGAATGCCGTGGTGGAAGGGATGAGCCATTCCAGCTCCCAGAGCAGCTTCTTCCCAACAGGGGATTCCTTTGAGACGTCAGACATTGCAACTCTATTAATACTTGCTGGAGCATCGGATACAGACAAGACAGGCTGGGGGGACAGGAGGGGAGGATGCAGGAAACATCCAGGCTTGGATTGGTGTCCCAGCGTCCCTGGCATGTCCGGGGACAGCGGGGTGGCAGAGCCCCAGGGGCTGAGGCTGGCCTGAGCTCTGCTATTGTTGGGCTGCAGGAGCCTCGGTCCTGCCTCAGCTGCTCGGGATGGAGCTGCTGCCACATTCCAGGAGGAGCCCAGAGGGCTGCCAGCATTTTGGCAGGAAGTTTTGCATGGATCCTCTGCCCCCAACTCGGGTTGGAGACCCCCCCGGGAAGCCTGGGGGACCTGGGAGTCCCAAACCACAACCCTCAGAGTTCTCCAAACACTCCAGGCATTCCCTGTCCCCCCAAACCCTGTGCCAGCCCCAAACTCCATGTGCCACCGGGAAGCTGGCACGAAGCCTGTGCTATTCATTCCACCCCCTCTCCTCTGGCAGCCCCGTGTGTGTTTGGTGTTTACATCCCGGGATCCCTGGATACTGCCGACCACACTCGTGGTGCTTCCCGTCAGGCTGACATCTTCCTCCCGATGCCGCTTCCATGGGCAGGAAGTGGCTTGGCTCCTGCAATTCCTCCTATGCCAGACTGTCCCTGTGAACCCAGCAATGGCAAGGACACGGCACCAAGTCTGGGAAGGGAAATATCCCACAGAACGCCTGCAGAAGGAGGGACAGGGATGGAAGGCAGGGAAATTGCCCTGATTGCCCTGGGTGAAACCAGCTCGCCACGGGCAGGAGCTGTCCACGCAGAGAGGGAAGGTCATATCCTTGTGTTTGCTTTTCCCACATGTTCCCAGAAAGGTGGGATTTCTTCCCAGCTTGCTCCTGGCTGACGTGATCCAGGAATTGTGCAAACAGCCATAAAATCCCACAATCTGAGGAGGAAATAGCTCTGCCTCCCTGGTGAATTTTCCTAAGGGAGGGAATTATCAGCTTGGCCTCCAGCTGAAGGGAAGCTGAAGGTCAGGGACAGGCATTTGGCTTCTTTGATCCAAGTCAAACTCCAAAGGCTCTGTCCTGTTCCTTCTGCTGTGCTCCTGTCTCTACTGCACATTCCACACCTCCCACCATTTCCAGAGGCCCACACAGAGCTCAGTTTGGTAAAGAGGCTTCCCAATTTCATCCCATCCCATCCCATCCCATCCCATCCCATCCCATCCCATGCCTTTTCCTGTTACCATTTTCCACCCTGGACCCTCTCTCCCTTGCCCTGCTCCAGAGGCAGGAGGAGGATGCAGGGCCAGGTCCATGCAGGCCCTTGGCCATTACATCCCATTCCTGCTCTCCAAGGTGCTTGTCCAATTTTATTACTGTCCCTTCCCAATGCTTTGGAAAGCTTCCCAAGATGTACTTACGGAATTACTGTTCCTGCTCTGAAGAGAGAAGAGCCAAATCCTTGTTTTAATTTCTTCCCGTTAACAACTGAAAGGGGGATTATCCTCCCCACAAAGGGCCAGGGTTTGGGTAATGCTGTTTTCACTCATTTAAAGGTGAATTTTATAAAGTCTTTCCCTGCCTGTGTCGTCTCCACCTCTTCTTTCCATCTCTCCATCCCATCTTTTGGCACATGGAAGGTCCCAGGGTGGGTATGGAATGGAGAGAGCTGCCACCGCTGATCCAAATAGAATTCCAACACCAACAGGAGAAGAATTCCTTGAATCCTCAGGTCAGGGTTGGAGAAGTGAGCCCGGAAAGGATTTGTTGTGCCCTCACCCTTTCACTGCAGATTCCAGCAGTGCCGACAGGATCCAGCCTTCATCCAGGCAGGACAAGGATGGGAGCACGTCAAGAATGGATTTCCCCACAGTCAGAAACAGCTGCACAATCAACTCCAGGACACAAAAAAATAGGGGGGAAACAGGAATGAGATTCCAGCTCTGACAAGCTTCCAGCATGTTGGAGTGGCTGCCGACATCTCCCACCCTGAATCCCTCCATCCCTCTGGCACCGAGCACGGAGCCTCCAAAGCTTCCTGATCAATGGTGTTGTTCTTTTCGAGCAGCCATGCTATTTATAAATGGGTGGTAAAATATTTATGTTAGGAGCCACTTTGCCTTGCTGCCTTAGAAAATTAATACGACATTAACTGGGCTCCAAACATTTTGGGTTTTCAAAATTGAGCTGAAAATTAAACAGTCCTTGGATCTGGGGTGGGAGCAGCATGGCAGCAGGAGGATTTATCACATGGAAAAGCAACAGGGCCACCACTTCCCTGCCAAAGCCATCAGAATTCAGGGGTATTTTTATGCCTTGAGTAAATATTCCCCTTTTATTTTTTTGAAACAGTTTGAAAAAAAAATAATAATAATAAAACCTGGTCGTTAAGGACAATCAAAGCCAAGCCAAAGACGTTGATGTCATATTTAAAAAATACAGGAGGCTTCAAGATAAATTTTTACATTGGTCAAATATAGAAACTAATTAGACCTCCCCAGCCCCTACAAGGATTTCTCTGGAAGGTCCCTCTGGTTTTGTCCTCTTTAAAGAACTGCTGATGCTTCATGGAAAATACAGATAAACAATTTATTCTCAGCACAGTCTCGCTCTTCCCTTTTCCCTCTTTTTCTCTCTTTTATCCTCTCCTACTGATCTTGGGGCTGGAAGCAGAGGCCAAACTCATTTTTGGTGGAGTTGCTCTTAGGGGTGGTCATTCCAAGGCTGTCCCACCACAGCCATTCCCAGGCAGCTTCTCCATCGCTTCCTTCACCACCCTCCCCAGGCCAAGGAGTGCCAGCAGAAATGTGTAAAACCTCAGGAAAAAACTGCTTTTTTTCTCTCTTTTCCAGGCCCTTTCCAAGCCCCAAGAGTGTGGTGTTGCCAGAGGCCCAACAGGTGGAGAAAAGGCAGAGTCAGAGGAGGAAGAGGAGGTTCTTGGTTGGTTCCCTCCTGCCCTGGAGGCAAACCTTTCCCTTCAGGATGGAACATGCCAGAACCTGCAAAAAATCCTGGAGGTGGCTTTCCCAAAAGAGTCAGGAAGGGTGAGTGGGGAGACAGAGCTCTTCCTATGGGGATGAATATCCAGTTGAGTAACCCTCATTTGAGTAACACTAATTAAGCTCTTCCATCAATGTAAGCTGAGTCACTGGGAGAGCAGCAGCCTGAATCTTCAGGAATAACCAGGGATTTGGGAGCCCAGCTGGAAGATGGCATTTAGAAAACTATCAACACTGTGTGCTTGTCCTCCCAAAATCGAGAGGCTGGAGAAGGTCTTGGGATGGGCATCCCAAAGAGCCCCTGTGCTTTAAACTGCTGAGGAAACGCCCATGGTGAATCCAAGGAATGTTCTCATGGAGCAGTTGTGCAAGAGCAGGCTTGTCCATTCACTGTTGGCCCTGCCCATGGTTACAAAGCCGGAGGTGAAAGGGCTGGGATGGGGAAAAGGGGGGATAATAAACCTCAGGGAACACCATGGAGGAGAAGACTGCCTCAAGCACCAGAGATCAGCTGAACCACCACGGGAACCAATTCCTTGGAGAGAAAGGACAGAATGGAGAAGGTCAGCGTGGATTGTCGTTCCACAAATGTCCTGAGGTCAAGGAGAGGGAAAAACAAGCCCAAGCAAGGCGTGGCGGCAGGGAAGGAGTCACCAGGCTCCCCTACTCCTCACATTCCTTGAATAGCTAAAATAACACCAACCAAACCCAAACTCAGCTGAAGACACTGATGTCATCCTCGGAAAGATTTTCCAGACCTGCATTTTTTATCCTAATAAAATAAAGGCAGCAATTAATTAGATCCCAGCAGGCCTTAAAAGGCATTTCTGTGGCCGGCGTGTCTGGAGGCCACGGGGGTTGGTGTGCAATGGTGGTGACACACGGAGAGGGAACAGGATATTCCTGAAGGAGAAAGGAGGTCACGGAGCTGCGGAAGGGCGAGCTCTGGGAAAGGGAGGTGAGAAACAAAGAGGTGGCTTTGTCACACAGGAAAAGGGGAGCAAAGCATCGTGGAATCATGGAATCGTTCAGGTGGGAAAAGCCTTCTGAGACTGAGTCCAACCATTCCCCCAGCACTGCCAAAGCCACCGTTAACCCATGTCCCCAAGTGCCACATCCACACCTTTTTTGGACACTTCCAGGGATGGTGATTCCATCACTGCTCTGTTCCAGGACTTGACCAACTTTTCTGTGAAGAAATTTCCAAATATCCAATGTAAGTCTCCCCTGGCACAGCTTGAGACCATTTCCTCTCCTCCTGTCCCTGTTCCCTGGGAGCAGAGCCTGACTCTCCCTCGGCTGCCCCCGCCTGTCACAGAGTTATGCAGAGCCAGAACCTCCTTTTCTCCAGGCTGGAACCTCCCAAGAGAGAGACTGAGACCCCAAAATGAGCAGAGAGAAAACCAGCAAGGGACATCTCCTGATCCAGGTGTGCAGAGCCAGGGAGGCAGCCAAGGTGTCCCTTGTGCCACCCTTCCAGCCACCTTCCCCTTGGGATGGTTGGGACAAGAGCTGAGTTGTTGAGCCACCCAAGGAAGCCCAGGAGGCTGCACTGGGGCCACCATCAGTGCGAGGACCTGTGGCATCATGTGTGAGGGTGGATCTTGTCACGTGCAGCCCCCAGGTGTCCCCAGAGCTGCCCTCTGAAGGCAGCTCCAGCCTGGCAGAGGAGCAGCTCCGTGGGCCCGGCAGAGCAGAGGAGCCTGTGCCGAAATTGCCTCATTGACTCCATTGTTGAGCCGAGTCTGCTGAAAATGGAGCATGTAATTGTTTCCCCGAATAGAGTCGAACACCATTAAACGTTGGGCTGAAGCTTTGCCATCCAAAAAATATTCCAGCTGGCTGTCGATCCTCTGGGATTGGCTCTGCATCACCATGGTTACAGACTGGCCACAGCTTTATTCCTATGGTTAATTAAAAAAAAACCCTTTTCCGAGGTGGATGTGCCTGGGGGTCCACTGGCACAATGGCTCTTCTGGTGCCCATCCATGGATTTTTGTGGCCCTGGGAAGGCACCAGGCACCCACAGAGAGCTGGAGATGCTGCCAGAGATGGACATCCCATCCACAGGCATGTGGGCTCCCCAGGGGAATTTGGGAGTTGTAAACAAGAGGTTTGCAAACCCAGGTGAGGGATTGCGTTGTCTGTCCTGTCTCTTTGTCCATCTCCCACAGATAAGACCGAGGTGGTCCTTGGGCAGTGCAGGAGTTGTTCCCAGAGGATAAGGATTGAGGGAGAAGTGGCTCTGAAGCACCTTTGTGCCCTCAGAAGGCTGAGGTGGAAGCACAGCCCAGCTGCTGTGAGGGAGTTGTGACATCCTCGGGCAGCTTTTATCAGCAGAATTGTGAAATCACCCTCGCCAGCAAGGAGTGGAGTCCAGGGAGAGTCTGGATTTCAGAGAATCATGGACTAATTTGGACTGCGAGGGAAAAAAGCTCATCCAGTCCCACGCCCTGCCATGGGCAGGCACACCTGCCACCAGCCTAGGTTGCTCCAAACCTCATCCAGCCTGGCCTTGGACACTTCCAGGGATGAGGAGCCACAGCTGCTCTGGGAAACCTGTACCAGAGCCTCTTCACTGTCATTGTGACCAACTTCTTCCTTATATCCCATATAAATCCTCCATTTTTTAGTTTAAAACCATCATCCCATGTCCTACTGCTCCAGGTCCTGCCAAAAATTCTGTTCCCAGACAGAATCTGTGAGCCCAAGGCAGAGATGGGAAGGGAAGGGAAGGGANTGCTTTAGGACTTTAACTGCTTGGGGGGAAGGGAAGGGAAGGGAAGGGAAGGGAAGGGAAGGAGAGGCGTGAACATCGAAGGAAAGCCTGCACACAAATGAGCCTTAATTATCCGCTGATTATCAAAGCCAACATTAAGGGCTGGGGATCGGATACCATCTGGTGCTCTGCAGCAGCCTAGGAAGGGCTGGGACTAAGTAAACTCAGGTTAAATCCCTCAAACTCTGACTGGGGAGTGCTGTGTCAGGGGCTGAGCTCCAAACCCACCCTCAATCCCTTCCTCAGGGGCTGAACACCTCCAGCCCCTTAACCCACCATCCCCAGCTCTGGGGTTTTCATCCTCAGGTTGTTTCCCCAGCAGAGCCTGCACTGCATGAGGAATTCCATGCTCAGATTCTGGGAGAGAGCCTGGCTGCTTTATGAAAGAGAATTTTTGAGTCCTTTTGTCAACAGCTAAATGTTGCAGTTGACAAAGTCAATGCAAGATGCGATATTATAAATATTAGATTAATTGTATTGTATGGGATTTATAGCACCTAAAGATCCAAGGAGTTATTTTTACCTCTGTGAAAAATAAAACAAGAGAGTTAAAGTGATTTGTTCAGACACATTCCTCTCAAAAACTTTGTCAGAACCAGCAGATTCCCCAGGAACACTTTGATTTCCATAAAACTGCATTTCTCAGTAGGAAAGCCAACCTGTCAACAGTTTCAGGCTGAGCCCTCCCACAGAATCAAGCTGCCTCTAGAGAGGTGCTTCCCAAACTGTGGAGCCTGTTTTCCATCCCCAGGGTGTGGGGGCCCCCCCAGGCTGCCCTCAGGGCTTACACACTGTGACAAAGCCGTGGCCACGTGCAGGTGAAGATTTGGAAGTGCTGCTCATTGCTGTGAAACCTTGGTGCAAGTTGCCACCAGGATGGGATGCAGCAGCCAGGGGCTGATCCCACATCCCAGGAGCTTTCCAAGCCCCAGGACTCCCATGAATCTGTGCACACCCGAGGGGAGAGATGGTCTTGGAGTCCATCCATGTATGGAATGTTCAGGAATCATCAGTGTGATTTCATCAGCTTTGCTATCCCAACAATAAAAAATAACCTACCTAAAATTCCAGGGAATTAAGGATTACCTCCAGCCTGGAGAGGCCCATGTGCCCGCCCTGGTGCTGTCAGGGCTCTGCTGTGCCAGGCTCTCCCAACTCTCCCCACACTCAATTCCTGCTGTCCAGCCCAGCCCAGGAAACGCTCCTTGGATTCAGGGCATCCTGGGATGCCCCGGGCTGCGCCTGGCAGTGCCAAGCCTCCATTCCAACAGGCACAGGGATGGGATGTGTCCTCATGGCACACAGAGCCATGTGTCCTCCTGGGGAACACGCTCCTGCCAGCTCCTGAGAGCCTCCAGCCTCCACTTACACCATTTAGAGGTGCTGGACCTCTGAGCCCTGAGCTGTGTCCCCGTGTCCCTGGTGCTGCTCTCAGCTCCCTGAAGGAGCACGATGTGCACGTCCAGAGCATCTCCAGCTTCTTGGATGCACTTGGAGCACGGATGATGATGTGTTTGCTGCATTTCCAAGCAACCACTCTGCTTTTCATGCTGAGCATTGGTGATGCCCCAGCCCCCTCTGCTCTCACCTCATCCAGGTTTCCCAGAGCCCCTCTCTGGGGTTGCTGGTGCCGTTTCCCCTCCACTCCCTGCTCTGGTGGCTGCTGCTAAATTTAGCAAGGAGCTTCTGTCCATTCTAATACTAATAGGCCCATTTTTAATAATGATGTTTTCACAGCAATTTCAGCCCATCACAGTGTCACAGGGGGATTGAGGGAAAAAGCCTCTAATCCCTGTTAATAGATTCCATTTGACAGCGAACGTGTCTCGGGGTTCCTTCCCAAAGGCCCCGCTGGGTTTGGTGTCACTTATGGCTGACCTCAGAGGGGAACAAGACCTTCTCCAGAAGAATGGCCCAGTGTCCATCTGAGATGGGGCTCCCAGCCCCCCAATTCCCCTTCCCCACATCTCAAATTTCCTGGAAGGTCTATTTTGGTAAGTGCCATGGGATGGGGGTCTCATTTGCTTTTTCTTCTCTGCTGGATGTAAAGGTAGGTGCTCCTTCCTTCACAGATCAGGAGATAGGGAGTTTCCCCTTAGCCTGGCTGCTAGAAAGAGGAAAATCCTCTTTTTCCACACTAGGAGGTGGGGAAAGAAGAGCCAAGGGTATCAGAGTGATGCCTGCTCAGAGGAACCAGGAGATGCTGATCCCTGTGGTCTCAACTCACTGCTGGACAGACATGAGGTGGGTGTCCATGACAAGGAACCCCCTTGGAGCCTCACAGCCCCCCCAGAGCCAGCCTGCCTGACCCGTGGACCGAAATATCCCAGGAAACACCTGCTGGAAAGTGCCAGCCAACACCTCACAAAGCTGCAGGTTCAGAAATCCTTAAACAGGGAAGAATAATTGGCAATCCCTCTCCAAGCATGAAGAGCAGCACCTCCCTCCTGGAATTTTCCCAGTTGTGGGGAGTTAGAATCCATCCCCCAGCACCTCCCAGGATGGACAAACAGGGAATGCAGTGTGGTGGAAGTGCTCTGTGGCCGGACACCTCCTGCTGATCTGCGATGGGCCGTGAAGGTGTGAGAACCCCCCCAGCCCCCTGCGCTGCTGCTCGCCCCCCTCTCCGAGGTTTCCTCCAGCTGGAGGTGGTCTGGAAAGGGGCAGGTCAGCCCTGCCTGGCTGCGACCCCTGACCCCTGCCAGCCCCCAGCCCTGACCCCTGCTCCCCCTCGCTCTCCCCTCGCCCTCCGCTCTGTCCGGGTCCTTCCCCTCCCGTCCCCTCCTTTCATCCTGCCGGGATGGAGCAGCAGCTCCGTGTGTGTCCAGGGGCTGGAGGCAGGAGCCAGGGGCCCCTGGCAGTGTTTTGGGGGGGCAGGAGGAAGGGCAGAGCCCTGTTGTAGCTCACAACTAAATGCTGCCTTTCACTCCAGCATTCCCGGGGAAAGTAATGAGAATAATTAAAGGTAATTTCATTTATTTCAGCTCCAGCGTGTAAAGCAGATGGGGGTGGGGGTTTCCAGCCTCTCGCTGAAGGAGGGGAGGGCAGAAAGCAGAGCCCCAGTGCCAAGCTGCCTTCAGGGATTACAGGGATGCCCTTTTCCCTCCTGGGACCACGGTCCCTCTCTCTGAACCCAGCTGTTTGAGCGGCTCACCCCCATCGTGTCATGGGGCCACTCAGTGAATGGGTCTAGGGCAGTAAAACATGGTCCCAGGGGGAGCCTTCCCTTAGAGAGGCCTGTGCTGGATAGACCTGGAATTACCCTAGAGAGAGAAGCAGGAGCAGGGAGAGCTTCCCTGGAGCTGGGGCTTCCCCCATCCTGTGCACAGGGAACGCCGAGTGAGGCTCAGCCCAGCCTGGAGAGGTGGAGCTGTGCCTGGGAGCACGGGCTGTGGTTCTGAGGAGCCAGAACCCCCCAGAAATGTGTCAAGGGCACTTCCACCGTCCTGATTCCAGGGAATCAGGGCTGAGATCTGGGAGCAGGACTTTTAGTGGGCTGTTAGTCACACAAACACCCCGTGCAGAGGGANAACGCCGAGTGAGGCTCAGCCCAGCCTGGCCTGTCTGGGATCCCTCCTCAGAGCAGGGGCTGTGGTTCTGAGGAGCCAGAACCCCCCAGAAAGGTGTCAAGGGCACTTCCACTGTCCTGTTTCTAGGGAATGAGCGCTGGGATCCGGGAGCAGGACTTTTAGTGGGCTGTTAGTCACACAAACACCCCGTGCAGAGGGACTTCTTTGGGTGGTGACGATGCTGATGCCGAGCTGGGCAATTTGGAGCCCATAAAGCACCCAGGGCACAGCTCCTCCAGCGGCGCATTCCATCCCTGCTCCATGAACAGGGTGATCCTCCCGACCCCTCCTGTGTCACACACAGACGATTTTTGGGGATTACAGGAACATCATCCCGAGTCTTCATCACCTACAGCATCACCACAGCATCGCTGGGTGGCTCCAGCTGATGGCAGAGCTGAGAAAACCCCGCTTGCCAAATTGTGGCTGTGTTCTAACACATTCCAGCGTGGGGATTTGTATCTCAGAGCATCCCAAACCTGCAGGTGGGGACAGGGTGACAGCACTGCTGGGTGCTGGAGCAGCCTGAGCAGAGACACCCACATCCCACAGTGCCTGTTGTGACACAGGGATGCTTTGACTCACATGAGCTCCCGACCCCATTGTGTCTCTTCCACATGAATTCTGCACACGGGCTCATGAAATATAAATTGGATCCTCAAATATTCAACAGCCGCGTTTGGAATGGCGTGTTTGGGTGCGTCTGAAATGCTCCCTGTGCCAGGGAGTGACAGGAGCCACCCAAGTGCAGGAGAGGAGAAATGCCAGGCCATGCCCGTGGCTGGGTGACAAGGATGAGTTTCTGAGCATCTGCTCTGCAGGGATTCATGAACAGGGACAAATGTCAGGGAGAAATTTGTAATTTCATTCCTCACAGTAAGTGTGATTCAGAGAAGTGTCCTTGTCACTGAATCACTGAATCATTGAATCACTGAATCACTGAACCACTGAATCCCACGATCCCAGGATGGTTTGGATTGGAAGGGACTTTAAAGCTCATCCCATCCCACCCCTCTGCCAAGGGCAGGGACAACTTCCACCATCCCAGGTTACTCCAAGTCCTGTCCAATCTGGCCTTGGACTCTTCTGTGGGGCAGCCACAGCTTCTCTGGGAATTCCAATCCAGGCCCTCACCACCTTCACAGGGAAGAATTCCTTCCCAATATCCAATTCTGAAGTATCATTAGAAACAAAAGGAGGGAACATCCCGGTAGGAATGCTTTCCTTGCATTTTATTGTCTTCACATCACCAAACCCACATCCCTGGCTTTCTGGCCTGAAGGCATCTGGATGCCCTGGGGCTGCATCCAGGACAAGAACCACTCTTGACACTGTTGGATACCTGTAGCTCCTCATCCCAGGAGTTGTGAAGATCCATGAAAGCTCAGAGGGCATCACCTCACCCTCCAGCCCCTCGTGCCTTTCAGGGGATGGCGGCTGCTGCTCACCTTTCCCCTGCTCCCAATTCCCAAGGCAATTCCATGAACCCACTGCCCTTTCCCGGTGCCCCCAGCCCGGGGGAGGGTCTGGCAGGGAGCCCGGGGTCCCCTCGGTCCCAATCAGCTGTGATTGAAGGCAGCCCTGAGCCCCCCGTCCCTGCGCGTTTCCCGACGAGCATCCGTGGAATCTGCAAGCCATTAGCCGTGTGTTATCTTTCGGGAGATGCTGAGGTGAGCCATATGGAAGCACTTACTCGTCAACAGCCTGGGACAGGGTTTGGTGGGGTGGCCAGGACTCAGCCCTTTGTGAACTGCAGAGAAGCTGGAACGCGTCCATTGACCCATTTAATGAGCTCCGGCAAGGGGAATTTCACACTGTGCCTGGAGCAGCAGTAACCTTATATGTAGGGAGAGGGGGAGATAATTCCTAATCTTGTCAATCACGCCGTTGTGAAATCCGCAGCAGGGTTTCTGGGAGCGAGAGGGCCAAGGAGAAGGCGAGGGCCTGATCCAGCTCCTTGCAGAGCGGGGCTGCACAAGAAAGGCCTTTCATTATTTTTCTTCGCAGTCTCCTCATTTCCTCGCTGCAAAAAACAACAATATATTTATTAACTAGACAAATATTTGACTGGGACAACATGCTGGAATGACCTGCAAACGCCTCCTCGTTCCCACCAAGAGGGGTTCCTGCTCCCACCCGTGGCCCCAAACCCTGCAGGGCCTCCAGCAGCTCCAGTCACCCCCTCCTCCTTCTCCAGAGGAGGAGGAAGAGAGGGAAACACCTCCCCCAGGTATCCCACCGGCTAAATCCTGCTTGCCCCTTGCCAAAGTTGCTTGGAGGAGCTTGGAGGTGCTGCCGGGGGCCACCTCAAGGCAGTTCCCTGGGATGGGGACACAGCAGGAGCTCAAGGAAGGACAGTGGACAAGGGCTTGTATTTAGGGGACAACATGTTATCCTCTCACATCATAGAACCCCAGAATCAGAGAATTATGGAATCATTTAGGTTGGAAAAGACCTTTAAGCTCGTGGAGTCCAACCATCACCATCAGCAGGACCCTCTGATGCCACAGTGCTGCTGTTCCATGGTCTTCACCACAGGGAACCACTCCAAGATTGAGCTCCAAGCTAAAGAAACAAACAGAGCCTTTTTTCCCTGTTGTTTTTCCTGTTTGCCTAAGAAACATAATCTTGCCCCAAAATGAAAAAAATAATAATAACTCACAGGAAGGCCCCGAGCATGAGGCGCTTTCTGTGCGATTTCAATCAAAACAGGCTTTAAAAAACAAATTCCTTCGATATTCATCACATGTGTAAAACACATTAAAGGGGGACGGTGGCCCAGGCCAGAGCAGCAGAGCCCTCTGACTCCTGCCCATGCTGGAAGACCTGACCAAGCATCACCCAGAGCTTTTCCAGCCTGGAGAGCCCCTGCCC
Organism: Thryothorus ludovicianus; assembly: GCA_013397245.1. Classification (NCBI taxonomy): domain Eukaryota; kingdom Metazoa; phylum Chordata; class Aves; order Passeriformes; family Certhiidae; genus Thryothorus; species Thryothorus ludovicianus. Next base: position 645,919 of record VZTB01010981.1, read on the forward strand.
CAGGCCTATTAACTTGGAAAAGCCCTCTGGGCCCACTGAGTCCCCTGCACCACCACTCATCCATGTCCCCAAGTGCCACAACTTTTGAAATCCCTCCAGGGATGGCTCTGGACAAAGAGACAAGCTACTGCTCCAGAGAAAATCCTTACATTCTGTGTGAGCAGAGAAAATGAGAGATCTGTGTTTTCCTGGCCTAAATGTAGCCTGGGAGATGGAAGATTTTAGTTCCACATGCTGGGAACTCTACAGAATCAATGTTAGAATTCCCATCTCATGTTCTCCTTAGAACCCCTGACTTCCAACAGCCTTGTGGCTCCAAAAACTGCCACATTCCTGGGTTTCATCCTGGCTGAAGCCACAGTGCTGGGCTCCACAGCCATGTCCTTGCAGGTCTCAGCTCTTGTGCCCCACGAGCCACCTTGGTCACACTCTGGGCCACATTCCCAATTCTGCTGTTGTTTTTTCCCTCTCATTATGCTGGATTCACACTTATTTGCACATAAACCAAAGTGAGGGACACAGAAAGAAGCCCCCATGGCCCCCTCAGGTGCTGCTGCCTCTGGCAGGGCCCTCATTCCCTGAGGATCCGCAGCAGCTCCATGTGGGATCATTATCCTGGAGCAGCCCAGCCCAGGTTTGGTGGGTTCCCGTTTTTATGAGGTGTGATGGGGAAGGAATGCTGTTCACAGTTTAATTAGGGATTGAGAGCCTTGGGGGCAGTGGGAAGCTGCAGATACCCCGGGCACAGGCCATTAAGCTGCCCCTTTGATGTCTGCAGCCCCGGTGCCCCACCAGCTCTGACAGTGAGGGCAGGAATTTGGGAATTTGGAGGCTGCACTGCCCAGCAGGCCCTGGGTTGGTCCCTCCTCCAAGGGGTTGAAGTTCCATTTTCCCCCACCTCCTATTATTTTGTCCAAACACCTCTGGGAGTGGGAACCAAGAGTGAGCACAGACAAGCTCCAAAAGAGCCAAGGATAACAGGATGTTCCAGCTGGAGGCTTCACTTCCATGGCCCGAGCAGGGACAAGGATTTGGCTGTCTCCTGACTCTAGGAACTTGGGGCTGGGTGCTGCTTTTCCCTTGTTGGGTGGCCCCATTCCCTACTTGGGTGTCCCTCTTCCCTGCCTGATGCCCAACAGTGACACAGAAATGGGATTTGGCCTCAGGAACATTTTAATCCCCAACAGATCCCTGGCCCTGCCATGGAGGCCCCCTTTCCTCACTGTAGTCCCTGCAGTGAGGGGTAGCTCCCAATGTTTGTCCCACCTGGAGGGTGCCCAGAATCTCCGTGGGAGCCAGGCAGTGCCACTATCCCATCCAGACCAGGAGCTCTGCTCCCACATTCTAGGGCAAAAGCTGCCCCTCAGCCCATGACTGTGCTGGGTACAGGATCCCAGGAGGCTGAATCAGCACCCCAAGGGCAGGAGGGGGCCCTTTCCTCCCCCTGCTCCTGGGAGGATGTGGTGATCTATCCATGTTCCATCTCTGGACTTGTTTTGGGCTGCAGGCACATGTTGTGGGAATTTAGGATGTTGTGTCGGTGGTGGCTCATCCCTCCCAGCACACACTGGGCAGGGAGTGGGGAGCACAGGGAATCCCACATTGAGGTGATCCGGATGATCCTGGCCCATGCCAAGGAGCTGAGTCTCTTGGAAGCTCTGAGTTGTCCCAGCAGAGCAGAGGGGACCAAAACCCTTGGCACTGGCCTGGGATCTGTGCTCTGGGATGTTCCCTTGGGCACAGGACACATCTGGGTGGGATGCAGGTGAAACTCAGTGAGCTGAGTGAGACCCTCCTTCACCCCAATGTGAGTTCCCACTCCACAGCCCTGCCAGTTCAGGTCCTGGGAGGGGCTGGGAGCTCCTGGTTATCCATGGAGTTCTACACCCAATTCATCCCACGGAAATCTGTGGCAGGAAAGGCAACTGAGCTAAAAAATTCTGTCCCTGCTGGGCAGTACCAGCACCCCTCATCCTCCTCCTTCCCTTCCTCCTCCAGACATCGCCTCCATAGCATCCCGCATTTCCAGATGGCTCCAGTGCAACAGAACTCGAGTGAGAGGAACCAGAGCTGATTCCAGACCTCCTTCCTCATCCTCATTGCTTCCCATCCCCACAGGGCTGTTCCCAGTGCCCTTCCTGCACAGACACCCAGCACTGCTCCCCTGCCTCCTTGTCTCCCACAATGTGACTCCTCCGTTCTGTAAATAATTCCCATTCCCATTTCCTAGCGCCAGGGTGACACATGGAAGTGGAGATGTGAACTCAGCACACACACAAATGCCTCCCCTGATTAGGACAACTTTTAAGTAGGTCAGAGCCTGGATTGGAGCTGCCTGACAGCTCCCCCATAAAACATCCCGACTTTAATGCCCTGGATATTTTTTGTGGTGTGGAATAGGAGCAGTTTACAAGGGCAGTGTGGGGGAGCAGATGTTGCTCCTGTGCTGGGGGAGGGCAGCGCTGGGGAAAGTGACTGCTGTAAATGAACTGGTGATTAAGGTCATTAAAGAACCTTAACCCAGGGGCACTGGGGGGACAGGAAGGGGACAGAAGGGCTCCATCAGCACTAACAAGCCACTCGCCCCATTCCAGCCAGCCCTGGCAGCCACAGCTTCCCAGAGTGCTGAGGAGTGTCCCCACACACCTCACTTTATGTATCAGTGGGCACCTTCTGACTCTATTTATAAATTCCCTTAAATCTCCAGCTCCCAGAGCCCTGTGATTAGAGGAGAAAGGTCATTTTTAGCATTGCTTTTCTCTTCCTATTTTTTTGGGAGTAAAAATAGTAGGTCACCTACATTTGTGGCTGGGAGAAAAACACACCTAGGAATAAGATCCCTCACCTGGCATCTCCCAGCTCACCCTGCAGTGCCCATGAGCAGCTGTCCAGGGACTCATCCACCCACCCCCAGCTCCCCTTAAACCTCTCCAGCCCCTCAGTGCCGCTGTCGCTGATGAGAAAAGAAAGAGGCACGATTTAAACGTGACCTCTCACCCCAAGCTGTGTCTGTAATCTGACGAGCAAACCTTAATAGGCCGAGCCAGGCAGCGGAGCCCAAAGCCCAGATAAAACCCGGCCCCGCCGACAATTCAATTTCCTTCCATGAGATCAACTTGCAGCTTTAGCAAACCCACTTGTGCGGGCGCTGGGCTGAAACAATCTGGGCTGGCAGGCACGGCCACGCTGCCTTGGGCTGCCACCACCTGAGCCCAGCACCCTCCCAGGGCTGCCAACCAGCCCC
>VZTB01010982.1:12549-51472 GCA_013397245.1 Thryothorus ludovicianus
TTTTTTGGTGAAAAATGAAGCTGAGTGATTACCATCCTCTTCCTTTACAAAAGGATATTCTGGAGGATTTCCAAGGAGGACTTTCTGAGGTTCATTTATATTAATTTAACTGGCACTTCCCTTTGGACAGATACCTTACAAATATTTTCTAACACAGATTTTAAAAGCTTTTCTTTATAAGGGTTTTAAAGATAAGTTAGAGTGACATATCCAGAGAAGGACTCTTTGTGGGATACTGGAGTGACAGGACAAGGGATAATGGATCTCACTGACAGAAATTAGGGTTAAATTGGATATTAGATATCATGTGATATTCATTAAAATCAATTGGAAGAATTTCTTTACTGTGAGGGTGGTGAGGCCCTGGCACAAGTTGCCCAGAAAAGCTGAAGCTGCCCCAAATTTCAGTGTTCAAGCCCAAGCTAGATGGTGCTGGGAGCAACCTGGGCTGGTGGAAGGTGTCCCTGTCCATGGCAGGGGGGTGGATTGGGATGAAACTCCATCCCAAACCATTCTGGGATTCCATGATTCTATAGTCTACCTAAACCAACTGGGATTTCTTTTCTTGTTGTAAGTGAAAGGACCAACAATCCCTCCTATACAATGACCCCTTCTATACATTCACAGGAGTTTTGTCCCTGGCAAAATAATTTAACTTTTCAATCTCTTCCCAACATTCCACCTGAAGACAGAGCTCTTGCACCAGTAAAATTCTAGTTTGACTGAAACTTACACACGAGAAATTTGTTGTCAACATCAAGGTAGCTGGGTTTTCACCATTAAGAACAAATTTATGAAATGAAACATAATTAAAATAATCCAAAAGGCTGAAGAAACTTATGTTACACATGGTGCTAGGAGGTTTTAGGACCCACATATACAGGGCAGTGTACCCATGACCATTAAGTTACCACATGCCATTTTTTCTCTTCCCCTGCCTTAGACATTATTACTTTGGGCCACAAAAACCCTATTTATTTTCTCCTTAGGTTTTTGAGGGGAAAAAAATAAAGACCAGGTCACACTTATTTTTGTAAATTCTAAAATCATAAGGAAGCAAAACATTCATGTTTAAAACAGGACAGCTCCCAGGCATTGCAGGGCACTGTTATTATCCACGTTGTGTAAAAACACACTCAGCCTGTCACAGAACCTTATCCAGAGCCTCTAAATGGACAATACAAATGGACAAGACAGAGGGAAATGGAGAGAAAACCAAATTACCCAGAAGATGACCTGTCCAAGGTCACACCGCAGCTGCCTGAAGTCACCGTGTGGACACAACAGTGGCAGCACCACTCAAAGTTCTCATATTTTTTAACCTTGAACTACAAATCTATCCATGGGACCATGCTGCTCATCAATTTTAAATTCACTGAGAGTAGCAACAAGGAGTAGGTTTAGTCATGGGAAGAGAAGATAGGAGGATTCTGGCAATTTAAGTATTATTATTCCAGTCTGACAAGTTACTGAAAAAACAGGAGGTGTTAAAATGCTACAGAGAAGTATTAACTTTCTCAGAACTCAGATTCAAAAATTGGTTTATTTCAAGCAATGAGGGACTCCTAGAGTTGTTGCCAACATTAAAACAGTCTCATGAATGGCCTTCCTTTATTTCTTATGTGCCTTCATTCACAACTCCTCTGAGCAAAGGCTCAAGAGACTGGAAGGGTAGGAATAAAGGAAAACCAGTAGAAATCTTTCTGTCTCCAATACCTAATGGTCAAAAGAGTGAAACAAGCAAAAACTCTGAATATGCTGCAAGAAAGCTGGTAGCAATTGCAACATGAGAGGAAGCTGTATAAAAGTGATTATTTTTATATCATTGTAATCATCACACAAAACATTCAGAGCCCTGAACTAACACGTTTTAGATGGAATATGATTTCTAGCAAAATACTTTTACAAAAATATATGGAAATAACAACAATAGTATGATATCAAATTGAGGTCAATTAAACAGAAGAACTGGAAATTTCTTACTATGAAAATAAGTTACTTCAAAATAATTGCTTCCAACATATTCTGCTAGTTATCTAAAGAAGAAGATGGAAGTGTGGATTATTAAACACAATTTGTTCCCTCAAGTCTATAAAAGCCAGAGGAAACAACATTGTCAGCCATGTGATTTTAGATAACACCACACAATAAACCCATGGGAAGCATTAATAGATTGAGAAGGGGAACAGAATTGTATCTGCTGTCTAGAAAAGTTACTGCAAACATAAAGATTCACTCCTAAAACAGCAACAACAGCATTTATAATAGGTTTTTCTGTTACAGATCAACAGGATGAGCAGAGAAGGAAAGCCCTTTGTTTTGTGGAAGGTTGTAAATATGGGTCATGTATCTGTGCTGGTTTAAGATGAAAAATCAAATGTCTTAATTACAGGAATGTGCTGCCTGATTGAATTAATTTCTAATAAATGTGGCCCGTGCTTTGGAATATTCAGATCATAAATTCAGTTTCTGAAAAACCTCCAAACAGGCCATCATTCTCTCTGACTTCAAATATATCATGTTTCTCTTCTTAATAATACAGTGGGAAATGCAACTTCACGTGAGAACCAAAAGGAATATATATCTATAGGGAATTTATGGTCATTATTATTTCTCCAGGTTACAGAAAATGCAGTTTAAGCCAGCTCCTGTACAGAATTAATTAGAATGCAAACATGGCTTTTCCAATAAAAAGGAATTCATCTTCTTTTCCACAGCAACCTTCCGTACTTTCCTCTTTGTTGGGAAAAATGACTTTTCAGATGGATGTGGGCAGTCTAAGCTTGTGTGTCCATGTTTTGCTCCAGCTGGAGATGAATTGGGTCCAGTTTGGGGATGTCCACCCATGTGAAGTGTAAAATCCTAGAAACAATAATTTTTGACAAGGACTTTGGGTGCAGATCTCTTTAGTGTGCTATCCAGGAAACCAGACTTTAAAGATGAAGCTTAAAAGGAATGTTTTATAAAACCCCCCCTCTCTGCATCTGTTAAAAGGCACAGTGCCCAAGCCTGGGCTAAAGCAAAGTACAGAGCTTCTCAACAGCTTAAGAACTTATAGCATCAGATAATTTAGTCCATCTGGGGGCACATAAATAATAGAAATTGCAAAAGTATTTCTCCTAATTTGTATTTCTTTAAATGTGGAGGTTTGTCACCTGCCACTGTAAAAACTAAGGTACTTCTAACAACAAAAATATTCTGAATATCTCAAAATCTTTAATTAGAGCCACACTGAAAAAAATTAATTTTTGTCCATGGCATAATATCCTCTATTATTTGTGCTACTCTGTTACATTAAATGTTCACTTCAAGACCATGATGTTGTTCCCAACATCTATGGAACAATACCACATAAAAATACAATCTGGTGTTCAAAAATTTGCTATGCTGGTACTTCCATCTTCAGGACTGAACACTTTGGTGCAGTACATCTCTTTAAGTATCACTTGTAAGAAAAAAACTCATTTTGCTTCTTAATCCTATGACCAGATGTAAAAGTTAGATCTTGCAAACAGAAATTAGATCACCTGTTATCTCTTTATCTTTTTTCTACCACAGCCTAATGACTTGTTTGCATTGTTCCCTATTGCTGGGCACTGTCTTGATTATGTCAATGATTTCTCCACGATAATCAACACTTTGTTTCCTCATCAGTGTGCTAGATGATTGGTTTCCTTTACCCAGACTAATTATTTTACATATTTCTACACCACACTCTTTACCATCTGTTGACCCAATTACCTAAATGATCCAAATCCTCCTCAGTCTGGTTGGTTTCTCATTATTCCTTTTAAATTCCAGTTCAGCAACATCCGTAAGCCATGAGGGCTTTTTTTCCCATTCTTTCTCAGTATCAATAGATCTTAAGATTGTAATCTAGGGGGTCAGATCCCACTGGAGAATATTCCAACTCTGATGCTTGGGACACTGATTTCTTCTAATGATGTAGAAGATGACACTAACCAAGATGCAGAGGGACCATTCACAAGAGGATGTAGTGACAGGACAAGGAAGGATGGCTTCAAACTGAAAGAGGGGAGGGTTAGATCAAAGATTAGAAAAAAAAATTCTTCCCTGTAAAGGTGGCAAGGCCCTGACACAGATTTCCCAGAGAAGTTGTGGATGTCTCATCCTTGGAAGTGCCCAAGGCCAGACTGGATGGGGTTTGGAGCAGCCTGGGACAGTGGAAAGTGTCTCTGCCCATGGCAGGGGGTGGAATGAGATGATCTTTAAGCTCCCTTCCAACCCAAACCATTCTGTGGTTCCATATATGAAACTCCTGGATTACTTTCAAGTTTAGGTCCAAATGTTCATTCCTATGCTCAGCCTATACAAAATTTCTAAGGATTTCAGAGATATTTCAGGAGCTATCACTGCACACATAAATCATTTGCTTCTCAGCTTTGCTGGGTTTGTCTAACACCAACGAAGCACTAAGAGTGGGAAAGGAAGGCAACACACCACTGGCTGCTCGTGTCCTCAGATGCTCCTGACAACTTGAGTTGTTTTTCTGACATTCTGCAAGGATTAAACATTGCGCTTTCTACTCATGAAAGTGGATTTCTGAATTATATCTCGCATTTCATATGAGAATGGCTGTGATACCAGCTCAAGATGCTACAGGAAGCTTCAGGAAGCAGCAGTGGCTTTGAATTTTGCAAGAGAAGATACCAATAGAGTTTGTTTCAGAGAAGGAGGAGGATGGAGGAGGGTTTCTAAGAGATGGTAAAAAGCCTTTTCTCACTGTGATTTTTAAATAAGTGGGAGAAATCAGAAGGGAATGGCAGATGCACAGAGAGAGTTAAAATGCTGGTGGGTTTTTAGAGCAAGGGATTTGCAGTTTGCTCTAATTGCCTGCTTATTCCTTCATTATGGTTGAAGGGTTCTGGTAATTCACCATTATTAAATATTCAAGGTCTGGTCTGGAGGAAGCATCCTTCAGGGATTGCTCTCATCACTCCAGTGCCAGCTAAAATCCTGCTTTGTGCCTGCCCATGTGTGCAAATAAAGCTCTGCTTTTCCTGTTTTATTGACTCCCTTTACTAAAAAAGACTCCAAGCATTGTGGTAATGTGAGATTATTTAGGAAATTAGCACTTGTGCATCTTTCATGGAACTTTCCTCACATTAGCAAGAAAAGTGTGTTGGCTTTTTGGGAGGAAAGAGCAAAAATGCTCCTTCCCCTGAGGAGAACCTTCATATGTCCACATTGCCTCCACTCCCACTGTGCTTTTACTCTCTCCAACCTTCCTCTTCCTCACTTACAGACCTCATAGCATGGAAAGTCCTTTCTCTTACCTCCTTGTCAATATACTTGTGAATCAGTATAAAAACTCAATCATAACTTATACAGTGGTGTCAAATTCCTTAAAAAGCAAAATGTCAGTTATGCTGGGGAAATATTACATTACTGGAAGAGCTCCATCAGTACCAGGACCCTGCCATAACAGGGAGCTCTTACAGGGATCAAGCATCCTTTCTCCAATTCTTCAAAAAAAGGGCACAAAATACCTTCTTCTGCTGAGTAGGGACAAACACAACTATAAAAAATCTGAGAAGAGTGCTTGGCTACTCTAGAGTTTGGTAATGTTCTCATTGAGGTCTCAGTGCTGTGGTGGGAGTGAAAGAGGAAGTCATAGAGTCATGGAGTGGTTTGGATTGGAAGGGATCTGAAAATCATCCAATTCCACTCCTGCCATGGGCAGGGACACCTTCCACTATCCAATGTCCTGGGGTGACTTTATGTGCTGAATTATATCCCCATCTGTCTGTTTAGCCCAGAAATAAGTTCTGCACCTTTAAAACTAGATAAAAGAGAAAATGAATTCCAGGGGAATGGTTTCCTCCTAAATTTGCCCTAAACCAGGACACCCAGGCTGCTCCAAGCCCCAACGTCCAACCTGGCCTTGGACATTTCCAGGGATCCAGGGGCAGCCACAGCTGTGCCAGGGCCTGCCCACCCTCTAAGGAAACAATTTCTTCTTAACCTCTAATCTAAACTCTCTTCCAGTTTGAAGCCCTTCTTCTCCTGTCCCTCCAGTTCCTGATGAATTGTCCCTGTCCAGCTGCCCTGTAGCCCCATCAGACACTGGAAGGTTCTTTGAGGTGTCCACAAAACCTTCTCTTCTCTAGGCTGAACATTCCCAACTTTCTCATCCTGTCTCCAAAGGGAGGTGTTCCAGTCCCCTGATCAACTTCTTGGCCTCCTCTGGGCTCTCTGCAGCAGCTCCAGCTCCTCCCAGTGCTGGACCCAGGGCTGGGGCAGGTCTGCAGGAGAGGGCTCACCTGAGGGATTCAGGGACAGAATTCCCCCCCTGAACTGCTTCCCACCCTGCTTTGGATGAAGTCCTTCAAACAGGACAGGAATTTTGTCACCTTCTAAGAAGACTGAAAGCTCCCCCTGGAACTGCTGTGACAATGTTGGCACTTCAATGTCCAGCTCTGTGAAGGAGTTTTCATTTTAGCAGCTTCTAATGAGCACATAACATAATTTCAAACCCAAATATTATCCAAAATAATTGCACAAAAATGGACTGTCCTTTCCCAGATCCCTATGTATGATTTCATACCCAGTTTAACTTGGCATGAGTTGTGCTGGATTTTGTTCTGGCTAAACTTGGAGAGCCAAAGCATCTATGGATGGGCAATGTTCAATGTCCTGGATTATGAGGAGATTTTTTTTCATTGAAAATTACAAGTAATTTATCTTTTGCCTGAAGTCAATTTCTGCTTTAATTTAAATTTTGATAACCTAAAACAAAATCTGAAGAAAATGAATAAGCAAAGCCTTCATACAAAAGCAAACACAAAACCCTTTAACAATCTGATGGCAAATTTCAAACTGTGAAATCAGCATAAAGGATTTAATTTATAATTCTGGGGATTACTCACTTCCCTGGTTTACATCTTTGAAAATTTTAGAAAGAAATTTACTGTGTCGTTATTACAACTCTATCAGTTTGACACAACTTTGTTTTGGAATTCCTGATAGAAATGGGAAAACTTAGATTTGCACTCTTATCCTAATAAAATATGTAAGATTTTCTAGATCTTCTTCTTCCTGGTACCACTGAATAAGAAAATTTTTAATAGATCTAAGCAAATATTTTCTTAAAATGCTGTTTGCCAAAGACAGGACAATCTGGTCAGACACTAGTTGCAAATTTGGTTGAAATTCACCAAAGATTTTCTCAAAAATGAAAGAGAATTTTAAAAGCTGTTTTGCAAAAAACCGTGGTTCAGTTGTTTGAACACTTCAATACACAAATGATCCATTTCTTTTCTGCCTAAATAAGCTCAAAACACAAATCTTTCCCTCCTTGGAGGGTACCCTGACTAGCAGCCTGGTAAGCATATTTGGATTTTTTTCTCTGCTTTGCATAACTGATTTAATGAAGTTGATAATTCTTTCACATTTGCAATATGAAAATGTCCTGTCCATTGCTGTTGGGTTTTTTATGGGATATTTTTTTAAGGTGGGTCTGACTTCACACCTATCTTAAATATTGAAGTGAAAACTGAAGCAGAGAGGGGGAGAGGGAAGGTGCTATAGTGGTTTCAAAAATAATTTAAGAGGATTCAATGGTTCCAGCATGTGTATTACTGAACATTCCCTTATTTACATAAAGTGTCAACAGGAGAGATAAAAAATGTATTTTATATTCTATGAACATAAATAACCGGTATCTGTGACTATAGGTATCCTGCTGAATAGATAAACAATATGGGATTGATTCTGACAGGGAATTACCTGGACCTGTGTCCCCTACATGTTTTATATCTGATCCACTGCATGAAAGGGCTCCTTTGCTCACAAATTTGAAAAAAAAAAATTAAAAATCATACTAAAACCAGGATTTTAAATTAAATATATTTATACATATATTAAAAAGAGGTAGCCAGACTGCATCAAATCATCCAGTCTCTGGTGGTGAATGGTGGTGGATGGCCTAATAAAGGCTGTAAGAACAGGGCAAGCACATCCTGATATTTCAGAATACTTTCCCATTTTCTAGTCTGTAGCTTAGGGCCCTCCTGAGCTTCTGATGGCATCTCTGCACTGAATAGTCCCCGATGGGATGTTTGCTGCCATGAATTTGTCCAAGCACTTTCTAAACCCGTGTAAATCTGTAGTGTCTGTGACATTCTGTGCAATAAAGTTCTCAGCTTAATTATGTGAGGTGTGAGGACGTGCATCCCTTTGCTCACTCCAATCTTCCACCAGATAATGCAATCTGATAGCTCGTTCTTTTTTTGGGGGGGAAGGAGGGAGGAAGAGAGAAAGAGAATATTAATTTGTTAACACATCTTCCGGGGCCCCTGGGATTTTGTCGTCTCCTGTCTACACTACATAATAATTAAGTTTTACACTATAGGATTATTCTGCACCAGCAGATCCATAAGAAACAATTGTGTCAAGAATATCTGAATCTATCCTGAGCCTCTTTCCTCTCACCTTTCACACTGGTGTTGGTGACTTCTCAAAGAACTTTCTTAAAAACAAGACCTGCTTCTTAGACAGGTTTTTATACAGGTGCAGAACTTCTTCCTCAACATTTTTGAGTTTCTCTTAATGCCTTTTGGCACTTCTTATGTCATTTTGTTGAGCTTTTTTCCCTGATATTTCAGTGCTTTTGAGTATCTGGTTGCAAACATTCATTTTGCCTATTTGTTCCTTAGACCACTTTTTTAACAACTGATCCTTTGTGGGTTTTTTGGTACAATCTTATCTTCTCTTAGCAACCCTTTCACACATTCCTAATCTACTGGCCCTCTGTACACTCTGGCAGAAGTTTTATCTCTGTTGTGTCTAAATAAATGCATTCTTTTCTCAATACCTTTTCAAGTTGTTTCTAAAAATCTTTGTGTCCTGACATGTTATGTTTCCACACAATAAAAACTACCAGAGGTTGAGTTATTCCATTTTCTGGTTTTGGACATAACATTAAGTTTCTGAAGGATGATTTCTTTCTTTTGTTGTCCTTCTTTACCCTTTTATTTGGCCATGGCAGCATTTGATAAATGATAGATTTCTAATAGATGACATTGTCCCCAGTACATTATCTTTCAGATGTAGCCATGACACCTGCAAAGATTTTGTGGTTTCAGATGACCCTTTTGGTTTTCTTTTTAAAAATGTTTCTTCATTTCTGAAAGGCAAAAGGTGTTCCTTTTTTGCCATCAAGTGTGTGTGGAGTGATCACTGGATTCTGCCACTCCTGCCCTGCTCTTCTCAGCACTGGTGAGGCCACAGCTCAAGTCCTGTGTCCAGTTTTGGGCTCCTCATTTCTAAAAGGGCATTGAAGGGCTGGACCATGTCCAGAGAAAGGAAATGGAGTTGGGGAAGGGGCTGGAATATGATATGAGGAATATATATTCCTCATAAATCATTCCATATTATATGAAATATACCCTGTATAATATACAATGAGTTGTGAGGAGTGGCTGAGGGAGCTGGGGAGGTTCTGTCTGGAGAGGAGGAGGTTCAGAGGGGACCTCATTGCTACCCACAACTCCTGCCAGGAGGGGCAGGGAGGGGGGTCAGGCTCCGCTGTCTTGTCCCAAGGGAAAGGAGAAGAGGGAACGGCCTCAAATGGCACCAGGGGAGGCTCAGGTTGGAGACTGGGAAAGAAAATTTCCCTGTCAGAGTGGTCAGGCCTTGGGCTGAGCTGCCCAGGGAGCTTTGGAGTGCCTGGAATTGTCCCAGAGCAGTCTGGCTGTGGCCCTTGGGGACAGGCTTTGGGTGATGATGCTGGACTGGCACTGGGGGATCCTGGAGGGCTCTTCCAGCCCTGATTATTTTGGGATTCTGTAACACATGGAAGGGGCACTGGGATGGAGCCCCTCAATGCCCACAGCACTTTGGGCAGGACCTGTGCACCCCTTGGGATCAAGGCAAGGCCAGCACCTCCCCTCCCTGGCTTTCCTCCATGAATTTGTTGTCTCCCTGCAGCAGGGAGGCCTCACCATTCCCACCCAGGTCTGAGATTCCCAATCTGCCTGGTCCACACATTTTAGGGATGTCAATTAACACCAAGTTTCCCTCACACCCACACCAACGGGACCTATTTAATAACACCACGATTCAAAGGGTTTGGGGAAGGCAGTGTCTCACTTTCCTCACTCTGCTCCTCCAGTACAAGTCCAGCAGATCATTTTCTGAGTTTCAATTTGATTGGGGATATTTTTCCTCTTCCGTTTTTAAGTTTGCAGCCAAGCCAAGAGACAGTTATTTCCCCAGGCCAAATTTCAGCAGTTCTCAAGGAAGAAACTAAAATTTTTCCTTCCTTCAGTGTTTTTCCACTGGATCATTATTTAGATTCAGTAAGTTAGATTTGGGTATATTTTCATATACATGCATCAAACAGAAAATGTAAATTCAAACTTAATTACACTGAAATATGAGGCGAAGTACAGTTATTATCTCAACTCTTATATTATCAAGGAAACAAAGATATTTCAATACTAGAGTTAAAGCGTTTAGTTATTGTAATCTGCATTAAATCATATGGTTTATGCTATCCAGAAGGGCAAACTTGATAAGAAGTTATTCCTTCCACCTTTATTATTTCTGCAAGTACATAGTCCTCTTACATATCATAATATCTAATTGCTTTTCCTCATCCTTTTTTTTTTTTCCCTTTCTCAGTCTTTTTTGGCCCTGAAGGCTTACATCAGGACATCAATAACTCGCTACACGAATTATTTTGACTTGATCTACCTCTGTCTTATTGCAGACACAGCAGCCTTGGCTGGGACTACAACTTTGACAGGCAAATTCCAGTTTCTTTAGTCATCAACCATTCTGAATTACCAAAGGAAAACTATTAACAAATTTCTGACATGAAAGTGCTGCCTCTTATCACTGTCATGCAATAATTAGAATAAGCAAGCAAGTGCTCATTTTCTCATTGAGCTGACACATCTTTAGTCTTACCCAGCAGAGCTTTGATACTTAGCATGTCACATACCTACAAAAAACATGAAATTTAAAGTGGAAAAGTTTTCCAAAGAAAGTTTCAATTAATTTTAATTTTAAAACCGTGTGATGTTCTACGCTTGCAGAAATGGCATTTTGGAGGTTGCAGACACCTACTAGCTAAAAACTGTAAGAAAAGGAACTTTTTTTGGTTGAACCTCTTGTCCTTTAATTACAGCTCCTAAACTGAAAGCAAATCAAAGCTTGAGACAACACAATTCAAATAAAAACAATGTCAGCAGAAGGACTTCCCCGGTGACTTTTACCCAGACACAGTGAAGTGCTCCTGCATTTGCCCAAGTTTACTTATGTAATATCAAGGATGTCCCTTTTAAACAATGAGCTCCTCTTCAGCCTAAATCAGGGATTTTCTCTCACTTTGGGTGAATATTTAAATCAGTGAAGGGAAAGGAAGGCAGGTGCTTATTTTTCATATGTGCCTGGCCTGTTTGTCTTTCACTGGCTCGTTCTAATCTCCTAATCTCTAATTTCCAAAAGTTGTCTCACTCATCCAACTACAAACTAAAAGTATTTTCATATTACAGAACTTTTTCTCTGTCCTGCCCATGATGAACCATTTATATCTGTACAGACAGGCAGTCCCCAGATACTATTAGCAGTGCCAGAGCTGATTTGGTGACAAACCTGGCTGCATATTTTTATATAGTCTGTCAACCCTAGGAAAGAAACCAGAGTTTTCCCATTCTTGTTATTTTGAAAATACTCTTTTAGAGTGATATTAATTGGTGATAAGTGCAGGTTTGAGTATATAACACCAGTGATTGAATCAGCATTCTTTCCAAAATTATCTTCTTTACAAAAGAAGAAAAATCACATCTTTGAGTAACAAAAATTTCATGCTGCACTGGCATTATATATATATTTTTTTTAATCTTTAAAACTAGGTAGAGGATTTGAGTAGAATCAGCAAGACAAATCCCTTAGAAACCATGGAAAATATTGAACTTCAATTAAAGTTGTGGAGATTTCTCCTCTTTTAATTTTTAAAAGTTGCTTACTGCTACGATACTTTGCAGAAATCCTTTGGGCCAAAAGAAGTGGTAGCTGTTTCCCCAAGCTGTTAATGAATTTCACACTAAATATTTTGTAATCTTTAGAAACAAGGGACTTAACCTAAATTGCTTTTCCATCATTTTTAAAAGATGGCCGTCTTCCCAACTGTAACATCTGCTTTTTGTTTTTTTGTTTTTTTTTTTGAACTGGTGCTCTAATTCACAACACTAAAATCTGACTGATGGTGTTGTCCTGGCTGAGTTTCTCACATTTCAGACCTGCTTTGCAGTAGCCTGTGCTGGTGATCAACCTGCCCAATGCACAGATGGTGGACAGAGAGTAACTTTCAGTTTCCAGGACTCAATTAAACTCTTCCCCTGGGACTCCCACCCACCAAACAAGGTCACTTGGGGCCTGCCCACTGACAGTGACAAACAGGGCTTCTAGTTACAGAAACCCAAAACCCTCCTGGCGCCATTTGCAGTTTCTCAGGGCTAGAGGAAAGATATTTTAAGGAAAGAGGAAAGATACTTTAACATTACACTTTACTGATTGCTAAGAAATAAACATATATTTTTATATTTGCAATTAATGAGAATAAGAATAATAAACATTTGGCCTTAAGTGCATGGCAGCACACGGTGATATAAATTAGGAGGACTGGTGAAAGGCTCTCAGGGTGAATGGAAACAACCACACTCAGAGGACTTGTGCACCTTTTCAGGCTGCTGGGGGAACATTCATTGCCGTGTCCCACACTCGTGTTTCATTAACACATAACCAAAGTGCAGAATTGCTCTGTTAATCTTGAAGATGAATTGCTCCTGTCAGGGCTTTGTTACAGACTTATCTCTGCCACCAACACTCGTGCACTGGGACAATAACAGCAACACTCCACTTGCTCTCCAGCATGGGGAAAAAGAATATTTCAAGTGTCATGGGTTGCAGTGTAAAATATAACCAGGGCTGTGTTATTCCATCCCCATCCCTAAGAACTGGGTTGGGGCAGTGCTGGGATCTGCTGTTGATAACCCAGCTGATCAGAAACCATCCAGAGCAGTTTCCTCATCTCTGCCACCACCCATCCTCCCTCCAGGCACAGATCTGCTGCTCATGGGCCATTGGCTCCACGGATAAACTTCCATCATCCCACTGGGAAATGCTCCAGCCAGGGGGGAACCGAGCCCCTCTCCCTGGATAAAAACCTGAGCCTGGGAACACCAAGGCAGCCTTTTCCACTGGGCTGCCAGAGGAAGAACAGGCCCAGACATCCCCACTGCACCTTCAGCAGAGGCTGCACCTTTCTCCAGGATCACTGCTCCAGCAGAGCCACAGCTGCTGCTGCAGGAGGGCTGCAGCCACCATTGCAACTGGGCTGCCACCAACCCCTGACCCACAGGGTGCCAGGCTGGAGTCTGACTCTGTCAGGGATTTTCTTTTTCCTTATTGCATGGATTTTGTTTCCTTTTTGTTTTATTTTCCCTTTTCCTAATAAACTGTATTTCTGACTTGGAGTGTCTCACTAGTTTTGCTTCTCAAACCAGAACACCAAGTAATTAAGAATACTCAATTTAGACAGTTGATCTTATATTCCAGGAGCTGGTCCTGTAGGTTTCACTAATGAGACACTGCACGTGCCAAACACCAGTGCTAACCTGCACATCCTTAACCTGAAGGAAAAGCAATTAGTGATACTGTGTGATTGGGGGATTTTAACCAGTTTCTTTAGCTTCTTGCTTTCAGCCAGAAACAAACGTACAAAAATGCCAAGAGATGAAAATGTCAAAGGTCGAGGAAGATCCAGCTGTAATTAACTTCTGAGTGCATTGCTCTGCAGAGAGCTTGGTTTAATGGCCATGTTCATATGCTTGGACTTTTTTTATTTTCAGTTTGACTCCTTGTCAGATCAGATTAATGTGTTCCTAAAATGACGCTTCTGCAAAACGGGAAAAAAAGGAAACTCTTGCAGATTGTGTTTGAATTCTTGTGATTGTCCTGTCACAAGCTTGCACTTCTCTGCTTCCGTCTCCACCAGGGATGTGTCAAAGGCCAGGATGGGCTGGGCCAACCCCAAAATGGGCTCAGGCTCTCTCTGCTGGGAATGCAGGGAACTGAAACCTTCATTTCATAGTCCATAACTCCAGCCTTGCTTCCCAGTGAGGAAAAGTTATCAAACTCTCCCAGACTGATCTCTACCAACACAAATTTTAATTTGAGATGTGTGCCCGCATCAGGTGAATGTAGTGAACACGGTCCTTGGGAGATGGGTGGAATTGGGCCCAAGAAATATTGGTTTTAGTAAGTCACAAATTACCAGGATATTTATTTTACAAAAGAAAGTGACCCTTTTCCTTTTTCTGCAGTCGAAAAGGGAAGGAAAAGTAGATTCCAAAGAAACAACATATTTAATTCTGTTAAGAAAAAGGATAGCTGTATTGGAAAGTGTATTGAATAGAAACATAACATCAAAATTACACAATGAGTGTTTTTTTAATAAATCAGATATATTACTGCAATTGTTTTTTCAGTATAATTTTTTTTAAAGTAATCTTTCTGTTTATAGTGAATGCTGTAGCTCAATATATTTTACTTCATCTTCCCTATGATCACTCTTCCTATATTTAAAATAAACTGTGCTCTTGTTTTGCAGAACATGGATTATTATCATGATTTTGTTGTGATCATTTTATTATATCCCATGAAAAAATTTGACTTGTTAGTTTTGACAGCAATTAGGTTACCCTTGAAAAAAAATCTGCTTTAAATACCAGTCAAAAGTAAATGTTTTCTGAGTGGAAATGAGAATAGACTATAGAACACTGAGTATTTAGGATTCCTAAGACTTATGCACTTCAAATTGCTGTTAAGGTTCATTAAGGGAAACACATGTGCTGATTGGGGTTTTTTTAAGCAAAAGGTTCATTTTCTGGGGCATTTCTTTATGGAACAAGTTCCTATCTCTATATATGTCCATTCCATCTTGTGTCTCACATCTTATTACCAGGTATAAAATTGTATTTTTATGTATTGCTAAATTGTATACCCATCAGTTAAGCCCAGTTTGTAATCCATATATTTCACTAAAACAATTTACATGTTTTAAAGCACATTGACTTGGGATGTTTATTTTCTTGCCTGTATTTGGAGGAGACAGAACTCCACAGCGGCAGAGAAACAAGGAGATAAAAATGGCTTTGCAAAGTTGTGGGTGAGAGATTAGAGAAATTCAGAGCGACATTCTGCCTGGGAGAGGATGGCATGGGTGGCCTGGGGAGGGAGGATGAGGTTACAGCCTTTAAGCCATGCCATGCAGGAAGATCCACGAGAAAATCTGGGTCAGCCACTTGCTGAAGATTGCAAAGTGCTCAGCAGTCGTGGCAATCTATATTTGGCCTTCGTGTGAGAGAGAGGCAGGAGATCCTCACTCGACCCCAGCACGGCACCAGCCAAGGGGTGAACGTGTTTCTGAATCTCCAGAAGGTGCCCCACTTCTGAGTGTTCCAGATGTGAACTCCATCCTACAGGCTTTCTGCTCATCCCTGTTACGTGTAACTGGGACCAGACAGTTCTCCTCTCTTTTATTTTTTTCTTTAATGTATTTTAATATCTGCAGTTGACTAGCATTTTTAATTGCTTGAACATTTATGAAGAAAATTAGTAATTTCCAGCAGAGTTCATGGCTCACCTCTACATCTCAGAACACTAGGAGGACAAATCAAGCACCTAATACACAAAATATACTAAGGTCCCTTGCTGGTAGGATATAAAAATTTCTACAGAAAACAGGAAAGAAATTGGTCAGAACAATAAACAGATTTTGGTTTTGCAGAAGCCAGAAAGAGTGGCTGCAACTTTCTGAGCACTCTGCAGAATTAAATTTGCTTCTGCTTAACGAGTGAGGCACCAACCCTTTCCTTGGCAAGGTTGTTTTTCCTCAGAATGACCAGAGATGCAGCACATTGTGTTTCCTAATGAGAATGAGGTGAACGAATGGCCCCGCTGTTTTCCCTATTATTCTTCTTCCTGCCTTTTAATGGTGCATTACCAAAATGGGAGCTGCCTTCTCTGAATTGCTCCTGTATTTACAGATCCCATTAAAACCATCCAGGTTGCACTGATGTGTGTTCTAATGGCTGATGGCAGCGCCTAACGGGGTGAGCAGGATGGGAACTGCCTGATGTTCCCTTAAATGACAGAAGAGTGGTGAGTTACAGGTCGTGGAGAGGAGGGCTGCCAGCAGCCAGGATTCCCTGGAAATGTTTGTTCCTTTTTTACATGTCATCCTCACGTGCTGCATTTGTGTGTTTGGTAAAAGCTAATCACCCTCGCCTAATGGGAAGAGCATTCCAGGAGTGTCCCAGTGTGGATTGCCCACTGGAAGGGCTGTGTTCAATGCACACCTGAGACTCCCCTCATGGTAAAATATCCATAACATGCTCCCTGGAACACAGGCCATGAGTAAAATACATAATGCTCACTTTTAAACACACAGTCATCGTATATAGCAGCTCTAAAAACAAAATAAGCCATGCCAGTACTGCTGGATGCAGTCCCAAGGGATGTGTGAGAGGAGTTTTGAAGGCAGAATTCCTAAAGGAATACACCCACTGAAAGATAATGCCAGTGCAGAGGATTCCCCAGGGAATGTGATGCTGTTTGGGTGGCAATATTTGCATCTTCAAATCATCAAAGTGGGCCCCTTACTATATGCTATGTTACAGAAAATAGTTGAAATAAACACAAATTGGCCAAAAGTGAACTAATCATTATTACAAATGAAAAAATAATTTATCAAAACATCCAACATTATCAAAAAAATTAGTGAGGAATCCAAAAGCTAAGGTGAAAACCACACAGTGAATGGATTATTGCACTAAAAGTCATTCCCAGTGGTTTAAATACAATCTACAATATTGTAATATCATCCAACAGTGGTGATCAACACGAAAAAGAAAAGCAACATGGGAGGAGGCTACTTTTTTATGCCTGTGTGTAATCAATCTTTTATTCTGAAGCTTTGGAACATTTCAGTCTGTGAATGTGTCCTCTTAACTGCCTGGGCATACTCGTGGTGATCAGAACTGAAGAGAAGAATGCTGCATGTTAAAATCATAAAATTAGGGGGTTTAAAACTCTAATTTCCAAATAACCTTAAATTAGCTGGTTTTGTGAGCCTAAATCTAACTTATACCCAAATGTAACTCACCTGGCAGGTCAGCTACTTCATGGAGCAAGAACCCACCAGGAAACTCAGCTGGGCTGGTCTGCAGAGCTTTGATAATAAACAAAAGCAGAATCTCGCACTCCACCCCCCCAAAAAAATGAAAAAAACTATCATTAATTTAAATTACTTCCTTTCTTAATTTAAATTATACTGATTGCAACTACTGGCCTTCAGGAATTCTTTCATTTCTACCCAGGTTTAAGTGCTAATTTTTTTTCCTCAAGCCTGAGCTGATTTTCACTTTCCCAAGACAACCATTAAAAAAACCATCACACCAACTCCTTCCTGATGGCCTATTTGCACAGGTTTCTAAAAAATCAACTCAGGATTGTCTGTCTCAGTTTTTAATTAAGTTAATCAGTTGTAATTACAGGTCTAAACACTTCCTCTGCACTTGCCAAAAAAAGCTTTACTTTTTTTTCTCGCTGCCTCCTATCAAATTCTCCTATGAAGAGCTCGAGCAGCACCTGCCCCACATTAAGATCTCCTAAAGACATGTAACAGTGATATCAATTTTAATATTGGGTGGTAATATCTAATTACTGAAAGAATACCATCATAAAATGTTTATGAAAGTAATAATTTCATTCTTCCTCCACAAACACTCCCACAAACTCTGAGAGAAACTGATTTATTTCCACTAGAATTAATTTCAAGGAGCTGCCTAGCTTTGTAACTTCAAAAAATGCTAATTAATTCTAAATCAGAATGTATGTAATTATAACAGTTTTCTGCTGAAAAACAAACTACCTGGTGCCTTTAGGGTGAACAACACAGAAGATATTCCCAATTCCTTTCAGCAGCAGAAATATTTTACATTTTAGGCCATGAAAATAATGTGCCAGCCATAAACATCCCATCTTTTCCCTCTCAAATGTTTAGAGACTGTTTTCTCCCTCCTAGCACGAAGACACTAAACGAGTTGACAGTCTGCTTGCCAGTCAGTTTAATCTCACTCTCTCCCTGGGTTTGTGGGAAAACTGTGGCATGCCAAGTTATTTCTGGCCAAATGTTGCAGCAGGAAGAGCCTTCAGGAGATTTCGTTCAGTGAGTGGCCTAACTGGCAGCTGTTTTACCTGCAGAATGGCAATTGATGTTGCCATGGAAATAGAATAACTTTTTTGTTGTTGAGGTTGGTTTTTTTTTCCCCCCCTACCTTTGCATATTTGGGTTTGCCCAGGCACAGAAATCAGCTCGAGAACAATCTCCAAAAGAGTGAAAGGCAAAGGAGGACTTTTGGAGGGAGCTCAAAAGTTATTTGCATCTATTTCACACAATGATCATTTATGGACAAACCACCTGAGTCTATCTTCCTAAATGGGAAGTAGGTGAAAAATAAAAAATCAGTATTCATCCTCATCCGTTGATGACTGCCATATATTTTCCACTGAATGTTTCATACTGATCAAACTTCACAAAAATGGACCTCTTTCAAAAGGCAACAGGGACAGTTCTGTTCACTTTCACCATTTTTATTAACACAATCTGTAGCATAAAACAACATAATAAATGCAGATAAGGTTTATAAATATGAAATAAAGGAGTTTATACTTTTGCACATACAGAAGGACTCTCCAGCTGCAGGGCAACAGGAACCCAGGCAGTGAAATTTATGTGCCCTGAGATGATGCAGATCCCAGAGGGACTTCCCCACCCCAGCCTGTCTCCATCTTTAAAAATAAAAAAAAACCAGATAATAAAATAAAATAATAAAATAAATGAAAAAATCAAGGAGACATTTCCATACAGTCTTGTTATAATTGTCCTTTCATGAGACAGTGCCTGAACCTTGGAGTCCTCAAATTGCCCCAGTATGAAGTCACTGAAGATGCTGCAAATCACATTTCCACAGAGGGAGCATTTCACAAAAGGGTGGCATCACTGACACAGTCACTCATGCTGATTTACTGTGCTCCTTTAAAGACTATTCAGCCAAAAGCCAAGAAGCTGAAAACCTCAGAATTTACCTCAGTTTGACAAAAAAAGCCAAGAGCTTGTGGTGTCTGAGAAGGAGGGCCACACTTCTTGCAGACAGAAAAAGCACACTAAGAAGTTAAAAACACACGGGTTAAGTACAAGTGATTTCTGCACTAAGAGGGATGTTGGTGAGAGACAAATCCACAGCAGGTTGGGATTTTCATCAGCACAGATTAGAAGCACAAGCCTTGCCAGAAGCCAGAAGGGTTTGTGTCCTTTGTATAAGAACTTAAAAACTGATAAGCGCTTTGTGGCACAACATGGAGGGTTTTGGGGGGGTCTGTTGGTCTGGATTTTTTTTATTACGGTAGTTGAATACACTGGTTTTTATATTGTAGTAATTTAATCTCCCACTCAGACCTCAGGGGAGAGGCAAGATCTTCCAATTTACTGTAACATTTAGACTTGAACAGCTACAGACCAATCAAGGAAGAAAAAATGAGAATTCTTCTTCTTGCTGAAATTCTTCAGATTTAGATAAATGTAAACACCATTGCCCCTCTAGGTCTTCACATTTTCTTTACCTTTCCTCATTTAGTTCTACATCTACTTTAATAAATATTTAACCACATGCACCAGCACTTCCCATTTACTCTCTCCTTAGCTTAAAGATTAATGTAGATATCTGAGGGAACATCTTAGCTTAAAATCATGGAAAAATAATTTTGTTCATATGTGCATTTAGGCAGACCCATGTTTACCTGATTTGTTTAATGGGATAGAAGATTTCATAACTGCATATCAACCTGAGAGTCAGGAAATATTGAAAGAAAGAAGAAGAAAAGCTATTTCCCTGTTAAAACTTTTCATGGGCTCATTTGTGATTCTGATTGGAATTTTGTCACACTGGAATCAACAGGAAAACTGCCACGGTCTGCAGCAGAACAAGAATTTAATTCCTGTTCTAATTATTGCTTTTATTTTTTCCCCATAAATGAGCATTCCTGCTGGGTTCTATAATTTTCTTTTATATTCCCAGTGCAAAGTATGAAACCACAGCCTAAAATGCGAATGAGGCCTAAATTTTCTATCAGACACAGCAAGGACAAAGGAAGCCCTGTACTGCATTTACCCTGCACAAACTCACAGTTTAGGGCTTTTTTTCTACTCTAATATTGCAGATAAGAGGTTTTGCTTTCTACAAAGGCTAAGGAGAGGACGTATCTGTAACTCACTGATTATTTCAGGCCTCCACAGTAATCATGCTATCTCAGATTTATTTGACAACAAAGTCACTTTTGTCCCCAGGTCAGCCTAAATGTTTTGCTTTGGTTCTAGAATTGTGGCCTTTAAACTTGAGCTGACATTTACCACACCCCTTGTTGCTTTCGAATGATTCTGGGCCAAAACAATCTTATGGTAAATTCACTAATTTTTGTGGGCTCTGTGGTGATGAACTTCAACCCAGCCTCCTGTTTTTAATACAACATGAACATGAAGGAAAAGTGAATAGCAAGGAACCAGCAAGAAGAAATTGTATTTCAAACAACCTACTTGGATTTAATGACTTCCAGCCCTGTATTTTTAAATGACACTGTATTTACCTGAGGTATTGCACACACAAATGCAATGGAGCACTAATAAATATTTCTCTGTTGACATTCAGTGCAGGATCCTCTCCACAGCCACACATCACGCGTTTTGTCAACCCAGCAGCCTGTCTGCCTACGAGTTAATACATCTGTTTCTTTTTGCATTTATGACCTTAAAAGAGTCTAACTTGGGCTTAGCTTATTCTGCACTAATCCCTTGGATTTTTCTGAACAATTTCACGTATTTTTATCTAAAGTATCTATTAGCTATTGGCATTTAATACATGCACGTTAAAAATGAACAGTTACTCCAATAATTCTTGTTTTTCTTCTTTCTTCTCAGTTTCACAACATCTTATTTTCCTTACCCCACTTCATTCTGTTAGTTCTCCTGCTGCCATCATCAGCTACATCAAGCAGTTGAAGCTACATCAAACATTTCAACTTGAGTTGAGAAAAGATCTTGGCTTAGAGCAAACTGAGTTTCAAATCCCCCTCATATCTCACAGAGGACACATGGGAAGGAGAAAAAAAAAGGACACAAATGCCCAGTTTTTTAACTCATTAAGATATGTTTAGAAATTTTGGACCAGTAACAAATGAAGGCAGGACTGCAGGACTGTGACCATGGAGAAGGAAAGTCACTCCCACAGCTGTGGGCACTGTCAGCACCTGCCCAGAGCAGCACAAAGTTACAGCCAACAGCAAATTCCCTTCTCATTTCAGAACCTTTCCCCAAATTTCACCGCTTTTCACACCCTCCATCTAGCCATCAATATGAAATAATTCCTATTTTTATTCTTATTTATCATTATTTAAGGATGATCCTTCAATTGCACACAGTGTCACTAATTCTGGATGGAGGCTGCTTGAGAAGTCCAGCAAGATAAACAATGACCCTTGAATATTATTCCTTTTTGCTTTAAAAATAAAAGATTTTTTATTTTTTTTAAGTGAGAAAACATCCATAATTTGTCTACGCCAATATTTCAGATTCATTTACTGCCTGCTGTTCTTCCAATAGTATCTCTTCCTCTAGGACAGCTATTCCATAAAATGCTTAAAGGGTGTTCTTTTTTTAACCCTGAAAGGCTGCTTCCCAAACATCCTTGAATGCAATTTTCCAACAGGCTTTCCAACACCATTCCCCAGGCCTGACTCAAGGCCAGTGAAGCCAATAAACAGCCACAGTTTCTAATGAGCAGAGACCCCTCTGCCAGAGGACTTCACTGCACCAGCAGATATCCAGATAGGGAGAATTAAAAAGCAATCATCTCCTGCTGAGACTAGAACAGATTCCAAACTGCAGCCAAGGGGTTTTTTGGGGATTTTTTTTTTTTTTGGTGGATATGTGCAGGCTTTGCAGATGAAATGCCAAAAGCAGAGAGTCTGATTGCAGTGACCTTATTATTGCTCTAAAGATCCTTCAGTGGACAGCAAATGTGATGAGCTGCTAAATAATTGATTATTTCAAGAACTTAATGCTGAGTGCTGTTCACGCATCACTACAACATATTATTTTATAGGTGTTGGTGCGTCAGCAAAACTCTGAACCACTCACCTACACCTCTGGCTGAGTAGAAAAAAAAAAAGAAGTGGGAGTCAGAGGCAATTCCCTTGAAAGATGAAAAGAATGGATTGCCATCAGCCTCTTCAAAGCTGAACTGCAGTAAAGTTTTTCTTCCCCTCTCTGCACTTAAATGCAAAGTCCTGATATCAGTATTGCTGTTCAGGAGATTTCATTTGTTTATGGCAATAAAGCAGCAAATTCTCATATGCTTGGAGGATTTAATGGATATTTTCCCAGCAGGTAGAAAGATTTACTCCACCCACACACTGTGTTGCTTTGTGGCAACAGATTTTGCTCCTGGACATGGATAATGGAATTTATCTTAATTTTTTTTCCTTCTTCTCAGATGACCTTGTAGCTGCCAGATCAATAAAAGTCAAGAGAGGTTCCCAAAGCATTAGGAAAGAGAGCAGAAACCTTTATGATCAGAGAATACACAGACACAGGAGCCCTGTGTTTCTGGAGGTGTGCTGAGACCCCTTTTTTGTTGTTGGGGTTTTTTTTCATGATGGTAAAATACTGGAAGAGAGGCCATGAGAAGTTGTAGGACCTCTGTCCTCAGAGGTGTTCTGGATTTGACCAGTCATGGCCCTGAGAAACCTGATCTAAATTAGATCTTTTCTGAACAGGGGGTTGAATTGGATTGGCTTCTGGACGAGCCCTTAAATGTAATTTATGGTACTGTGAGACATGAGTAGGAGGGAAATACTTGGCATCTCTAACCTAATTTCCAAACTAATAGAGAGATAGAGAGATCTCTATCTAAAATATTACCCATTAAAAAATAAATACACTCTGTCAGGACGATAAAACCTCTGGTTCAAAGTTCAAAGCTGTTATGAACATTAGCATTTCTAACAGGGACATACACATAAAACCATCTTGAATACTTAAACTAAATGGACAGAAATTCAAACAAAATCTGAACAGGAAAAGAAGGAATAAATAGGTAATTGACCTGGTTTTCTTTGCCCTAATCTTAGCCATCTTTACTGGTACCAGATCTAAGGGAAATCTTCCCCTTGTCTGCAATAAGCTTCATTTTCCCTAAAATGCCATCATATCTGGGAGGCATTTAGGAGCAAGCTTGACATTCTGAAACCATATGCATTCACAAGTGAAAGAGAAACAAATAATAGTGACAAGCAAGCTGTGAATAGCTATTAACATCTCTGGATATTGTGAACTCTCTTCAGACAAGCCTGTACGAGAATACGTTTGGTGTTTCTGTTATTTAGCTGCTCTCAGTTTTCCACAATTCTGGCACTGTTACACCCCAGTGATATCACTTGACTCTCGATAAAACTAAATTTGCTACAATTTGCACCTATAGCAAAAATCACTGCTTTTGGCTCCAATGATTAAAGCACGTCATTAAAAAAAAAGAAATCAGAGCTAAACAGGGTGAATGAAAATATCAATTTATAGTCTAATAAAAGCATCTTAGATATCCAGGTGCAAACACAACCTTGGTGCAAATGAATTATCAATGTTTTACACAACAGATTTACTGATAGGCACCATTTCCTTTTTTTAATCTCCCTCCTGCCTAGTTTCTTCAACCCTCCTTTACTTCACATCTTTATATATTTAATATGACTGGATGGCCTAAAATTATAATTACCCTGAGAAGCAAAGACAATTGGGACAGCAAGACATCAGCAACAAGACCAGAATGCAGGAACAAAGAAACTAAAATGGATGAATATAAGGTTTGGTTCAACTCACCTTTCTCTCCCTCTCTGATTTGTGTTTCTTATTTCTACAAGATAATATATTCCTCTCACATACTCCCTTGATAAGCTTTGAAGTAGCAGGTAACTCCAAGACAGAATATTTGTGTATATGCCACCAAAAAAGCAAGAAAATATCCTGAAATGGTTTTTTGGTTTGGGTTTTTAAAAGTCTTTCTCTGTGCTGTGCACTTGTCTTTACCAAGCTGCCAATAAATATGTAGCAGAAGTGCCACAAGGAAACAAAAATATGGTTTTAGGTTGTTGAAACACAGTAACTTCTCTGCAAATATGAAAACTCACTGAGAAATAAAAAGTATTTTGCAATGTAATTACTTCAGGACTACTATTTACAATTATGCTTTTGTCACCGACAATAAATTTTTTGCTATTCTGTGCTCCAATCAAAATAGAGATTTCGGTGGTCAGCAGAAGTTAGTGACAAAATAACCCCAGCACTCAAAATGTCCTGGGTTTTCTGTAGCCCTGGGGCACACAGAGCAGTTCCATGGGTATCAGATGGGTACCCCAGAGTTTGTGCCACTGATATTCCTCTGTGCTCCCATTCCAGAGATGTGGGAAAGGATAAAAACACCCAACCTGGATAAAGTGGTGTGGAGAGCAGAAGGTCTCACAGCAGGTGGATCATGGAAAGGGCACCAGCAAAATAGAAAGGATAAAATGCAGCCAAATCAGAAAATAAACTGGGATGGAAATTGTCTAAAATTGGTTAAGAAAGGTCTTTCTCTGAACTTGAATATACCTTTAGATTCTTCTCTGAAATGATAGGGACTCAGAATTTTCCTAAAACACAGATGTTGCTGAAGCCAAATAAAGAAAAATATCATTTTCCTGCCACTCTTTCCTCCAAGGACAATGCTACATGTTCAAAACCCAGCTGAGAATTCATGGGGGACCTAAAGAGGTGCATATGAAAAAGATATTATTTAAGCATTCTTTCTACGTAGGAAAACGGACATAAAATTTTATATTTGTGATTTATTTGGATTACAAAAGTAGGCAGGCAACCAGAGGTTGAACAACACCAGACAAAATAGGTGATGAGAACTTGTTCTTACTTTTTTTATCCATGTCCAAGTTGTAACAAGCAAGGATCTAATAATAATAATAATACTTGTGTATTTTCCTCCATCACATGCTATTTTCTGTGGCTGTTAGTAGCTGGAAGGAGCCAGTCTCTGCCTCCTTGGAATGTGTGCCTCATTTAAATGCAGAATAAAGATATTTCGTGTTTTCTTCCTTGCATGTTAATTGCATTGATTGATACGACACTGGTCTTCATGCTTTGTACTTTCTTTTATTACCTCCTAGAACCAGTGGAGTTCCATTTAAAAAACCCAGAGATAAGGCCATGGTAACATTGTAGAGAACAAAAAAACTGCAAATAATACCCTGGCTCTGGGCAAAAGGTGGTGGGAGCTTTTTTTATTTCAGTGCAACTACTTGTTCAGTCTAGTCTGATAATAATGAATATTCTGCTATATTTCATCTTTAGTCAATGTGAAATATAAAATAGTTTTACTCATCTTTATGCAGAAATCTTGGTTATTAGGTAAAGCCAATGTCCTTGTTACTATTAAGAATAATTTTAGGTGTTATCGAGATGAAGAAATAATCAGCAACATTTGAAAAGTGAGATTTTTTTTCTCAAAGCAAAATCCCATTTTCCTCTTATTTTATATATGAACTTATGTAGACACATAATGCATATGTTCAAAACTCTTTTTTTTAATGGGTTCACTGAAAACTCAGGTGTTTCTGGCAAAGATTCAGAAAATCAGAAATTTATATACATATTTATTTGAGATTACCTGCAACGTTTTGGTATTGGACAAGGTTCCTTAACACCTTTAAAAGACTTTTGTATTCCTCTCCTCCCGTACTCTTAATTTAAATTCAAATGCAGGCACCAACTCTGAAGATGCAAACTCATTCTGTCCCTGGTTTCATAGGAACACTTCAAGCACCTGTTGGAAAATGTGATCCCAAATAAAACCTGGATGAAAAGCTGGCTCTACAATCTGACAGGAAATAATTTTTTAGCTCCCACACCCCTAAGAAGCTCCAGTACAGAACTGTGCAAGCCAATGCCCCAAAACCTGTTCACCCCAATGGGAGACTTTTCAGAGACCCCACTGCATCCTTGGTTTGGGCTCAAAAAGCTGAATTTAAAGGTTTTTCATGACAGAATGTCACTCTAGTGGCAGCATTATCCCAAATTCTGCTGTTCCCCAAAGCACCAATGCAATACACACTCAAACACCTGAGCTGACAATAACTGCTGCAATTTTCAACTCTGGAATGTGGGGATTGTCCCACACAGCAAATGCTGATTATTATTTTCATCTCCAGAGAAATGTTCTATATATAGAAAGGGAAAACAGTTATTTCCACACTGATTATTGAGTCATGGTAATTACATTTCATGTGGGAAATACTTTATGTTTGATTCAGGTTGTGAACGATTATGTGCACCACGCCAATTATTGGGATGAACATTAGTTGGGATGGGCTCCTGATGCATCACACACTTCTTATTGACATATTTAAACAGAAAAAAAAGAAAACTAACAAAAATCCCACTTATGATGATATACACAATACTGACTTTTCAGATAATGAAAATTTATTACATTTAATCACCTGTTAATTTTTATGTAGGCTAAAAGCTGATGTGACAACATTCTTCAAAGAACATGGAAAATAAATTCCAGATTCTGAATTATGGCATTTTAATGTTCCAATAAAAGTGAAACATTTGATCATTCCTAAAGCATTTTTTTGAGGAAAATTGTGCTAAATTTCTTATCTGTCTGCTAAAAAAAATATGGAAGCTGAGGTTTACATCATCTTTGTCACCAACAGAACAATTCCTTGAAGATTTGTCCTTCCCAGGGGTAATGAATTATTGTTCTAGCAGGGCCCACATGTTGTCCCATGAGGAGTGAAAATTTAGACACAAGTGTCATTATATTATTATTATTATATCATTAAATAATCAGAATGATGATGATAAAAATAATAATATCTATAGCAATATTATTTCCTGCTCTTAGCTTTATAATCCAGCTGTACCTGCTCCAATGCAAAAAGCTGACCAAAATAAATCTTTTCTGTCTCCTGAGAAATGTGGATGTCAAACTAACCTGACCTGTGGGGAAACATCCAAGCTGTGATTCCAATAAGGCAGTGCTCAGCTGGGGAGCTGCGTCCTGCTTAACTGCTTTGGAAAACAAAAAATATTACCGTGAAAAAATAATAGAATGCAACTGAAAGTTATTTCAGGGGAACCAGCCTCAAGAGTCAAACCTGCAGACAGAGAACTGGAGCGGGGGGGAATCCTGGGATTTGCTGACATGCCATATCCATGATTCAGTCCAACAGCAAGGGCCACAATCATCCCTCGAGGCTGTGGCAGGGCATGCTGGGCAGCTGAGAAATGCAAAAAAACGAGAGGAAGCTGATCTTTAGATTGCCTTCCCTCGGGCCAGTTTGCCAGGCTGGGTTAGATCACTCTCTGGTGACAGATGGCTGCAGCCCCTGCAGGGCCCAGAGCCCGAGCCAAAAGTTCAGGGGAGTCCACGGGAGGGTTTGCGTCCGGGCAGCTGCAAAATCCCATTTTTTGTCCCATTCCGCAGGGACAGCGAGGGCAAGGAGCCTGGAAACTGCTCCCAAGGGTTGATGCTGAAGAACTGCCCTCCCTGCATCCCGAAATCCAGTCCTAATGGGAGCTCTGATAGTTCACAAGAATTACTGCCACGAAAGAGGAAAATGAGTGCTTATTTCTGCAGACTATTGATTGCCACCCTGCGACCAAGTCTAGACCTACACACCAGCTGAATCCAAAATATGCCTGATGCCTTACAGGACATGCTCTCTCCATCCTGTGTTCCACATCCTGTGCAGCTGGGTTTCGGCAATTTCAAATAAAAAATGGTCAAAAGTAGGACAAATTAATGGTTTGGGGAAGCAGAAGATTGCCTCGATTTGGGACGCACACATCAAGAAAGGCAAAAGGAAAGACAACTCCTTGTAGGATTCTTGTAAAATTCCCAATCATTCCACACTTTCTGAAGGCTGTAGTAATTTCATTGCTGCTGCTTCTAGAAATTTTGAGCCAGTGGCAGTTTTTATCACCTAACACTGGCACAGCTACATCTCGTAATTCTGCCTCCAAAGACAGCAGGGAGAGGCAAGAAGAAAACACCTACAGCAACCACTTGGATCAACTATTTCCAAGAGTCTCTTGCAAATATATATCAACTATTCTGTACAAGCCAATAATTAGATGGTGCTGAGAGGAATTGCCTTAAAACCTTTCAGAAAAGAAAAGACATAATTTCGTTATTTGGAAAGATATGGAGTAGCTCAACAGAATAAGCAGGGAGAAACTAATAAAAGGAACACTCAGTGCAACCCTGACATAATTATCACTTGCTTTTTAATATTGTACCATCATATAAACACAGCATGTTCTCAGCTAAGTATAGAATTTTGTTGAGAATAAGAGTACATCTGATTTCCTAATAAATTAGAAGAATAAGGAACTCCTTTAGGAAAAAAAAAATCAACAAGAAAAAGACCTTGCAGTCACTCTTAGATGTCAAATACCATTAAATACAACTTTGTCTGTTGCTAGAGAAGATAAAAGCTGTATTTAAAAGCCTTGCCAAAAATGTCCTTTTCAGTACTAATTAGCATCATTGGTCAAAGCCGCTAGAGCAAAAGAAGAACAGAGAAAGGGAGGACAAGAGGAATAAGTACCATCACTGACACTAACAGGATTTTTTTAAGCTTTGTCTCATGATACATTAAAGGATATTTTTCTTTTAATATAATGTCCTAAGCTTACAAGTGCTACGAGCAGATGCCCTTCTCAATCTGCATTAAAATCAAGACTAAAGGCACACAAAGAAGAGCCACAGCAGAAAGTGCCTCTTCCCACTGTTTACCCAGATGAAAAATTAGCAGTAGTACAGCATAATATGAAGCTGAGACCTCCTTGTCATGTTTGAGAGCACTTCTGGCTCCTACTTCAGGACTTTTCAGCCCCATTCTCTGGATCAACAGGAAAAAACTCAAGCACAGTTAAAGAGAGTGAGTCCACCTGACTGTGTGGATTTTGTCTTAATGCTCTTTAGAGTCATGTGAGTTTTATAGAGTCTCAAAACAGGCAATTTTACTGCTGCAGCAATGATAGTCATCAAGAATTGCAACAGGTTTGCCTTTCCCAGCTTTGGCTGTGCAAAACAGCCCCTTGTTGACAATGAAAGCATCAGAGGTCAAGAGATGCAGGAGTTCCTCCTGTATCAGAGTGGAATGTAAGTCACCAGGTCTGTTCTTCCACGGTGCCAAAACCAGCTTGGTCTTATCTTTTCAAAGTTCTGGGGCTACGCTGTGCATTTGTTTTACTCTTCCCTGCTGCCTCCAACAACCTAGCACAGCTTAAAAAATAAACTTAACCAAAGCAAAAAAATAAAAACCAACCCAAAACATCCCAACCAAACAAATAAAAAAAAACCTGCAAACACCTGAATCTTTTCACTTTCATGATCACTTCAATTTCACGCATTTCCATAGTTTAATTTCTTTCAAAAATACAGTCCTTGCTTGCTTCTCATCCACACAGAGCTAAGTCTGGAGCAATGGTGGGAGTGCTGCAGCTCCATGGGTATAATCAGACACCAGGATTCCTACATTTCATAATTACTGCCAACTCAAAATATGGGTCAGAGCCTAAAAACTGATTAGCCCCTTGAGCTTTTCATGTCTCTTCTCGTCATGAGTGGCATGACAGGGGAAGGAGAATAAACAGCCCTCCCCCTCACACAGCACACAGCCAGCCTGGGGCACTGAACCCTGGATGCACGGGCTGGGAGCAGCATTGCCATAATAGATGCACCAGCTCCCCAAACCCAGCCTGTCATTCTGCTTCAGTCCTTCCCACGAGGGGATTTTCTTTCACATTCCTCCCAGACTGACCATGCCCCAAGTTCTGTGAATCAGTGCTAAATGCTCGAACCAAAATTTCCTAAGTTGAAAGCCTGGTTTTCCCTCAGCATCCTGCCAATATTTGATTTATTAATGGAAAAATCATCACAAGTAGTAGACCTTAGACTTGGGCATCTTTTTATTTTGGACAGGATCATTTCAGACTGTTTACCTCATGCTGAGGATATGGACATGGTTTTGCTTCCCATCAGTCTTTTATGATAATCAATGAGTTAATGATGAGTTATTTGACTATTGAGTCATTCTGTGTTTGGGATTTCAATTGCAGGGATGTTCACGCAAAGAAAAGAGGGCTTTTCTTTGTATTCTGAGAAAAAGTGTTCCAAAGACCCGAGGGACTATTTTTAGAAAATGTTTTTCAGTGTATGAAGTGCAATGAAGCCAATCTCTTTCCATACGATGAAAACTAGAAGTGACCAACATCAGCATTTCCACAGCAAACAGGCACAGTGAGGCACAGCGTGTGAACAACATTTTTTAGGATGCATCATGTTTCTGGAGAGAAAGTTCACTTGCACAGACTCATACTTACTACATAGACTAATTAAATCCTCCACTCAACACTAGACACAAAGATCAAAATTCCAAGAAAAAAAAAAAATAAATGTTGTTTTGTTAAGACAGGAAAAACCGCTTTTTCCTCAAAACAGAAAATAGCTACTTGAATGAAAGGTTATGGTATTCCTTGTTTTCATTCAAGTCATTGATCTCCACAACTGCCATGAGAGGAAATTATATTATTGCTTGATTTTCATTTTCTCCCAATTATCAGTGCTGTTCCATTGGACACCCCCATCTTGTCCCAGGAGGCACAGACACAAGGAATCCAAATTGCTGCTTAGCAAAGTGAATGCCCCATCCTCATCTCCATGGAAATCAAGCTTCTCTATGAGAAGCAGAGCCTCAGATTGCTGCAGGTTAGTTTGTACAAGCAATTCCAACCCACATGGGATGGAGAGAAGATGAAAGTCAGCAGAGAATCCCCAGTTCTTCCTGCGTAAATGAGTTCTGCTTCACATCTCAGGTTCACCAGGAAGGGCTGGATGCAACACAAGAGGAGGAATCAGGAAGGCAACACGAGATTTTTCTTTCCAGCGTGTCTCATGCAGC
This sequence comes from Thryothorus ludovicianus, assembly GCA_013397245.1. NCBI lineage: Eukaryota > Metazoa > Chordata > Aves > Passeriformes > Certhiidae > Thryothorus > Thryothorus ludovicianus. Next base: position 43,720 of record VZTB01010982.1, read on the forward strand.
CTCAGAAATGCTTTCTGACAGCTCCTCATGTGTTGAAGAGGAATTCTTCGATGTGCAATCAGCAAGGGGGTCTCTGTAGATGCAGGTTGGCATATGGTATCTCAAATTTCTCAGTGACAAGTGGCATGTTAGCAGAGCAACAGAGTAGCAGGGAAAAAGACGTTTTGCTAATCACTCCCTGTTGCCCACACCCTCAGGCAGAATCATATTGCTTTATGCAGATGAGCTCATAACAGTTTCTTCAATTTAGCTTTTATATAAAAAAGTGCCAGCTCCTAACGCTGTGTCAACAGGCACCCGAGGGCCTTCCACTTTACATTGCAAGTGTATTACTATTTAAAGATGAGCTTTTAGCTTAACATCATTGCTTGCCTTCAGAGTTTAATTACCGCCCTCCCCATGAGGCCCAGTGAACCATCCACTCCTCCCACGGGAGTTCTGCCTGGCAGTGATCTTTAACTAAATAAGTAAATGCCAAATAAGCACTTCTTAAAGATGCAGTGGCTCGTTCCCTGCCCAGCTCTGATGCTGCAGGAGCCAGGCTCTGGTTTGGGGCTCCCTGGCACCAGGCCATGTTGAATTTAGAGGTCTCAGTTATCAATCTCATCTCGCTGATATAAGCTAGAGAGGGGGATTTAAAAATTATTTTTTTTTTCTTCTGCTGCATCTAGTGTTCAATTGTCCCACATCATTTCCTATAAGCACACATAAACCATTGAAACAGGAGACTGACTCTTGCACCCAGCTAGACCACCTGTGTCTCACAACATTCTGCACAACCTGGGTTTCCTACAATACTCCTCCGAATTATTTTCACACATTTCTTTCCACCACCTCTATCTGCAGGATTAGACTATTTGTGTTATGAAGTAATTAATTCCCTTGAAATAATTATCCAAAACTTATAATGTGTCAATGCAGATGCACTTAATTCTGTAACAATTCAAGCTACTGGGCCAGACAGAGCTTAAAGACTCAACAGTGTCCATAGAAAGAGGAATTTAAACAGATCTTTTATCTTTTTAGATAAAGGAGATAAAAATTGGCACAACCAAGTGTGGTTTCAGAAAATAGGGGTGTGTAACAAAGCAGCTGCAGTAAAGATGATCCCAGATCTTAGAGCCCTGTACCCAAATATCACCAATCTGTTCTTAGGGCAACATGCACAGCTCTGAGCTGGGAAGGAACAGAGCAGGGGATCTGTCTCACCTGACTTCTGGCAGGTAAAGAACCCACTCTGGGCAGATCCCACCAGAGCAGCAATCACACATCAGGCATGGGCTGTGCTTTCTGAGGAATACTCAGAACACATTGCAAATGGTCATAAAATCACATTGTGAATGTGCCTCTTGGAGCTGTCCCTGGCTTCAGAAACAAAATTCAGGGCAAAGTGTTTTTAAAGAGCAGTGGGTCTGAAATTGAAATGAAGCTTTCCATCATATAATTGTATAAACATAATGGTACTTTTGTAAACTTGCAAGAAATCCCTTTCTTCCTCTGCGTTTCAAAATACAAAATCTCTAATCATAATGTTCTGGACCAAATAAATGTACTTCTATTTAACCTAGAGAGGGCAAAATACTGTTTTGTTTAAGCATTAGATTGGAAAAACATGCAAGCATCAAGTAAACAGAGTGCACAGCACCACCATCCTCAGCAGAGAGCAGAAAGCTGCAGTTTCTTGCAGGCTCCCTATGAATTATGGATGTGGCAGCAGGCCTCTGGCAACATTTTGCTATAATGTTAATTTCTCTCTTTTTTGATTTTCTCTTATTTGTATTTAAAAGGAAAACTGTCAAGCATCAAAACCCAGGAATGTTCCTAAAATATTTACTTAGTCTCTGAAGATGTGAACTGCAGCTGAATGAAAGCGGTGCTTCCTCATCTTTAAGCTCTTATTTTTATATCGTTTTCCTCACCAGGGCACCTGAATGTTTTACAAACATGACCACTCCTTCCTTTGAAAGCATTAACTAAAATGAAAACTAAGCACACATTTCTCCACCTGTGCATATTGCAGGGTTTGTTTAGCTACTGTGGCAAAGCCAAGCCAGGTAAGGGATTTATCTTCTTTTTTCCTTAGACAAAATCATTCTGAATAATTGAAATGGTCACAGCTTCCACTTTCTGTATGCCTTTTAAGCTCTGAATGTGTTTATTTACAGGAATTTTGTCTAAACACTGACTTTGCCCATTTCTTTGAAAAGATCCTTCACTGGCAGATTTGGAGAATGGCATCACAACAGTGGCTGTGCTTCCAGAACCCTTCTTTAAACCAGGCTGCAAATACTGACAAATATATCCAGGTGCAGGGATCCTGAGCTCAGATCAGCCATTGCTTCTCTCCTCCATGATATTCAGCTTTTGAATAAAAAAATACAATAAAAGCAACTTCCCCTGAGCATGTTGTCACTTAGGGCTTCTCTCTGATTCTGTTCCCAAGGCATTTATTTCTCTGAATTTTATCTCTGGTGGTTTATTCTATGGCTGAAATAAATGGTTCTTAAAGCCCACACTCGCCACCCCAAGGGAGCAGGACCAGAGTGAAAGGCTGGAAAAAATGCTGGGAGTGAGGAGTAAGCTGAGACAGAAGTGCCAGACTGCTGCCCTGGTTCTGAAGGGAAAGGTGACTCCCCTCACTTTGCACTTTTAGGAAGAGACCTTCAGCCAGCAAACCTAAAGACAGCCACAATGGACGCCTGCTGCTGCAGAGCACCAATGGAAAATTCCATATTTTCCGTATTTCCTGGCCTTTAAGCTCATGCCAGTGTGGAGAGATGCCAGGAGAGGGCAGGGAGCAGAGAACCCCTCAGCACAGCTTGTTCAAAATGGTCTTGGCTGTTTTTCTGAGGACTACCCTCTGCTGACTCCTTCCCTAAGCACCTCCCTGCTCCTCTCATCCAGGAGCACAATTAGCAATCCAAGGCTAATTGTGTTTCACTTGTTATTAAATCACTGATGTCAGAGAACTTAGAAAAGCACCACAGAATTCCTCTTGAATCAATGCTGCAGGTTAAAAGAGTAAAGTAAATTCATGTCAAATAGTCCTTTAAATTTTGATGTCCAAGCATTAAAGAGCAGGATCTTCAATTAAAAATAAACATTGCTGACTTTTGCTTAAAAAGCTTTATTCTTCATCAGAAAAGACAGACTTCATCATGTACCAAAGGGCACAAAAAAAAAAAAGTTTTGAATAAGAGAATTAATTCAGGATCAGCTTTTATTATCTTAGGTATTTTATAGCTTTTCACAGGGCACCCATCAGGCCCAAGCAAAATACCAGCTTAGCTACAAATAAAGACCAAGCCATGAGTATTTGTTGAGAGAGGCTGAAGGAGGACAGGACTCTCTAGAGTTAGAGGAGCAAATAAATACTATAGAAGTGCTATAGTTTATAGGTGTGGACTTCTTTTACCAGCTAAAATGTCTAATTTATAGACTCATGGCAAAGTGGATTTTTGAATCCCACCTACCACAACTTCCCATCCTGCTTTGACACTTAAAAGTGTTTCATAGCCTTTCAACTTCTACATTTGCTCATGTCTGTGCTTTCAGAACAGAAAGACAGAACTTCCTAAAAAGATGTTGGCAAGTAAGTCATTGTAATTGTCTTCAGCTATTTTCTCCACATCAAATAATCACACTGAAGAGTTTCCCACATGTTTCCCAAATCCCTGACAGTGCTATTCCAGCTGTAAAATCAAACCTCCCCTGTGTCACAAGAGCCTTCCTTGCGTGGTTAAATGAAAGCAGCAAGTTGTGCCACGAGCAGCACAGACTGAAGAGCTGGATGCTGCTACAGAGCCTTCCCACAGATTCATTCCTGCTCTAAATATGATAATAGCATTATTTCATGCATATTCTGTAATCACTGAAATATGTCAGTGATCTGTAAACTAGCATTAAAGATCAGATAAAACCAGATTTCTTATGTTTCAGACATGGATTACTGTTAAAATCCAACCCGGAAATTGAAGCAATCCTAAGCATCTTTTTTTCTTTTTCTTTTTTTTTTATCAACATTACAGCTCCAAACCATCTGTACTTAATAGTAAGACAACAAATTGTCTAAAACCCAGTGAGGATTAAGAGGACAAAGCTTCTTATGGACTATTTATTTTAGAGAAATTTAAAGACTTCTAAGATCACAGCACTTCTTCTGCACTTTTTTTTATTTTGGTCGAGCCCCTGTGTTTATCTTCCAAAATGGAAATACATAGAGCACGTTGATCACTGCCACAGCAGCAGAAAAGAGGTTTATCAGGGTCTTAAGCTTTGATGAGAAATCCACTGGCAGCTTAAGAGCTGACATTTACCCCTAAAGTTCATGCAGGGCAAGGAGCCCAGCTGCTGAGCCCCAGTGCTCCACTGACTCCCACAACTGGGGGAACTGGGCCACTGGAGTAGGGTGGGAGATGTTTTTTGGGTCATGCTTCTCGTGTAGAAGAGAAAATAATTTCATTTGTGTGGAGTGAGGGACAGAGGTTTGGCTGCTGCTGGGTGGGAGAAATGGAAGTGTCAGTCACCAAAAGGGTGAGCCAAGAGATTTTGGTGGGGATGGAATTGTGTCCATCTCTTCCTGATGAGCAACTGCAGTGTCCTGAGCACCTCCAAAATATTTTGGAGTGTTGTGCTCATTCCGCTGTGCTTGCATTCTCTTTAATTTATTCCCTTTGCCAGCCGTGATTTGTTTCAATCACTGGCTAGAAAGCAATATTGTGCAATTAAATAACAATTCATGAGATGAAGAACCAGCACTGACCTGTCAAAGTCAGCACTTTGCCCACCTGCCAACTGCAGCCCTCTTCATTAAAGCAGCACTTGGTGCATCTCCCAAAGAAATCCATATCTGCAGAAGGGAAAAACCTGCACAGCTGCCAACAAAAATTTCCTTTTAGGGCTCTTTCTTCTCGTCTTTGAGCTCCTCTTTAATTTCTTTTATTCTCTTAGATCTCTTAGAAAAGAAATTCTTAAAAAAAAAAAAATATCAAGCTTTCTCTGAAACACTTCAAACTCTGAAACAGCTCCTAGTGGCATGTCTCCTGGGACTTCTTATGCAATAAATGAAATGCAGATGCTTTAAAAATAACTGGTAAAATATTTAAAGTTAAGTGAGATGTTACAAATAATAATAATCCACTCATTAAAATAAACATGCACATTTTTGAGTACAGTAATAAAAAATTGTCTGCCTGGCACACAATCTCCTTTAAATGGTTTCTCCATCTTTGAAAAGCTGGGTGATTGGCTGAGCCCAGATTAAAAGTTTGTCTTAAATACATTTTTTTTAAGGGTCAATTTTTTGTTTTTAACACAAAAAGGTCAAATCTCATCTAGGAGAATCAGTAAACAGCACCACTTCTACATTTTGTGAGTTAAAAGATATATTTAAGGTCATTATATCAGAGGTTCATGTAAATGAAGATCACATCTTTGTCCCCTCCTCAAATTCTTTCATTACCAGTTGTTATTAATGTCTCTATTTTCATTTTAGTTACTTGCTTTTCAATATATTAGCAAGAAATAAAGCAGAATCATTTCTTTAATTTTTATTAAAAAAAAAAAAAAAACAAAGGTAGATCTACAGCCTTACATTTTAATGGTTTAAAAGATGACAAAATGAAAAGTTTCCAGTCTCACATATCCCTCTGTATTGAGATGAAGATTATTTCAGAATTAATGCTGTCCCTAAGCCCCACTGCCTTGCTGGCTCTGCCAACTCATAAATCCAATTAAGATTCCAGGCTGCACTTTAAAAGCTGAGGAGTCAATGTGGAAACCTGCAAACAGCACGTCCTCGAGGGCAAGTGCCTGTGGCCTCATAACCTCCTTGTCTCAAATGAAGCTGTTTAATTTGATTTTTTTATCCTCCTTTATATCTATACACATGTCTAGCTGTTCTTAGAAGTAATCTTTTTAAGGCAAATTCATATAGATGTGCTAAAAATTGCATTATGTCCATAGCTCCCGGGCAAGATGGAACTTCCTGAATGGGACATTTCAGTGGAATTGTTGTCATATTTAAAATCTTAATTTTATACTCCCAGGCTTTTAAACAAGATCCTGTTGCATCATTAATAGAGAAGATGATAATTTCATACCTAGGAGCATTTGCAAGAAAAAAAATTGAAATTGTGTTTGTTTAGGGGAAAAAAAACAAACCCAAAAGAAACTCTTTGTTCTGTGGGGTATTTATTCTAATAATGAATTTCGTTTTTCATGCCTGCTACACATTGTAACACAAGGAAATATTAAATAATAAAAAGTCACTTTTATTCAGGTATTTTTTCAGTGCTGACTGTTGTTCTACTGTGTAGCTCTAACCAAGCTTCACTGACTAATTTTAGTTAAGCAAGATGTGGTCAAAATGAACAACTGTTTTATCTATTCCTTAGAATTATATTTTTTTCCATTTTATTACATTTCTTAATCATTTTAAATTACAGGATTCTTTGTATGAGTTAGTGTAAAAAAAAAATTTAGATATCTGCTTAATAAAACTCATCTCACAAATGTATTCTGTCCACATGAACCCACCCAGAAACTTCTCTCTTGTTCATATTTTAAGGCTTGTTCCACACAGACCATCCCAAACAATGTCATAATTCCCATATATGCACACCACACTTCTGTCAATGAAATTATTGCAACCCACAGGGAGAAGAGAAAGCAAAAAATTAAAAGAGAAAAACGTGAGAGCCACAACAAACTGAGTTTGACTCCCAACCTCTCAATGTTGAGATTCCTCTTGATTTCTGAGGAGAAGCATATAAAAAAAAAAAAACAAACAAAAAAACAGTGAATGCAGTCTTGCACATCTGCTCATTATGTTCAAAATCAAACATATTCCAGATTTTCTAGATTGCCTAAAGTGGGTCAGAAACTCCAGGAATAACTGGAGTAACTGGAATAACTGGTAAATCCCATTTTTTTCCCCAGAATTCAGTGCAGGTGCACAGTGACCACTGTGAAAAATCCTCATTTATTCCAGAGGAGTTACCCCATGGCTGCTGGACATCCCCAAAATTCAGATAAACACTGACTTCGCATCAAAGACAGTAGAATAGCAGAAACTCAAAACCAGAAATCTCTCTGAGGAAAAAACTCAACACCTAAACCCCCTGGAATTTCTATTCATTAAAGCTCCTCAAAATGAAAGATTTCCTCAAATTTTCTACAGAAAAAAATCCAAACCAAACCAAAGCAAAAGAAGCCCAAAAACCAAAAATACCCAAAAAACCAAAAAAATAGTCAGCCGAAACATTCTTGTCAAAGCAAAGTGGTTTTTTTTCAGGGTATGTTTGAGCTGCTCTGAGATAATTCAGGGTTTTTTCTGATTTTTTTCCCTTTCCAAGGCAAGATCTGCAGTCCTGGATGTGTCCCGGGATGAGCAAGGCTCACTCATGGCCACGTGCTTTGCTCCTGCCTCACCCAAGAGAGAAATGTTGGTCCCCCAAAGACAGATGTGACACTTTGAAAGGGTTAAACCACGGCAGATACATCTTGTAATAACTGAGTATTGTCATAATCTTATAATCTTTATAATTCCTAACTGTGCCAGGCAGATCCTGTTCTGTTTTCTGCCATACAAAACACACAGACATTCGAGGGCATAAAATGACTGGTCCTAAAGACCTGAGGAAATCAAGCCACTATTTATTTATAGAAGGATAAAAGCACAGAATTATATAAATATTTTTATATTTGTATATAAAAATATACAAATCTGTGAAGTTTGAGACAAACAGGGAAG